>CM052099.1:18524411-18541542 GCA_028453745.1 Agapostemon virescens
CCGCGTTTTTACCGTTAATAATTCGAGAACGCAGCCGCGTACGACATTTCCGCAAAGGAGAAAGTATCTTGGAATTACCTCACGGTTCCATTTTTTGATTCTCGAACATTTTTCGCACACCCTGTAGCTTATTTCGCATTTTAATAAATTCCAGTCGGAACGGTGAAAACCGTTCGTGTCCGCGGAACATTAAGAATTCGAAGACTGCAACGAGCACGGTTGTCCGATGGAGTGCATCGATCGTTACAGTTCAATAGACCGATGATTATTCGTCATTCACCGTGCGCGTCATGTTTCACGTTCGAATCTCCCCGTTAACTATCGTTTCATTTCGCTATGCGCGCCTTTTGGTACGCGTTAAGTGCGCCATTTAATTTTTTGCCGCACCGAAGCACGCTCCTTTTTAAAACCGTCGTATTTTTCAACTTCTTTCCGCGCCGTACGTTTTTATGCATATCGCCATCTTTTGTCTCGAAAGGGGCTCTTCTGGTTTTTGGAGATTATTTTTCCGCGAATCTTTAGAATTTGTTTCACGAGAAATTAGTGGTCCTTTGAGGTTAGGATTTCGCGTGAATATGTACCGATATGTCAGTTATGCGTGCAAATTTTCTCAAGCGAAAATAATCAGGACTACGTGAGTCATATATTTTTTTATACTGCTGACATTTTCGTGTTCGACGACATTTCTGCAGAGATATTCGAGACTTCTTTTTCTCCAGGGAAAGTATTACATCTTTAAACGCACGATTTCAACTTTATTCAGAGTTGTCTTTTTATACTGTGGACGTTTTCGTGTTCGATGACATTCCTGCACAGATATTCAAGGCGTTTTTTTTCTTCAGAGAAAGTATTACATCTTCGGAATCACGATTTCGTGCAAATATTTACTTGGACTACCGTCGACGTTTATGCACGTACTGATTCTCGAAGCGTGATTCATACTGACGGCAAAGCGTAGGCTAGTTACTGCACGTTTCTCGGTGCTTCGGTGAGCTTTGATTGAAACGATATAAATTGCTAACAGATTCGAATAATTCATGCGAGGTAAATCAGTGAAAATATTCGGGACGTTTATAAACATTGTTGCATTATTTATAACCTGTTTAACAAAAGCATTGAGAATGAAAATAAATTTTTCCTTAACCTCAATTTGTTGCAATTCAGACAGAATAATAATTATTGTATTAATAATAAACTGTGGTAATTTATATAATTATATACACGGTGTCCCATTTGAAACGATCCACTGATGTAACTTTAAAATTATTAAATTTGTGTGGTCATAATTATAAGTGGATAATTAATTTGTTTGTTCATAACCTTCACAATTCTCATTAAAATAAAAGGACACTTTTTAGAAGTACGAAAAACGATAAATGCATCAACGATTATTCTGTGAACGCTTGTGCATAAACGCGAGAATCTGCATAAACATCCTCCGCCGCGGTAACAATAAGAACAATAGATTCCGCTTGTCGTCGATCCACTTGTTAAAAATACAATGAAAAATGAAAAGAACAGTAATCTTGCTATTTGTGTGTAAAAATGGAAATTTGCATAAACATCCTTCGCCCTGGGTAACAATAAAGAACAATGGGCACTCCTTGCTTTCAACGCGCTAGTTAAAAATACAACAGGCGAATAAAAAAAAAACAAAATAAGAGCAGCACGAAGAGCAGTATAAAAGTCAAACAGTATTCGATCTTCTCTTAGAAAATAATACACTAGATCGGATATTCTCTTGGCAGACAACATACTGTCAACGGGAGGCTCCAGAGCGGCATACTAAACGCTCTTCTTCTCCTCTATGATCATAAATCTACCGCGATATCTCGCAAATTCTTCGGTCACTCGTAAAAATATTCGTCGAACGTCCAACAGCGTTAGGCGAATCTAAAAATACAGCAAACCTTGCTAAACCGAATCGCAAACGTTGCCCGTTAAATAGACGTTTGGCTCTACATTAGTCTTCGACCGGAATATATCGGGTGTCCCTCGAAATCCGAAGAAATTTATCGAGGAGATACCTGACGCGATTCTAAGCAACATTTTCCTTTGCCAATTCGCGAATTGACGCTTCGTTTGTGAGTTATTAGCGAAAAACACGGACCAATCACAGCTCGGCGTCTGGCCGGAGTCTGCTGTAGCCGCACACTGATTGGCCCGTGTTTTTCGCTAATAACTCGAAAACGAAGCGTCGAATCACGAATCAGCAAAGGAAAAAGTTTCTTAGAATAACCCATTCTACAGATCTACAGGGTGTCCGAAAACTCTTTAATTTCCTTCAGAGGAGAAATTTCTAGAGACATTATAGGAAACGTTTTCCTTTTAGAAAATGTATGCGATATCGTTTTCGAGTTATTGCCGAAAAGCATGGGCCAATCTGAGCGGGGTCTTCTCCCGCTTTCCTTTCGCTAAATTTCACTGGACACCGCGTATAACGTATACAAGATGTTTACGAATAACTCTAGAACGAAGCCGCGAATTGCATGCTCGCAGAAGGAAAAGTTTCTTCGACTAACCTCACGGATTCTCTGTTCTAAGGAACTCGGACATTTTCGGGACACCCTGTCGTTCGGTTCGCTCCTTTGATGATTTCAACGCTCGGATTCAAGGCCAACGTCGGGAATCGTTCGCTCGCAGATATCCCGGAAAACGCTTTATGCACCAGCGCAGCGATAGTCTTTATTTTTTCTTCTTTTTATTCGTTGCTCGTCCTGCGATTTACGAGACACACGCGCACGAATTACGTAACACGTCCCACCCTCCCCCATTATTTTTTTTATAATTCTGACGCGACGTGTCTAGTTCGAGAGATAGTGCTGCGCGACGGCACACGCGCAATAATATTTTCCGCCGGCGAGTTTCACTTCTCCTACGCGTGCTATTATCGCGAATTGTTTTTTTCGCGTCGAGAATCGTTACAAACCGGTGGGAAATAAAAGTGAGCTGGTATATTGAGTCATTGTACGGTGCGCGAATCTTTTTTCCAGTATTCTTTTAATGTCTGATTTTAGCGGGCTGCACAGAAAACAATGGGAATTCTCGGGCGGTTCTATGTTGAACTCTATGGTCGTACGAAGTGAAGGGGAGCATGCGCAGAACCACTGTTGTGATTTGTTCTGGTATGTCACCTTCTAGAGACGCGTGAAGTTAGCCGCGTTATTTCTGGAATGATCGAATGCGTACGGTAACGTTCAGTGTAGATTTTGACAGGTAATCGGAAGTGGTAATTTGTTAGGTTAGGTTGTGTGCTATCGGACAGGGGTCAGTCTGCGACGAAGAATTTTCCCGTCGATTTCGCTGCATCTAAATTGGATCTCTTTGTTCGGCGTCGTTTAATCTTCGCCGTGAAAGGGTTGAAGGCGACGAGTCTCCGGCGAGGATGAGCTATTAAGGAGTTTATGGTCGTCTTAGGCAGCCGCGCGCGGTGTGACGGGTTTCGCGGGAATCGTACCTTCGCGAGAGCATAAACGAGCGCGAGAGCGAATGCTCGTTTTTGGAGTGGCGCCATAAGCGGCCTGAAACCGTCGGACAATAACCGGTCTGCGTTCAGGAAAAAAAAAAGAAAAATGAAGAAACGACTAGCGATCATGCTACGAACTAACGGGTGACTTTTAGACAGCTTTTCCTACAATTATAACCTCGCTCGTTCGTCTTATCGCTGCCCTAGAAAAGCGTTAGGCACGTGCCTGGAAAACGGCCAATGAATCGTTTACACTCGTAAACGCGAAATTATTGTTGCGATGGTTTCACTTCTGATACAAGATGGCTGACATTGCCTGGAAGACATTCGTTCTCGGTAAATACCTTTTCACAATATTAATAAATTCGTAATTGAAAATTCTAGGTTTATGAGATACAAATATGTTTTTTGATTCTGTTTATTGTTCCCCATTTGATATGTTCCCCTGTTTGATATGTTTATTGTTCCCCATTTTGTATCCAGGATATTTGTAAGAAACTAATTAAATGTAAAATTGTTAGAATGCAATGAAATGTTTCTAAAATTCTGGTTACAGTATTCTAGAAAATTGAATGTTTTGAAATGTACTGTAAATCATGTCAGAAAATATTAAAATGTTCTGAAAAATTCTAGAAAAATAGGAGGGTCTTTTATAAAAATTTAGATATATTATAAAATGTTTTATGGAATTGAAAGAAAATATTAAAATGTTGTATTCAAGTATAAGAAACTTTTAAGGTAGTCTACACAACTGTAAGAATATACAAAAGTGTTTCATAAAAATTTTAATAAATTAGGAAAATATATATAGGAAATTTAAAGGAAATTTTTAAACGCTCTATAAAATTGCAGGAAAATATTAAAATGTTCTAGAAAATTCTAAGAAAACAGAGATGTGTTTTATAAAAATTTATACGAATTATAGAATGTTCTACAAAATTTATAGAAAATATTAGTATAATCTATTATATAGTAAAAAATTAAAAAATTGTCTACAAAATTCTAAGTAAATAGGGATGTGTTTTATAAAAATTTGAGACAGTCATAAAATGTTCTCTAAAATTGTTAGAAAATATTAGAACGTTCTACAAAATTGAAAGAAAATATTTTGCACTGTCTTTTAAAAATTGTAAGAAAATATACTGTTCTATAAAAATGTATAAAATATTGGAAAGGGTTAGTCAGCCGAAGGGCAACGTTTAGCGAACAAATTGGCGAATATAAATAATCGAGGAATTGACACCTCGGCCGAAAGAATCGCTCGTCGGATGAGGACGTTAATTTCTCGGTTAATCGCGTCGCGCGACTCGTTTCCGAAACGAAGTTTCCTTGTTTTCCATCTCGCCGCGGAGCAATTAACGCGTCGCGTCGTCGGCCGTCCAATAATAACCGCGGGATCGACGCAAGAGACACCGTCGCGAAATGTTTGCCGCGATTCCTTCTCTTCCGGGACGCTGAAAACGCGCGATGGCATTAAGGTTAAGTCAATGTTTGAGTTTCAAGGAGTCTCCCCGTTCGTTGGAACGTCACGCCCCCGTAATAAGAATCCCTGTGAAATACCGTGTAAGTCGTCCCTCGACATTCGGGAATCACGGTTTCTGACGCGCACATTCCAAAACCATCTTCTTATCCGACGTAACTCACTGCTTTTATTACGCCTTCGTTTCAAGTCTAAATTAAAAATTCTATAAATAAAAATAAAATATTAAACTTACATTTTTAATAAAAATATTACTGAATCATTCATACAGTATACCATTTATAGACATTTTTTACTGCAAAATATTTAGAAATACTAAAATGTAAAATGAAATTCAATTAAAATTAAAATTAAATAGTAAAATGAATTTCAGAAATTTTTGTTTTGTAAAAGTTGGTGGATATAGATTTTTAATAATTGCACTGTTTAAATATATATCTACCATGCAATTTGCAGACATTTTTCCATTGCAAGATATTTAGGAAAATTAATAGTTATTGTAATTTTCACATTTTTGTTTTATTGCTTCGAAAAGGAATATTAAAAATATTTTTCAGCAGTTGTGTTATTAAACATTGCGCATATTTTGTCTTTTAATCGTTAGGCTAAAAATGAATGTTGGTATCTTGGGTGATGCCACTCGCTAATGATAGTATTTCGCAATCTTTAATTTTAGACATGTTCTCTCTCCTAATTCTGCGATCCAAACCGTTGCGAAGCTCAAAGCGTAGTGACCTTCGAGTTGCCCTTAACACAGAAAGACCCGGACATGATATCCGGTGTTTGCGTGGCCCAGTTTACTATACCCGATTCTACGGTTGCTCTTCCTGTGGCAAAGATCGTTTTCACACGGAAAATATCCTGCCACCGACCGCGAGGAAATCGATCATGATCTATAGAAAACACGTCCGAGTTTATTTCAGGCTGAAGCGTCATATTCTAACTTTGGAATTTCTTCTACCGGCAAAGGGAAAAATCTTTTGATATTCGACTGCGATGAGAATTTTTGGTTATATTTTATGAAACTACACAATTTTTTTCAGAGTCGACAAATTAATATTGAGGAGGCTATTAGTGATCTAATAAAACACAATAACTTTCAATTCTCAAAGGTAGCTGAAACAGGTGAAAGTATTTATTTGAAATAATACGTTTCCCCCCTTAAAATCGTGTCACAATTGTTTGTATACATATACACTGTTTATAATTATTTAAAATTATATTTGTATCAGAATTAACGATTCCCTCCTTAAGAGCGCATCGTACAATACCATTACAAAGTTTTGAATTAATTTATTCTTCTCATCGCCGTAATAAAGCCTGCGAAGGAAATTTACAGTTTTTGAGAGAAAGAAGAAATCCTCCCTTAAAGGCTTACTAGACATAGTACTACTAAACAATCTTGAATTATTTTTTATTTAGTAGTAATATAGCAATTCCCCCTTAAGGGCTCACTAGACACACAACCACCACAAAATTCCTAATTATATTCTTTCCCTCGTTACCACAATAAAGCCTGCGGGAAGTCCAGAATTTCTATCAAAAAAAGGACATCCCTCCCTTAAGAGCTCATTAGACACAGTACCCTCCACACAATGCCTAATTAAATTGTTTTCCCCGCTATCTTAATAACGCCTGCGGGGAGGAAATCCATAAACTCCAGCACAATTGAATATACCCCCCTTAAGAGCACGTCAAGCCGCACCGCTACAAAATTCCTAATTAAATTGATCTCGTTACCTCTACAATGCCTGTTGTAGAAAATCCAGACTCTCCAGCACAAAAAGCGAAAAAAACGAAATTCTCCCTTAAGGGCTTACCAGACGCATAACCAGCAGAAAATTCCTAATTAAATTGTTTCCCTCGTTGCCGCGATAAAGCCTCGCGGGAATTCCGAATTTCCTGCAAGGGAAAAGAAAAATTCCCCCCTTAAGGGCTCGCCGAAAACGTTCTTAATCGCCGCGAGACAGCCGAGAGGAGACTTTCAAGGAACGTCGAAAGCCCTCGAGCTACCCTCGAACAAAAGATCCCGAAAAAGAAAAAAAGAAAAAGTGTCCACTTCCGGTGGCTCATTCGGGTCGCGCGCAAACCGTAGGGCGAAAGGGAGAAGAAACAAAAAAATCGGTGAAAACGAAGGGAAGGAGAGAGAGAGAGACCGAGAAGAAATGAGATTGGAGAGATAGAGAGGGAGAAGAGTGTTCTGGTCGAGAGACAATCGCGAGACGAACACGTTGACCGCTCCTGGCTAAAATTAATTTCGAAATGCAGACGACGAAGCGGTTAATTAAGCCGAGCACTCTTTCCGTTGGTTCGCGCGCCGACGACGAACCAAGACACACCGCCCAGCCCAGGAGGGGGGGGGGGCTCCTCCGTTCCGCTCGACTTCATTCTCTTAGAGCTCGCCCGAGAAGACACACCTCTGACCAGAACGACATTTTCACGGAGGCCCTGAAAGCCGAGGAATTAAGCCGCGGGAAATTTTGCTCTTTCTCGTCGGGGACGCGGTACGTTTCAACGAACCTGATGGAAATCGTGGCTCTTAACGGTAATGCGATCATAAAAGATTCGGGGTCGGGTTTTTAAACAGCCTCCGGCAATCCCGCCAGAATTCCCCACAATTCACCGACGTTTTCTGGAACTATGTACCCCACCGGCGCTCCGCTATGCTTCACGCCAATTATTGTGTAGCATAATAGCAGCCCGGGCTGCCCGGGATGTACGTGTATCTCGCGTTCACGGCTGGTATACATTTTCTGGAATTTCGGCGGCGCAAGTTCCGCGATGGAATTTAATATTGATTTGAGTAATTGCCGTGTGCGTCGAGACTGCAACCTGCGACAAGTAATTATCCGATGGGCGGGTCTCTCGCGTAATCTGTGTAATTTCGAGAACCGGGAGAATTTACAAATATACTTACAGCATTCTCGAAATTTTATCGTCGGTTTTATTTTCCATCGATTTTTCGTCGATTTTCAATTGCCATGAAAATTTGCGAGTTATTAATCGTTGCATCTTTGTTCGTTCGTTAAGCATTCCCATTGAAACGATTCTAAAATGAACATTCAAACTTGTTAGACTTCCGGCTGTACCCCCGACCCCTTAAGGGGGGACTTGACACAAACTACAGAAAATATAAGAATACTTCCTCGATAAAACCTGCGAAGGGAATTTAGAATTTCTTGCAAAAAATGAACATCCCCCCTTAACGGCTCACTAGACACATTACTACCATAAAATTGCTAATTAAGTTATTTTCCTCGTTACCACAATAAAGCCCGTGGGAAGTCCAGAATTTCTAACAAAAAAAAGGACATCCCCTTTAAGAGCTCATTAGACACAGTACCGCCACACAATGCCTAATTAAATCGTTTTCCTCGCTGTCCTAATAAAGCCTGCGGAGAAATTCCATAATTTCCGACCACAATCAAATACTTTCCCCCTTAAGAGCGCAACAAACAATACCACTATAAAATTAGTCATCTAATTATCCTCATCGTTGCCTCGATAAAGCCTGTGAAGGAAATCCAGAATTTCTTGCAGAAAAAGAATGTCTCCCCTTAAGGGCTCACTAGACACCATACCACCACAAAATTCCTAATTAAATTATTTTCCTCGTTACTATCCTATAATTTCCAACCACAATGAAATACTTCCTCGATACAGCCTGCGAAGGAAACTCAGAATAATTTACAAAAAAGACCATCCCCCCTTAAGGGCTCACTAGCCACAGTACCACCACAAAATTCCCAATTAAATTATTTTCCTGGTAACCACAATAAAGCCTACAGAAACTCCATAATTTCCATCCAAGAAAAAAGGACACATCCCCCCTTAAGAGCTCATTAGAGACGCGATTGTTTTTCGTCAAGTTACACCATCGATGACGCGAAAAGAAAAATTACGGAACCGTCCATTAGTCTCGCAGCATTTCGCCACCCTTTCGATCCCCCCGGAAACGTGAACTGGGTGAGAAGGAAAGGGGGGTGAGACGGTGCCAGGATGTTCGGCGGTGCGTCTACGTGGTGAAACGAGGTCGAGCATGGTTTAGGGGGCAGCTAATGGCCGCGTAGGACGGTCGAGTAAACAAACCTAGGAAAAGTTGGTCGTTCGGAGAAAGCTCGGAGGAGACGGGACAAGACGATGATAGAGAAACTGCGTTGCTGAGGCGCCTCTCGGGCGGCGTTTCCCGGCGTCATCGATCGTATCCTTTGGTGTAATCCTGCCGGCGAGGAGGAGAGGACGAACGGCCGTCGGAGTCTGGCGCCAATCTTCGCCAGCGCGCTCTGGCTCCAGGCCGCCTCGTCTCCTCGTGCCGGGAAATGCTCGATTGTCTGGATAATTACGTAGTTAAGAACCCCCGGGTTTCTCTCGCCCTGCGCCTCCCAGATGGTCATCGTCCCCCGCCTCGGCAAGGGTTGGAATCCTTCTTCTTCCATCGCGGAACATGATTTACACACGGTCCGGCTCTGCCGCGTCTGCGGACCACCTCCAAACTGATTTATCGCTGTCTAGCTGGCTCTCCCGGGGAATACTGATCGCCATGAACGATTGCGACCATGCTAAATATTGGGATCGGCCGTATCGCCACTGCGGTTTAGATCCTGATCCTATCGAGCCAACCTGCGCAGCTTATCTAGGCGACTGTACGGAAATATACCGCTTTCCTTTGAATTTTGAATTTCTGCGAGGAATAAGAATTTTCTAGTTCGCCCTTAAGGAGGAATTTCCTTTTTCTCTTATTAATAGTCTTCGTGGTGATTTTCGTTAATTCAATGATACAAACAGTGAATTTTGAATTTCAGTGACGAATAGGGATTTTCTAGTGCGCCCTTAAGGAGGGAATCTCCTTTTTCTCTTATTAATAGTCTTCGTGGTGCTTTTCGTTAATTCAATGATACAGTCAATCAATTTTGAATTTCAGTGACGAATAAGGATTTTCTAGTGCGCCCTTAAGGGAGGAATTTTGTTTCCCCCGATTAAAGGTCTCTGTGACGGTCGTCGTTAATCAAATAATACAGGCAGTGAATTTTGAATTTTAACGTAACGTGGATTTTTCCTTATGCGCCCTTAAGGGGGGAAGTTCTTTCAATTTCTTCGACAGTTTTCCATAGAAAATCAATCTGCTCAATTTTCATTGTATACAATAATCATTATACATTAATTGTATACGATTATTATTTTGTTCAACATTTGTAATAACAAATTTCATTTTAACCGAAAGAGTTATCGTGAAATCAGCAAATATAATCGTTAAGAGGAACACCTGATCGATGTAAACGAGTTTTCGAAATTTTATCACTAATTCTGGCGTGTAATCAGGTTGCCCGAAAATTTCCTTATCGGCGTGTTACTTATCGTCATTAAGGCGACCTCTCCTCTCCAGCGTCTACAATCTCGGCTGAGTAATTACCTGTAAACGAAGCGGTTCGCCGAGGTAATCGAAGCGGCTCGTAAAGCTTCGAAAATTGGAAAACGATGCCACGAGATCGTGTGGTCCCTTTGCGGAAGCGACGTTTATTTAACACGATAAACCAGCGATATGATAACGTTGGTAACCATAACTGCGGAGAATAGGAAAAGTCGAGCACGCGCCACCGAGATTATTTTTCGGTAAAACTTTCAACTTTAATTCTCAACCTCTTCAACACTCAATTTTTCATAGCACATAACAAATAATTTAACTTTCCGTTTGATTAAATATTCTCAACACTATTGCATAAGAAATCGTTTATTTCTCACTGGTACGTTTTCAGATTTCATTCGTTTTACTTAGAATAATTCTCATTAATAAATAAACTAAATCGTCCAAACATTGAAGTTTGCAAAGCGGAGTTAATAATAAGTAATTATATAATTAATAAAATACAATACATATTATTAATATTATCGTCAGCAAAAGTTGATTTCCAAAATGGCGCGTTTAAAGTTGTATTTTCTCAGGACGATTCGTCAAGTGATTTGAAGCAACTTTTTCCTTTGCGAAAATGTTCTCCGTGGCTCCGTTACGGAGATATTAACGAAAAACACGGACCAATGACAGAGTGGTTACAGCTGGGCGTGGCGTCGCGGCGCGTCAGCCATGTCCGCGCCCCGATTGGCTCACACTCTTTCATCGATAACTCTTAAACGAAGCCACGCAGAACATTTTCGCAAAGGACAAAATTTTTCGCAATTGCCTCAGGAACCTCTCCCCTGAAGTGCGATCTTTTTGGAACACTCTGCACAATTCCTTCCCCATTGAATTGCAGATCCGAGAAGGTGCTCGCAATGGGATCAATTTCCACGGCTTCATTGTGGACACCTCGCTGCAGCACCGTACGCGTTCGCATAACTCCGAAACAGTCAGCGACGCCGGTCTCGGTAAAACGCTTTGTCCCCTAACGTCAGTCTATCAAGTTTCCTCTCTCTCTCTCTCTTTCTCTTTCTCTCTCGCTTGCAATTTCCCAGCTCTTAACTCGTTTCGCCTAAGCGGACTTCAGTTTCGCGAAGTCCCCGGCGAAAATGCGGCCGTGTATTATGTAAATAAAAGCGACGTGGCCAGAGTTGCAACGAGACTCGTTCCGACCGACATCTTTGCGGCGAAAGGCGGGCGGAAATAAATCTTCAGAGGATTCCGGCAAAGTAATTGACTAGTTGCAAGACGCGACATACACGCAACCTTTATTCCGAAATTTTCGGCGTTTTCCTCGTTTCTCTTCGCTAGGAAACGTGTACCGCGTCTGTAAACACGAAACCGAAATTTCCGAAGACATATATTTTCCGAGAGTGGAAAATTTATCGTTTGCTCTTCGAACCCCCCGAAGAACATTGTTTGTAACGTTACATTCTCTTGGGACTCTCTTTGATCATTCGGTCGACAACAGCCAGGGACATTCGAAGTCCCTTAAGTAATGTGTTTCCTTTGGAACCTCCGTTACATCCTGTAAGGATTTTGGTATGGGTTAGGATATCCTTAAAAAATGTCTAAAATGATTGTG
Organism: Agapostemon virescens; assembly: GCA_028453745.1. NCBI lineage: Eukaryota > Metazoa > Arthropoda > Insecta > Hymenoptera > Halictidae > Agapostemon > Agapostemon virescens. Next base: position 18,536,335 of record CM052099.1, read on the forward strand.
AATAATTTATTTATTAAATGTTGATGCTCGGAGCTGTGTTCGAGGTCTCACATTCTGACGAGGCTCTTCGGAACGATATTGGATGCGATCGAGCATGTTGATTCCTATTTGGCTAACGAGCCCCGCGTACTACGAACTCCGAACAGCCGTGAAAAGCGTTTCCCGTACGCAGGTCAGGTTTGCACGGAGCTGCGTTCCACCCGTTTCCACAAAATGCATCATTACCGTGGCCCTCCTCGTGCTTCTGGCTCGGCGCTAAGCTCGCTAGGGGCTTTGGAGAGAGAGAGAGAGAGAGGGAGGGGTTTCCGTAGAACCGCGTGTCAAGGTCACGGTCTACTTTACGCCCTTACTTCACGCCTAAGGGTCGCACGCCGACTACCTACCCTCGAAGTCGATCCTCTTTACGTAACTGTCCCGTGCATCGATCATCACGTTGCTCTGTGTACAGAGTATTCCAAAATTGCTGTACTTTCTCAGAATGATTCCTGAAGTTATTTGAAGCAACTTTTTCCTTTGCGAAAATCTTTTCCGCGGCTTCGTTCAGGAGTTATTAAAGGAAAGGATGGACCAATTGCAGTGCGGCTTATGGCGGACCCGCTCCGGCGCGGCCAATGCTAACGTCGCTACACCACGCCCAGTTGTAGGCACGCCCAGATTGTGCTTTTTCAAATAATAACTCCTGAACGAAGCTCGGGATAAAATTTTTGTATAGGAAAAAATTGTTTTAGATTGCCTCAGCTATCGTCCCTTCCATGGAGAAATTTTTTGGAGACCTTGTAGTGTGTTCGGCATAGTATGTGTAGCTGTACGTTTGTTCCTTGAAATAGTCTTCATTGTTTACTCCTTGTAAACGAATAACATATTTTAAAATTGGTTCAAATCTTCTTAGTAGAAAAACTGTTTTTTAAATTGCATACTGATCGGAATTGTGAAGAGAAAAGTCAACGTTGTGAGTTTTGAAATCGAAATGTTCAACGAAAACACTCAAATTTTATACATTTCACTTGTAAAAGTTAAACAATAATTGCCCAAACAAAAAATATCGTAGTCTCTTGCAATCACAAATGTATAACAAATGTATATTCGTTAATCTCATCGCGAGCACTTCAATGTACTTAAAGAACCTTTCAAGAAGACCTGGTATTAAGAGAGAGCCCTGTAACACACCTCTTCTCGCGTTGTTCTCTTAATTTAAAAAAAGCTCAAGGTTAAAAAATCTTCCTCCAGACAATCGCATATCTCAAAATCCAAGGACTCCCTGTGAGAAGCAATATTGGTCCGCGCGAGCCCATAAACCAAAAACCGTAAGAATTCGTTAGCATAATTTTCGCTGGCATGGCAATCGAGCACCTTGTCCGTGTACGTGTCTAGAAGCCGGCTCGATAGAGTGGGGATGGACGCGGGGCGGATTCCCGCGGGTGGGCGACAGGGGGGATATTGATTGTCGCAGAGTTGGAGTGGCAGCAGAGGGGCCGGCCAGTCAGCTGACTCGAGTTGCCAGCTCACAGCTGATCCCGACACACAGCGTACAGCGTCGCTGGCGCAACTACCGTCGCATTGCTGCCCTCTCTGCTCCCCACCCTTTCACCCTTTCAGGGGGGCTAGCCCTTTGCAGAATGGTGCGGGTACGGGATGGGAGTAGCCGGCATAGGTGCGGGCACGAGACTGCTATAGGTGCGGGTGCGTCCGCGTTTCGCTGTCTCTGCTCTCTATCACTCTTTATCGCCCTTTCTCTCTGTCTCTTTCTTCTTACTTCTCGCGCCCTTCTCTTATTCGCTCGGTATCTCCGTCTCTCTCGCTCCTACTTCTCCGCGCTATGTGTCGCCGTGTCTCCCTCGCTCTGTTTTTCTCGCGCCTTTCTCTTCTTAGCTCGGTGGCTCTGTCTCCCTCGCTCTCTTCTTAGCTCGGTATCTCTGTCCCCCTCACTCTCGTTCTCTTCTTAGTTCGCCGTTTCTATCTCTCTCGCTCTCACTTTTCCGCGCTCCTTGTAGCCCTGTCTCTTTCTCTTCTTCGCTGTGTATGTTTCGCTTATTCTCTTTCTCGCTCGGCCCCGCATTTGGTCATCTTCTTCCTCACTCTGTCCCGCGCTCGGTTATTCTCTTTCTCACTCTCTCCCGCGTTCGACTATTCTCTTCCTCGTTCTGTTCCGCGCTCGGTCATTCTCTTTCTCGTTCTGTCCCGTGCTTGGTTATCTTCTTTCTCACTCTCTCGCTCGGTCCCGCGCTCGCTCATTCTCGTCCTACACCGTCCTAGCGTCTGTGCCCGCGTTTCCCAATTTTCTCTCTCCGCTCCCTGCGGACCCGCTACCCGAATACGCGACCTTACGAATCTTGCGGAGATCCCTTCGCCTACTGGGTATATAGGCCGCTCAATAGTATATGGGTCGTTCATGGTGATTCGAACTTATGTTTCGAATTCTGTCGAATTTTCTCCTCTACCCTTCTCGAGGCCCAGTTCGAGGCTTTGCTAACCATGTATTGAATTTATTGACCTATCAGAGGCTGTTCCATGGTGGGTGAATGTAATAATAATAATAATAATAATAATAATAATATTTGTAATTTATTTGAAATTCGCATTTTAATTTCGGAAATTCTGATTGCAATGTTTAAGGTTACAGCAGTTACACGATCTTTGATGTTTCCAGGCCTCGGTTGGAGTACAGGGTGTTCAGTAATATATGAATCATATTCGGTTTCGTTTTCGAGCGATCGCCGAAAACCGCGGGCCAATCAGAGCGGCAGCCGGTCGCGCTGAGCGTGACGCGACCATTGGCCGAGCCTACTTACGCCAGCCCCTGTCGCTCTCTGATTGGTTCTGCGTTTGTCGTTGATTAACTCGAAAGCGAAGTGTCCAATCGTAAAACGGCAAAGGAAAAACTTTTTCAGAATAATTTCAGCTATCATCTGTTCGATTTCGAACGTTTTCAAAACTCTTTGCATACATTAGACAGTCGTTTAGGACATTGATGCAGTCTTGAAACTGTGAATTAAGGGCGGTCGCGATCGATAAGCATACTTTATCGCATGTTTCGTCACCGGTTATCTACGCTCCGCTAATATGCACGCGTGCTTGCTATAATAAATTACTTTTAATTCGAGCCATCTGCCGCATCCCATCACGCCACGTCGAGCTTCACGCATACTTATCTCGGCGTCGGGATACCTGTCCGCCCATTTTCTCCTCTGGTTTAATTAAAGCTCCGTGGGAATATTTTTAATCGTCCCCCGTATATTAAATGCGTACACATACATACCCGAATAGAAATTTTATCTATTTGTGCCTTAGTTTTCGACGTTTCGACCCCCACACTGCCACGACTGTATTCATCGTTAACGTTTCGCTATACCGGGTGACTCTGCGATTTCACTGCTACAGAGAAAAAACGAGGAGCTAGTCGTTTCAATTAAATAATTAAACAAATTTTAATCACCCTTTAACTCTTCATTTAGAAATTCTTTTTGCACGTGAACAGTCGATTCGAAAAGTTTATATATTTTAGAATTTCAGCTTAGGAATTTTAATTTATGAGCAATAGATTTGAAAAAGTAATTAGTTATTTATAAATATTCGTATTTTTCTAGTACTCATGGACAAATTGTAATTCCTTGCTGGCAATTATTTTGATAAAATAAAGTTATACAAATAATACAGGTTATACAAATAGCAAAAAATGAATTGGAAAATATTGTACAAAATGGCCGCCGCAGCCCATATTATTTTTCTCTAAAAATAGACTTTAAAAAGTTATAATGTACAAACGTACTTTCCGAGTTTCCAGTTTACGTTTTGTGAAAAAGAAAACTTATCCTTCTAGAGTAGCGATTACGGATGCACCGCGCTTCTGCTAACGGTTCTTAATTTTCCATAGTTAAGAGAAACATGCCGGCCACAGACGTCGCGGCTAGCATTATTTCCTTGGTGCGAGTCGCACAATGCCGAAGATAGAACAACCGAGCGAGCGTAAATCGCACCAGGAAAATCCGCTCGGCCGCGCGCTGATTACTATGTTCACCGTCGAAGGGTCGCCATTATTTAGTCGTTTCCATGTCGGCCCTCGTTATTTCCAGCACGCGTTTCATTTTCGCGGTGATTTTCGCGAGCTCCTTGCCGGCAGAGCGGCCAAAACGAAGAGAAATTCGAGCCTCGTTTCGCGATCCGCCATTGATCGCAATCTTCACGGAAATGCGCATCGTGCCACAACCCGCCGCTTGTTAAACTAATAATTTATTTATTACTTACCGAACCTTTCTTTAGCTGCTATCTTTGTTTATTTATTTACTGTTATCACTAGTTTAATTGGCATTACTGTATTATTAAGAATTAACATTATTGCTGAGCTGTTTATTATTGCTAAAAAATATATTGTTGCTAAAGAAAAATTGACAAGATTGTAACTAATTAATTTGTCATTTGCCACTTCTATTTTTCATTCAGTTTAAGAAATAATCTTGTTAAACCACCAGTCAGATTCAATCTTATAAATAATTTTATTAAAATATTTGCAATAAAATAATATTATATAAAACAAATATGAAATATTTTTAAAATATAATTTTGTAATTTGCCACTTCTTTTTCCAATCAGTTTGAGGTATAATCTTTTGACACCAACAGTTAGATTAAATTTTATAAACAATTTTATTAAAATTAGTTTAGTTTAGTATAAGTTTATTTATTCGCTGTTATTATTTGCAACGACGTCAGTAGACTGTTGATATTACATATTTATGACAAAACTGAATAGGTAGAACAACAAAAGAGAAAGGCACAAAACGCGCTGTCCGTGCGAAAAGATCAAAGGAAACTCATGATCGCGGAAAGGGAAAAATTGATTACCGCGACGCAGGACAACGGTCCAGAGAACATAGTGATGAAGAAGATCAGAGGGATGATTAAAAGGGAGTCGAAAACCCACGGGAGTTTGCAATCTGTGCCATATTTTCGCAATTTTTTTTTTCTGACGCCTCCGTGATCTTTTGCGCGCCGGGATAATCGCGGGCTCGCACAATTTCTCGCTTCGAGGAATTCGCTAACGTTCAGCCAGAAATGTTTTCCAAGTTGTCATGGATACGCTGAAATGGGAATTTATGATATTTTTAAGTTACCCATACAGATCGTAATACAAAAACAGTTGAAAGAAGTGTAAGAAAAATTGCAATAAATAAAGAAGAAATAAAACAAATAATTATAAAATTAAAATAACAAA
>CM052099.1:18543919-18560313 GCA_028453745.1 Agapostemon virescens
ATTTTGGAGGGGCTTGCAGAGCTCGCGCGACGGGCTCGAATTTACGTTGCAATAGTTTTTGCCATCTTTTCCGTGGGAAGCCTAACAGCGATTAATCCTGAATAACCGAGGCTGCGCGACGGTTAAGCCCTTATCTTGGAGCTCGCACCCGCTGCCAACCCAGATACGTAACCCAGACCTGGTTCCGCGGCTTCGATACAAACGTGACCCAAATTTTGTTTAGATTCAATCCTGACCTAATCCGTCGGTTTTATCTTATCGTCCAAGTTCACGCCCATCTACGTTTAGGTATCCACCTTAGACCAACCGCCACGCACGCAACACGCGAAAACACCCACCGAAAGCCACCCTTCATCCCTTCGACCTGGCCCGGGGTCAGCTCTGCAACAAGCATAGTTTATTCAGTTGCATATTGCGACGGAGGGCTCGTTCGATAGCAAATGTTAGTCTAATGTTACTCTCCGACGTCGAGGGACCATTCTGCAGAGCTGCTAAATATTGTAAAGTTCAATTCCGCGAGACTTTTCGATTTGTTATTATAATTTGTGCGAAAGACCACATCTAAGGCGCCATTTTAAATTGTGATATTGATTTGTAAATCATTTTCATGCTATTAATTTTATTAGTATTAAATAGGTTTCTAGAAAATTAAGCAACCCTTAGAATTTGAGTGGTTACTCCTAAGGCGCCATTTTAAATTGTGTTATTGATTTGTAAATCATTTTTGGACATGTTATTAATTTTATTAGTATTAAATAGGTATTTTACAAAATTAAGCAACCCTTAGAAATTGAGTGGCTACTCCTAAGGCGTCATTATAAATTAGAATACTTTGTTTAGTGCAATGCTAAGGTGCATTAAAAAATAAAATCGCTCAGAACATTAGGGACCCATTAAAAATGATATCAATGAATTCAAATAAATTTTTGCGTACGTCACTAAATTATTTACATGTACTAAATACGGTTTTAAATAATTAAACATTCTCCGAAATGGAGTAATAAAATATTTGATTTAATTATGTAAATTTTATTCAATTGTAATCACTGTTTTGATGATGTTAACAGTGAATAATATTAATTAAGTCGATAAAATTAATAAGGTTGATAAAAATTATGTTGACGATATTACTAACAATAAAATGTCCTTTTTTTTTATGCGTTCGTCAAATTTGCAACGGCGAATGTATAAAAATCGTCGATCAGGATGTGCACAGGACAGAAATGAATGCAGCGAACAGATTTTGACGTTTCGTTTGGAGGATTGCATTTTGTATGGAAACTGGCCAGCACAATAGATCACGTCATGCGAAAAATCGAATGGCAAAAGTGAAATTCCGTGCGCGCAAAATGTAAACACCGGCAAATATAAATTGGAACGGATTTTCTGTTTCGACTGTAACGGATGTCGAAGTGAAAGCTGTTTGGTGTAGCATGATTATCGAGTATCCTGGCTGGCGGGAGCGTATTGTTAAAAACCAATATCGCGCGTTAAAAATTGTCTTCGCGGGACGCCAAGGGAATCCTCGCCCTCGGGATAATAATAACCGCCTTCGTCGTTACTTCGAAACCCTTTTAGTCCCTGCCTGTTATCCAACGAATCACGAGAGTTTGCTTTTAATTATATTTCACAGTGCAGTGCTAGAAAAAAATTTATTCCCTTTCATTCGAGAGGATTCTTCAAATTTTTATTCCAGTCTGTCGATTTTTCGAATTTCTGCTCGGTTTGGTTGGTCAAGGTTTTAATATTTTTATTTATTACTATTCACAATTTTTTAAAATATTTATTTATTATTATTTGCTGCAATTTTTAAAATGTTTATCTATCTTTAACTGTCAAGACTTTTCAAAGTTTTTATTTAGTATTACTCGTCGCAATTATTAAAATTTTGATTGGTTTTGATTGGTCTAGATTGGTCTAGTTTTATTAATATGGATTGGCCATGATTCCTCAAATTTTGATTCATTTCAATCGGTCAAGATTTTGATTGATTTTGATTGGCCATGATGCTGCAAATTTTTATTAATTTTGATTGGTCAAGGTTCCTCAAATTTTTATTCAGTTTTACAAAGCGAAAGAAATAAGAATGTTTAATAATTTCTAATAAGTTAGACAGACTTATATAAATTGTTGTTAGAACAATTTATTTATATACCTATTAAAATTGGTTGTATACCTAAATTTATTCTAGTATATAAAAGTACATAATCACCCATCTAAATGTAAATAATTTTGTTACATTGGTGGATAAAGATACTAGAATAATATATAACATTTCGTTATTTTCAATGAAAAATTATTAGTTTGAATATAGAACAAAAGTACTAAGTAAACCAAGTGGTACAAATTTTGTACGATTGCAACTCGCATTATAGCAAAAGGAACTGTACCAACAGCCTATTGATCCACTGTATTTATGGACATCGATGCAAGTAGGTACTAGTCAAAAGATATGCACTCAAACTAACCGTACGACGAATGAAATCTATTCTTTATCCGTTATCTTCGCTCCGAAATAATTGTGCAAATAATATCGCAACAGGCTGCGCAATATTAAACGAAATAAGTGCAATAATCCAATATAGAATTTCAAACAGATATTACCACCAGCTGTTCGCGTTTGTAACTCACGTTACAGCAATAGAAATTCAATGTGCCAATACTTTATCGATCCACTATATTTACGAACGTTGTCATAAGTGTAGTGTCCGCTCAAATTTAACCAGTTAAATAATCATACGTAAATTGACAACTCTGTAATACATTAAAATCATCAATTTTTAAATTAAAGTACATCAACTTTTTTCAATAAAATAACAAATTCCAAAAATACGTTCAATAACATTGGATAATAATTTATCTACGAGAAATTTATATTGATCGTGACATAAACAATTTAAATATGTAGACTTCTTGACTTGTAGAATTTTTAAGCAATATAAACATTGTCTGAATTAATTAATTCGACTGTTCATCGAACTTTCGATAATTGCTGAGACTATTCTCCTTTCTAGAAAATCAAATTGATCGTCTGCAGTTTCCTATTTTCCTAATCAACAGCAGCTTCGAAAATAAACGCCCTCGAATACCGAGTAATAACCGAATTTATCTCCCGACCGAACGCCGCAACATCGTATCGCAGAGATACATGAAAAAGGACGAAAGTCAACAATCCAACGTTGAAAGCTCAAATAAACGTAACTCGAAATGTTCAATCATCGTTACACAAACCATCTGCCCCCGTGTAGACGTCTTGGCAGCGGTGTGCAACGAGCAAATAACAGTTTTACGGTTGCACAATAATTATTGAAACAAGACAGGACGGAGTTAGAGTCGAAGAGCGACCGAGACGGAGAATGGGAGGGAGAGAAAGAGAGAGAGAGAGAGAGAGCGCATCCCTTTCGTTGCAGTACCATTCCCTCGACTTCCTCCTTGCTTCCTTGCTCGTCATTTCCGGGTGACGGTAGTGGGCTTCGTGCTTCCCAGCTTTTCTTCCCCCCACTCCAACTTTCCTCCCTATCTCGCTTCCCTCTCTCCCCACTCTACTCTACTTTTCTTCCTCCCACTCTGTTCCTGCTACCTCCCACTGCCCGGTTCGCTTCATCCCCACTCCTAGGCAGATTCCCCCACTCCTCTGTCGTGCAAAGGGTCAGGGCGCGCGAGACGAACGGCGTCAGTCGCGTTCGAGCTGTCGACCGAGGCGCGTCGGCTCGAGTCTCGTCCCTCGATGGAGAACGGGTGAACGGACACGGTACGGAATCCGACAGTAACATCCCCGCACTCTCTATAACTCCGTCGAATTGTGATCATTGTGATTCGCGTACACAGCCGAAGGGATAATCTTTCTAGTATCGTAGCCGATACTAGAAGCTGTTTCGTAATCCCCTCTCCTCCTGCCCCTCGCGAATCTCTCCCTCTCGGCAATCCACCCTCTCATTCACTCGTCTTCGCATGAATCGTCTGGAATTTCATTCAATCTGTTCACCCCGATCGTTTTTTTTTCTATCATTATGTCGGAATCGAGCCGATCATCAGCCGACTGTGACGGGTCCGAGGGTTGATTTCTGTGGCGATGTTAGTGAGTGCTCTCGGGTGCCGGTGGTGTGTCCATGTCGCAGAGCTGGGTAAAATCTTCAAAGATAAAGTGTTTCGTATAGTCAATGTCCCATAGATCAAATGAAATGATACTTTGAACAGACAGTGAAATGTCTGAATTTTTGGTGATCGGAAACATAACCTAGAATATTTTCACTTTGGCGAATCTAGGACATATAATGAAATATTTACATTTTGGTAATTTTAGACGTGAAATTGAATATTTTTATTATGGTAATTTAAGACGAAAAGTGAAATATTTGTTTTTTTGGTAAATTGTACGTGAAATATTTCTTGACGATGGAGATAGGCTGAAAGACAGGTTATGATAACGTGCAACGAACCGTAGCGTTTTCAAAGCCGACTTTCTTGAAAATGACGCCTCGAAGTAAATGTGTGCCTCAAATAATAGTCACACTATTTTGAGAATTCTTTAGCTAGAATACTATTTTAACTACTGTTTTGAAATCTTTATTTAACAAGTGAAATATTTTAGTTTTTAAAAGTATATTTATGAAATTAAATATTTCACGTTATATTTATATTTTTTAGTACAAAAAATAAAATCGGAACGAACTTAACGGACAACCCAATAGTATTTTACCCAGCTCTGTGCTGTTGCCACCGAGTTGCGGATCTTCGTGCAAATTACGGTTCTCGTATTCGATCTTGTATTTCCATTAGCAAGGTTCGTTCGGATAAAAGTATTATTAACATTTAACATTTTAGTGGCGACTCTGAGAAGTCATTAATTAAATTACATTATTATTATTTAATACAATTTTTGTATGCATTTAATTATCATATTGTTATTTAATGCAATTTTTATATTATTATATTTCTGAGGAATTGTAGGAAATTTAATTTTGCAAGCATGAAGAATAGTGATAAATAAACAGCATATTTTATGCATTTAAGGCAAAACTGAATTAAGATATAAAATTGTAAAAATATTAGTAAGCATTAGAATACCACTTTGGGGGCACCATTGCGCTTTTGTTATTAAAATTCTGGAGAGAGAATATAATATTACAAATATATATTTTACATTGCCACAAAATGTTTTTTCTTAAAGAAAGGTGTTACTTTATTAACACTAAACATATCCCATTGGGTATAGTATCTCGTTTCGAATTTTTTATTGTATAATTATTGTAGTTACAAAAATTGCTTTGTTAAAAACTGATTAATTAGATTTCCTTATGCAATCATATATTGCACTGAATCCAAATAAGTGAACAAAGTGAATAATAGAATCCAAATAAGTGAAAGCTTTATTATTAACACTATACCTACCGTAGCCAGTTAAGTGACTCTGCAGTTTTTAATTTTGCAATCATAGGAGTTACAAAATTGCCTTCACAGACACTGATTTAGTAGATTTCTTTATTCAATTATAATATTACAATATAACTTGCACAAATAAATAAAATTACAGATTCTTCATTTTGCAATTATTAAAAATATAAAAAGACACATGTTTGCTTAATAATATATTATAATCAAGATTGCACAAAATAAATATAATTCTATTATGTTTAACAGGCACAGTAGCCGGTTTAGAGCTCAGTGGGTATAGTGTTAACCTCAAAAGCAGGTTAGAAAACCGCCGTAAAACCAACGAGGAAATTCTGATAGATTAAAAGTTCCCGAGATTGTTTACCGGACAATGGTGCGTGCAACGGGAGTGCATAAAATTCTCGAGGCTCTGTGTCCGAAGAGATTTGCATAACGTTGGCGCTTTGCAAACGGGCTTTGCTAAAGTAGCGATAAAAAGCCAGGGGAAAAGGGAAAAACAAACCTGATTTGAAAGGTTGTTCGAGAGGAGCGATCGAGTTGACGGTGAAAAGCAATTTTCTCTCTTGTAATTTGTAGGCGAGGGGTTGTAAGGGAAAAGGCGCCTTCCTTGTCCAAGATTGTGTATTCTTAACTGGGAATCGAATTTCTTCGAGACTTAATCCTGCTGGCTGACAGCTGAACATTGTTGAAAATTAAATCCCCACTGAGGTACTTACCGGACTCTTTAGGGATTAATCTCTATGGTACAACTAGCCTGTCCTTGCTATCAAAACGATTACTTACATCGACAATACTGAGTCTCAAGTCCTTCTGAAAATATTTCATCAATCTTTTTATTGGCCTTTCTACGCTTTTCTGCTGGAAGATTTAATTCCTCTGTCAAGATTTTTCTGTGCTGTCTTATTTCTTGTTTTCTGGAGAATTCTTTATTAATGAAAAGTCTGAAAATGATACTATAATAAGTCTATGAACAATTTTAGTATGTATCAAATATTTTTCTAACCTCTTTTAGTGTTTGTTTTTTAGAAATCATTTTGCTGAAAGTGATTTGAAAATGATACTGAAAGATGCTATAATAAGTCTATGAGCAACTTCAGTATTTGTTAAATATTTGTCTAACCTCTTTTAGTGTTTGTTTTTTGGAAATCATTTTGCTGAAAGTGGTCTAAAACTTATATTGAAAGACACCATAGTAGCTCTATGAAAAACATCTATGCTTTATTGCATATTTTTCTAACCTCTTTCAGTGTTTGTTTTTTGGAGATCATTTTGCTGAAAGTGGTTCTAACATGCTACAGAAACATGGTATAGTAAATTTATGAGAAACTTCAATAGTATGTTAAATATTTTTCTAACCTCTTTTAGTGTTTATTTGCTACAGATCAGTTTGCTAAGAGTGGTTTGGAAACGTTACTGATAGACTATAGCAAGTCCATGAGAAACTGTAGTTTGAATATTTATCTAACCTCCTTCAGTGCTTGTTTCCTGAGGATCATTCTGCTAAAAGTGGTTTGAAAATGTTACTGAAAGGCGCTATAGTAAGTCTTTGAGAAACTCTAATTATCTTTTCAATATTTTTTTACTTACTTTAATTTTAATAATTTTAATAAGAAAAATTCGCATTTTACATTTGCAGTGAACATTTGACTTGAACTTCAAGGTGTAAATTTTACTTGAACACCAGAAGTAAGTTATTTATAATTTCCTAACCTCAAATTCCTTCTCTTAAAAAACTAAGATTTCGCATTGTACGTGTGCATTACAATTTAAGAACGTAAATGTTCGTTTAATAGCAGCGCCCATGGTCGGCATAATTTGTTTTTCGTTTTCCTAACCTCAAACAATTACTCTTATCTCTTAGAGCATATTTGCATTGAGTTTCAAGGTATAAATTCTTGTTTAACGCTGGAAGAACGTTATTGACTTTTTAGCGGCGGGCACAGTCGTGATCAATCTTTTTTTCCGGTAGCTCTAAGCTCAAGTAATTATTCGTTTTATTTGGAGAAAGATTCCGTCCGTTGAAGCGAGAAAAGTCTGGCATTGAGAGTGGTCGGAAAATTCGTTCGGACAAGCGACTTGCAACAGAGAAGCTTTTCGTCGTTTTTCTTTATTTTTTTCGACGCCCGGCGAAGCTAGTTTTACCTCCCTGTTCGAGTTTTCGAGGTAAAAGCGACGATAATCCGTATCCGCGTAGACGCGAGCGTCGAAAGGCAAACTTTCTCCGAACTGTACAGGCTCTCCGTCGGTGATACGACTGTTCGAACTCTGACAACCCGTTCCACTCGCGACGAGGAGGATGAAAAAGATCGGACGCTTTGAAACGCTTCCTTTACGAATATACGAGCACTTCCAGTCGGTGCGAAACTCGGGATTAAATAGGAATTTCTTCCTGCGTTATGGATCCCGGGTTCTGTTCGAGAATTGCTTCCGGTACGTGTTGTGCAGAAGGTATATCGTGTTTCCTCGCTAAAAATTCGCTACACGTAGTGCGACATATGTATAGTTCTTTACCGTAAACCTCACTTTGATTGTCCTGAGAGTTCCCCTGTGAAAAATTTCCAAAGTTGCCACTGAATCGCAAAACAGTTCCGTCGAATAATATAACGCGGTTAAAACATACCAATTTTTTAAAATGAAAGTACAATGAATATTACCACTGAAAAAATTGCACTCATAGTGCAAGATGTGAACAATAATCGATAAAAATTTCATTGCAATAGCTCTGGTCATTTCTTTGAAAATAATTGCTAAAGTTGTCACTGAATCGTAAAACGGTTCCGTCGGATAATATAACGCGGTTAAAACATATCAATTTTTGAAAATAAAAGTACAATGAATATAACCACCGAAAAAATTGAACTCATAGTGCAAGATGTGAACAAATTTCCAAAGTTAGCACTTAGCACTTGTAGCACTTTCAAGTCCAATAAGACAGTTACAGCAATTTCAAATTTTCTCAAAAAATAACGTTGTACATGACGATCGAAAAAATAGTAGCTCTAGTGCAAGCTATGGATAATAATCTGTAAAAGTTTAATTTCAATGGCACCGGTAACTTCCCCGTAAAAAATCATTAAATTACAAGCTACGTTTTCGACGGTCGAGAAACGGAACGTCGTTCAATAATATGAGAAGAGAAGAAACGTTTCATGGATTCCTCGTGAAAAACTATACAGTTGTCTCGTTCGAGATATTTTTCTAGTGCTGAGAGTCCCCGGGGAATTCAATCAAGCATTCTCAGTCCGCGCTCTCCGAGAGCCTTGTCCAAATATTTTAGCAAGAACCGCTCTCGGCCTGTCAGCGGCCATTTTGCCAGTCGAAGGATAAGTAATCAGGAGCCCGAAGGTTCGGCTGGAGCTGTCTATCATTGGAACTACCGTCTAGCAGCGTGCGATTAATCTCAAGGAAGAAGGAACATAACCGTACGGCCTCTGAAAATCTGGCCATTTATTTCCAGGACGGACGGTTGCGGTCGCGATAAATCGGGGTCGACCGGCGAAAAAGACGAGCTACTACTACGCTCCTGATGCTCGCTTGTTTTTTCCTGTTTCGCCACGGGCGTTTCTTGGTCCGGCAGGAAACTCGATCGTCCTGCCTCGAATGCCGAACGATCATGCTAACGGGAACTATAGAGAGAACCCTCTCGAGACAGGAACGTTCGTGCTTGATCTGACGAGATACGGTAGTGCTCGCTTAAATTTGCTTAATCTGTTACACTTCGGGACGACTTTGTGCTGGCAAAGCAACGAGGGAAAATATGTGCGACGATTTTCTGTGCCGTGTAAAAATAAATCGTGCTCTTCCGGTGTTAAAGAAGAATTTATACCTTAGCCTCGATGCAAATGCACGGTGTAAATGTTCGACGCCGACGGGCAATGCGAGTTATTAGTTCTGTAAACGGTAAGGATAATTGTTTGAGGTTAGGAAAAGGATAGAAAAGTGATCGTGATAGTGTGTGCGTGTGTGTGTGTCGTGCGGGAATAAATTACGTTCTTCTGATTGAAAACTGATAGAGTAATTATTTGAGGTTAGGAAAACAATACGAAAAATTATGCCGGTCATATGCGCTGGTATTAAACCAGCATTTACATCTTTAAATGCAATGCACGTTTACAATGCAAAATCTTAGTTTTTTAAGAGCAGTAATTATTTGAGATTAGAAAATGATAGGTGACGTTCTTCTGGTGTTAGACTAAAGTTCACTCTCTGAAATTCAATTCAAATGCAAATTCCTCGTTCTTTAAGCGAACAGAATAATTATTTGAGGATAGGAAAAAGAAAAAAGAATATATCACGATAATGTGCGCCGCTAGACGATAAATAGTATACTTCCGGTGTTTAACAAGAATTTATACTCTTGAATTCAATGGAAATTCTTCGTTCTTTAAACGGAAAGAATAATTATTTGAGGTTAGGGAAGGACTAGAAAACAGTGATCGTGATAGTGTGTGTGTCGTGCGCGAATAAATAACGTTCTTCTAGTGAAAAACAAAAATATACATCTTCAAATCCAACTAAAAATATTCGGTGCAGTCGTACAATGCGAATATACAGTTTATTTAAATGAAAATAATAATTGCTCGAAGTTAGGAAAACGGGAGAAAAAATTCGTCGTTATCGCGTGCGTCGTTAAAAAATAAACATTTGCATAGTGTTAGAGATAAGAATTCGCATTTTCAAATTCAACGCAAATGTTCAATGCAAATGCTCAGTGTACACGTGCTATGCAAATTCTTAGTCTGTTGGACGAAAAGAATAATTGTTTCAGGTTAGGAAAATAAAGCAAGCAATTGATAAAGATCGCGCGCGTCCTTCAAGAATAAATATCGTTTGTGTAACGTTCACCAAGAATTTACATCTTTGAATACAATGCAAATGCATTTTTGCACACGTGCAATGGAAATTCTTAATTCTTCGGACGGAAAGAATAATTGTTAGAGGTTAGGAAAACGTGGGGACAAATGCGTCAAGATCGTGTGCCGTTAAAACACAAATAACCTTTTATGACGATTTCTTTTTCGCAATTAAATGCCGCCAACTCCAGCAAACAATAATTTCAAAAGCCTTTCAAACAATATTTTCAACAACTTATTCAAGACTAGATTCTCAAACACCTAAACATTTCTATTTTACATTACTTTATAAAATTAGCAAGAACATATCTAAATTGGCAGTCATTTTAAAAATAACATAACCTATAAAAATAGATCCATTGAGTAAGGTAGTCCATCGTAGGTACCTGTTCGCAATTTTAATAGTCATAGATAAAATAAATATTAGAAAGCCTCATTTCGCGTGCCGTGAATCTTAGCGTCAACCGGTATACGTATCCTGCGGCAGCGAGAATCAATCTTTCGCAAAGATCGCGCGTATCTGTTGCACATTTATCTAGGCATTACTATAATTGACGCCCTCCCCTGCCGGCAGCAGGGAGCAATTAGAGAGGTGGCCTGGTTGTCTCTCGTTCGACGGACACTAATTTCGAGACAATGCCAGCCTCGTAGACTGTGCAAAGTGACTGTGTCGCTTCAGGTCTTGAGTGACCTAAGGCAAACGCCAGATCAATTGGCCACTCAAGGCCACTTCCCTGACTGCCAGTGACGTCACTGGCCTTCTCTCTCTCTCTTTCTCTCGCTCGTACAACTCTCTGTACTTCTCTTTCTCGAGTTACGTGTCTCTTTCCGTGAAACTGAAGCTCCTACAGGGCTTCTGCAGTGCTTCCGCAGCACCCATAGTGATATCTCGCATAATCCACCAACCAGGGAGAACAAGAACTTCGGGAACCTGGAAGATTCTAATCGATAGCGCCCTATAGTACGCATTTTCCACGGTGCAATCGAACGTCGTGCGAGCGAGGTTTAGACCTTCGATTAGGTTAGATTTTTGACAGCAACGTCGCGAACAACATAACCTGTTCCGAGGCGAGTCTCGCTCGACGATGCGAGCGCCACTGCCACCGGCGGGTTTAATGCGTTTACGACAAGAATGAGCAGGTTAACCTAACCGCGTTAACTGCCGGGGGAATTTCACGCGTGGAATACTTGCTTATTTAATTTGCATGAACGATTAGAGTTATGAATAATTATTATTAGTTACTTGATAATGAAGTTATACGTTACAGTGTGATCTAGATAATTTCAGAATAGAATGCATTAGTGTTCAGGGCCGTTCGTTGTTTTTAGATAAATAGTAAAACACATTAGAGGAATTGTAAGAATATTATTGATGTTAATTTAGGACAGTTAAAAAGTAGTTTAGATGTGAATTTTTGTTTAACTCTGTTCCGTTGGTGTATAAGTATGTGATTTTTAATATTTTCTTCCTGGTACGGTTTTTCGTACCGGTAAAGAGTAAGATATATTTTAGGTTAATCGTGCGGTATAGTATACTCGCAGGTTATAATGGAAATCGCTTGGTCACAACGCCTTGCAACTTTGCATTCGAAAATCAGGCATTATGCGGTAACCTAATAAAGCTCGTATTTCTTCGACGACAAGGTTTCGTAGTTTATTCATTAGCCGTTTCCAATGACAATTAAAATGTAATGGTGGACGCGACGGCGGACTGCTTTCTGTAACCGTTGATTGATACTCGCCTGCAATCGTGATTGTGGTAACTGCACCGAGCTGCAATTAGCAATTGTAGGTTGTAATGAGCTGGTAACTGAATTCGCTGTCGCGTTTCTGTTGTCGTTGTCAACCGGAATGAATAGGAACTGGTTCACCTCCGGATCCAGCATATTTTAAACAATATAAACAAATATTGGCAAATTGTTTCTTATCTCGAGGTTTGTTATATTAATTTATCACATACTGTATTACTTAATTCGTGTATCCGTTATTCTAATTCGGTCTAGTATTTATTACTTATTTATTGGGAACCAGAATAATTGAATTCTAATTTTTCAAGTGGTTTACTAAACAACTTAATTTAATTTTGAGGTTAATCAGAGCGACAAGTTTGTTACTTATATTATACACTTCATTATTAATTTATTGAAAACCTTGCAGTATTTATTAGTTGTACTTAATTCGATCTAACATTTGTTCATATAGATCCAAACATTGTAAGTAATTTGTGTGGGATCAGGACCACCCCCAAGACCAAATAGACGTGTTACGAGATTAGGAAAGAGTGTAGGGCTCCGTGGATCAGTGCGGTAGTCGATGGGCTAGCACCAGAAAGGTCCCGAGTTCGAATCCCGATCGCGGGGGTGGTGTGTTATATACATAGGTCTTTTTCTGAGATCCTACACCTGTAATAATTAATACCGCGTCAGTATATAAAGTAAAGAAGCCCTCCCACTGTCTTCCAACAGTCCGAATTTATACAATTTTGATACTCCATAAAAATCCAGCAGTCTATTCATAGCGTTGAATTATCGAATGAATCCCGTAACACCTGGAAGGTGGTGTTCATTCACCGGACAGGTCACGCAATCAATCAGTCGTCTACCGTAGGCGTTTTGCTATTTATTCATCGGGTCCAGGAATAATCAGGAAAAGTCAACATTGATCGGCGCGAAAATCGCTGGCCGGAAAAGATGACTCGCTTTCAACCCGGTGCTTTCAACTCGGTGGACGCGTGCCAGTCACGCACACGCTTGTTGTCGGTCTTCCTCTAACGACGTCACGCTAATGAGACGCGCTCGCCGAGCATAAATTTCGATCGGCGCGCGATTGATCGGTGCGAAGGCCGACTACGGAAATTTTGCAGCGTTCTACACGCGGGGGGACGCACGAGGCCGACCACTGACGTAAGCCCTCTCCTCGCCTAACCTCGCGGCGAGGAGGGATCATTTAACACGTTCACTGCCGTGGGGGTCACCGATGACCGGCGCACCGTTTCTCAATGGCGCCACCGCTACATCCGATCGATTCGATTAAAGCGAGAAACTTTGTCCAACTTTCAGTATAGACAGAACCGAACCGGGGCCGCACAGTTGGCTGCGAACCGGGCGGAAAAAAAGTACTCGGATTTCAATATTTCAGCGGATCTTGCTGAAAGTTTCTCAGTTTTAATATTGAGCTTTCTAGACCGGTGACGATGAAAATGCATAGTTGAACACGGGAAGTTTGAAAATGCTTAAACGTGTGCGGAAATGTCATGTTGAGAAGTTTCTTGATATTAATGTTGAGCTTCCATTGGAGGTTGATTATTCAAGAATATTTTTCCCGTTGTAGAAATATCGCACGTGGTCCCACTTTCCAGTTATTCGCAACGAACGCGGGCCAATCGGAACGCAACTGCAGTGGACGCGGCAGCGGTTGTCGCTGAGCGAGGGCGCTGCCATTGGTCCAGCCGCCGTACGCCAGCCCTTATTGCGTTCCGATTGGTCCGCGTTTTTCGTTATTAACTCGAAAACGGAGCCACGTACGACATTTTCGCAAAGGAAAAAGTTTCTTAGACTAATCTCAGGAATCTCTCCTCTTAAGGAACTCGAACGTTTTCGGGACACTCTTTATAGCCGCTGAAATAAATCCGTTGAATAATCTTTTACATTGAATACTACGTTGAATAATCACCGTACGTTTAACCAACCAGCGAGGAGTTAATTCGTCATCCGTGTATCGCCAACGAGGCACGATTGAAATAAGAAACAAGCCTGCCAACTTGACGGTGCTAACAACGGCGCGTGTCTTCGTCACGTCTTCGTCACTTTCATCCAATTAACCGTATCGCGACCCGGCTTATCGCTTTCTTCGTCTTCGTCGACCGTTCGTTACGTAAAACCCGTTGATGGCTACGAAGAGAGCCTGACCTTCGTCTCGACCGCCAGAAATCGAGTCACAGTGGCAAACATAGCCTGTGCACGCTGGTGACAGTCGATCGCAAAAGTTCGCGGACGTTGCTTTCGTGCTTCTAAAACGCAGCCCGGGGAAACGGAAAGAGAGAGAGAGAGAAGGCAAGCAGCCTATACATTTTGTCGGCATCGATCGGAGCATGTCAATTAAAGTTAAACAGACACGTAACGCTGCTTGCCAAAAACTATTTTATTTATATCTGATAAATGAAACTCGATTTGCATCTTCCATCAACCGGCATCCTCTGCTCTCAGATCGGCGCTATCACTCGTTGCAATTAAACTTCCTCCGCCTCTATCAGTTTTCGCAACCGAGTAACGGCGAATTTTAATTTTATAGCCGGGAAGTTCAAAACCATCGTCGATTACTTTCTCCACAGGTTTTATGCGCGCTGTAATTAAATTCACCAGATCCCGTTTATCGGTCTGCGCACATAATTCGTTTAATACGGAGAAACAATTTCGTCATTCGAACGCGAATAGCGTAGCAGCTCTCTAACCGCGTCGATAATTGTTTACACATGTTTCCGTCGCGGTAATCTAATATTAAACTTTATCATCTTGTTCGGGCGAATCCGCGAGGAACAACGCGTCTGGCAAAGTTTAAAACCCCGTCTCTGACGAAGTATAAATCATTCTCGAAATTGAAAATGCAGGCCCTCGAAATCAAGTGCCGCGAAATGAAACGGAAACGCGTTTAAACCACTAGCTTTACCGGAAAAATGGCGGGCAATATTACTTTTCGATTATCGAAATTGTGGAAATGTATACTCGAAGAATTATTCAACAAATTTATTGATCAATCATCGGACTGCAAAATTGGAATTTTATTTAATACTTTTCGTAATCATTTTGAGAGTTTCATAACGGTGCTTCGAATTTCATTTTTGCACTGCTACAAATTCGAATTTTTCACTCTGCATCAGTAAGTAATTATGCAATGAATAATTTTTCTTTGAGGAGAAGATTCCTGGGATTGTTTTAAGAAACTTTTTTCTTTGCGGAAATGTCGTATGAAGCTTCGTTTTCTAGTTATTAACAGAAAACGCGGGCCAATCAGAGCACGGCTGCTGCAGAGCGGGGCGTTGCCGGTAGCCAAGCAGACATCTGTTCATTGTAGCCGCGCTCTGATTGGTCTGCGTTTTTCGTTAATAACTCGAAAACGAAGCATCCAATCGCAAAACGACAAAGGAAAAAGTTACTTGAAATAACCCCAGGAATCTTCCCCTCCATAGAATTCGAACATTTTTAATAAACTCTGTAGATTCAAGCTAAAAATGTTTGTTGCATAATTCCTCACTGATGCAGAGCGAAAAAATCAAATTTAGAGCAGTGCAAAAATAATATTCAAAGCCTGAAAATTTCTATAATACCTTGTACAATATTAAAACAAACAATTTCTAAAAATCTGAATACACATATTCTTATTCAATCTAAAGTAAAGTAGTGTAAAATAAACTAAAATTAAATAATAACAATCTAAAGAAAGATTTTTATTGAAAAAATGTTCACTTAAATATTTATTCGCTATTAGATAATCGCCTTTCATTTTCGTAGAAAACAAAAACGAAGTTACTATCCGAGTAGCCTAATAGTATTAACAATTCCCGCGTCGAGGGAATAGTGTCGAGACGCTATGGGGGATTTTACGTGGGTTTTCCGAGTTCCTTGGATTATTTTGAAATATATTATCCGCCGGCTTGGCGGAGAGATAAATAAGTGGATCGTTCTCGTAAAAATCAGTGGAGGGGGTAGGTAGGGGAGGGGTAGGCGGGGAGAGACGCGATGTAAGTCGCATACACGGCGCATGAAATAGTACAGGAATGGACTCGTTTTCTGAGTAGAAGGCGTCTCGGATGGAAAGGGTGCGGACCGCGCGCGCTATGTCCTCATGACTAATTCAACCGGGTCACCGGTTGTTTATTGGACTGCGAGTACCCAGGCCGTCTTATTGATTGAAATTCATCCAAACAAGGCGACTAAAAATAAACGATTGTCCGGCCAGGTACCGGTGGATCGGTGTCGCAGACCATCGCGAGCTCGCAAGTACCGCTAACGCGCTGCGATGTCTTTGTGATCGGGAAAATCGAATTTCTTATATGGAGTCCTTGTAGTCCGACTTTTCGGACGTGGCTCTGTAAAATATCAAGGTAGAAATTGTAGTAGTTAAAAAGTTATTAATTATTGAGACACAATT
>CM052099.1:18576081-18619594 GCA_028453745.1 Agapostemon virescens
TATTGATGAACATTAAACAACTTGATGAACGTTAGACAATGTTAATAGACGTTAAATAATATTGATAGACGTAAAAAAATGTTAACATTATTAATGACTGGTTTTCGTTGTTGTTCCAGCAAATGAATTTCCTAGCTCGTTCGAATCGATAGTGCGTAAGATCCTGCGGCTACTGTACCACGTGGTGGCACACATTTACCACTGCCACTTCAGAGAGGTAGCACTATTGGGGTTGCACGCTCACCTCAATTGTGTGTTCGCCCACCTCACGCTCCTTAATCAACGCTTCAACCTGATCGATCCCAAGGAAACGGAGATCTTGGGGGACTTAGAGGCTGCCCTCTTGGGTAAGACTCGACCAACCACGATCGATATTATTATGCAACCACCTCCGAGACCTTGTGTCTAAATCTGAAAGACCGACTTCTCTTTCTTCTTCGCACTTTTTCAACCCTCGACACATCGACCACCTCGGTTGGTGGCTCATCTGTAAATTCCAAAAATTATTAACAGCTTTCAACAGATTATTCCAGTTTTTCTTTTCGCCAAATACTGAAAACATATTGACGTTTCTTAAAATTTCAATATTCTCGTTTTTATAAAATATTTAAAAAACAACAAATGCTACCGACAAACAATTCCATCGGAAGTAACGGGGTGTAAACAATTTGTTGCAACAAACGAGCAACAATAAAAGAAAAGCAATATTTCAGTTAACAAATTCGTGTTTGTCGACACTCAACAGATTATGCAATATTTTTTAGCATTTCATTTTACTGTTATACCGTTACTGTCAAATTTTAAGTATAATATAAACTGAAAACGGTAATAGTGATTAATAAGTGAAATTGATAATAGCAAACGCGGTTGAAAGTTACACAAATGACGCAGACGTGGAATGCTTGAAAATTAGAGTGGCACTCAATGTGTTAGCCAGTGACGTCGAACGGTAGGAGAGTACCGATAGGAAAAAGGAGGACAAAATTATTTTACCATCCAACCCCTTCCTATTTGCACCATCAATTACGGTACACCCTGTATATGCATAACGATACAAGTAATACCGACCCACTAAAATCGCGCGGTTACATAAATGGACGTGGTGACGCACACCGGGATAATGGCCGTCGAATATCTATATGCATGTTCATGTTTTTGTTTAATCTCTTCAGCCTCGAGGAAAACAACATTGCGTTCTACGTGTATTTCCATTTCTTTGTCGACTTGATCTCTAAAAGCCAATCATTGGTAATTTACGAGACAGTTACATGTAACAGGCTTTTAATAATGGCTGCCATAAGCATAACAATAGATTCAGTTATTAAATAAAATATCAAATATTTCTCTTTCGTTAATTTGTAATTTTATCGTTCGTCTCATTGAAGCTTTATTTTCAAGTGGATAAGCTTGCACAGTTAACAATTTACAGAATAGTGTCATTTGGAGAGATTTAAAGATGGCTGCCATATACAAAAACCTTAATTGGGCTGTATATAAATTTCCAAACATTTCAATTCTATTCACTTTATATTTTTTCGCATTTTTTAATAACTTTTCATTTAACTTTTCATTGTGTTATTTGTAAATGGCCTACTAGCTTGTATAGTTAACAACATACAGAGTGGTACCAAGTGGAGGGATTTAAAGATGGCCGCCATAGACAAATAAACCAAGTTGCAAGGGGCTAACGATACATTTTTATTGTCTTGATCGAGCATGATGGGATTACAATAGTTAACAGTGATCTTCCGGTTCCAGGTGACTCGACATCATCATCTGCGCCTTCACAAACCTTAGCCATCCAGGAGACTCCGACCACAGCCACCTAGATCGCAATGCACAGCAAGCCAGAGGTTGCAGTTCCTGAGACTAGGTGACGATAGGCGTTTGTTTTCCACCGTTTTAATTTTTTTTCTCTTTCTCCCCTTCTCTCCCTTGTCCCCTTCCTACTCTCTTTCTTTCTCTCTCTTTTTAAAGAAAAAAAACATAGAATATGCGAGCAACAGAGTTTAAAAAAGAAAAAAGGGACAAACGACCACACGCAGGTGGAGCGAATGGCGCAGTTCTGTAAAAACCAGTAGTACCTGTACATAGCGAAGTGTGAACAACAACTACATGATGTAATTAGGTTCCTCCGTTTGTTGTTTGTGAGATTGTACATAATTTATTAAACAGTAAGATATACGGAAGAGACGAAGGATGATTATTGATTATTATTGACAAAGTTAGTTGCTATAAGAGATAATTTGTTCTGTAAAAAAAAAACAAAAAAAAAAGATACAAATAACGATATGAGACAAAGCGAATGAAACGATAATAATATTGTAAAGTTAAAGTAATACCAAATATATACCTGGTGTTAAGGCACGTGTTATTTTCGTTCCAACTCTTTTTTTATTTCCCAGTCCCGTAGCAATATGTCCAGTGATGCCTTTTGTAGACCTCTACAGTGTTTCCAGCGTAACAGATCCAGATCCTCAAAATCCAGCTTCCCCGAAACGAAGTCGCAGCCACTCATGGAGAATAGAGTCCATCATTCAGCTTCTACATCATCATAAAGTGTACATATAATTAAAGAATACTTTTCTCGCAAGTAAAATTGAAAATCCAAAAATTATTGTACTCTCTCGATTCTTGAAGTCATTTGAAGAAACTTTTTCCAAGGCAAAAATGTTCTGCGAGGCTTCGTTCAGGAGTTAATAATGAAAAACCACGGACTAATCAGAACGCAGCTTACACTGACACGAGGCGTTGCCAATCGCTCTAATTGGCCCGTGGTTTTTCAAGAAAAAAGTTTCTTCAAACAATCTCCAAAATCACCTTCTCTAAAGAAGTACAATATTTTTGGAACACCCTGTACAGGTGTGATACACCCGCTACGTTTATTTTACAAGTAGAGGGTGGATTTCCATGAACGTTGTGCTCACAACAGAAACACGATCTCCCCCTGTCAAGTGCAAGCGACGGAGGAAGGGATACCCTGTTTCACTTCCACTACCCTAATCGCTGCGAATAAGTTAGCAATCTCCCTCAAGAATAGGCCAACCGCCTCTGCGATGGGTTCGCAGAGGTCCTTCAAAGATGTGGCGACATTGTAGAGTAGAATCAACACCGGCTGAATGATCGCGTTGAACAGGATGGACAAGCAGGGTTTTATGAAATAATCCGCAAACATTTGCAGAATGCCCACGGTGAGCGGTCTGATGATGCTGTACAGCACAAAGCGAATTAATTGCAGGATGAACGCGGTGACGAAGGCGGTGCCGATGTGGATGGTCCCAAATATCTCTGCCCAGAATCGAGTTGCCGCTTGATCCGTCTTCTCTGCGCATTTCTCTGTCGCCAACATCGGTGGGCAGTCCGTTGTTCTGAAGTATCTGCGCGGAAAAAAGCATAACTTAGATTAGGCAATTATTACTACAAATTAAATTAAGCACTGTTCATTTGTTTTGAATTGTGGCAATGAATATAATGAGGCCCATTCTATACATATTTTCTGTTAACTTGTAGGAACAGTATAGCAATGTAATTGTAATCTGGAATACTATAAAGTAAATTCAGTAATATACAGTTATTTTAAATCTAATGGTGGTTTGAAATACTACAAATTCAATTAGGCAATGCACCCTTGTTTTAAACCTGATTGTGGTCTAACATATTACAAAGTAAGTTAGACACTTAACACTTGAACATAGTAAGTACTTCTTTAGGCAACTGTTTTTTAATGTGTAGAAACAGTGTGGAAACTTATTTGTGGTTTGGAGTATTAGAAGATACATTAGGCGAAGTTAAAAAATCAAAATCAAACAAAAGGACTTAGATCCACTGAGCACAGGTTTTGTGACAGAGGCATTAAATTATGTTTGTACATGTTATGTTTATTCTGTTAATATTTAAAGATGTTGTAAATGTGTGATTGCACCTACGCGGAATTGCCATGATCAAAGTAGTAAATTTCAATCTTCTCCATTGGACACAGCTCATCAGATTTTGGTTTTTGGTCAGTTTTTGGGGCTGTGAGTATTTTTGGTGGTCTGGTGGTTCTGTTGTTAGGGATACCTTCGGATATTTCGCAGCACATGAAGGGCTAGATTGAAAGAGAATATTCATTTTAATTGTTTTAATATTTTAGAGCAGTTTGGAAGAACTATTTCTGCACACTTATAACTAACAAAAATTGTATGTACTATTCTTGGTTTGTTAGATTTATGATTCACTCCTTCCCACTTTTTAATTGTGAAATTTTAAAACTAATTGTGAAAACTAAAAGAGTAAACCTTAACGTTGAAACTAACAGAATAAAGAATAGTTTAGTTATAAGTTTTTATTGAAATAATCACTTGTTAGGAATTATCATTTCCGGGTTTGAATCCAGGATAGAGCCCGGGGTTTTAAAAATTAATAACAAATAAATTAGTTTGCAAAAGAGTAAAAGATATAAAAATATTTGTGAGACTTTTTTAGCACAATGGATGAACTTTGGAAGAAATGCGTTTTTTAATATTGAAAGTTTTACAGAGTATTCTAGGTTAACTCCTGAAACATGGCAACCCTGCTTCCGTGTACGCAAAGAGGTAATCTAAACTCAAGAACACTAATTATGGTATTAAAAGAAGCAGAAGAATTAATCATCCTCTCCATAATACCTCGGCGTAATGAGGGCATTTCTGTTGTCTTAACTTCACTTGATATGTTTTATCCCTCTTGTTAGTATAGCCCCTTTTAGGCCATTTCCATTTAAAGGGGCACCAAAGGGGCGAAGGTCTCGACGAATCTAGAAAATGTAAATTGAAATGCAACAACGAATACATAGAACGGAATTATGATTTTACACAGAGTTGGACAGTATTCCATACCAACTATCGATTAACAATTCTATTTGAAATATTCAATTATCAATAACAATTAGTCTCTAATAATCGCAGATGTAATATTTCATTATCAATTACAATTATCCCCTAATGATGACAGTTGCAATATTTAATTTTCAATTGCCATTAACAATTAACTCATTAGTTTATCGCTGTATGCCATATGTTTAATCAGCAATGGATGATGAGCGGTTACAAAGGCAAACAAAATTATTCCAGAAAAATTTCAGCAATTCTTGAAAATTCATAAGTATACAGTTAACAAAATTTATAAATCTCTACTAGTCGTTAATTGCCAAACTAATCGCGTCAAACGATTAAATTGGTTAAATTAGTTAATCAACCGAATGAAGAAAGTTAAATAAATCATTATTAACGTCATAATTAATGTCCAACTCTGCGCATCAAAATCTCGATCGGGTTACCATTTTTGCATTCCAATGGCAAAGCGTAGGCCCTGTAATCGTAATGTAAATCAGTAAATAATTATGCCACGTCGCGCGAAAGTGATCGTGTTACATCTTATGAGCGTGACATAAACACGGCGCTGTTGATTGTATTTGCATAGGCTGCTTGTTAGTCGACGGCTCTTTCTTCGGCGACAGCTCGACCACGTCTGTTCTGCCATAGTGATCTGCCGGAACCCCTCGGTTTACGGTTCCATGCAGCATACGACACGAGCACTCTTTAACTTAATAAGCGTACCGGTTAATTTACATTTCTCCTGGCTTATACGCGATTATAGTGGGTGTACAAAGTACCCGTACACCTTTTAAAAACGATTAACCTTTCTCAAATTGGTCCATACTACTTCGGTCTTTCTTTCCGAGATGTTACAAGGATTCGTTCGCTAAAATCAAATTAAATTAAAATACGCCTTATATACTTTAAATGAAAATCGATTGACGCATAAATTCTTACAATTCTGAACACTTTTAATTATTTATAATAGCTCGCAACAACTTTTCGATTTCGTGCATGTACATAACCTTTTCCAGGATTAGACAGCAATTTCAGTAAAAATTGTTTACACGTTACCTGGTGAACTGATCCTTCTAACATCTCAACAAATTTTGAAATTGTTCGGTCCAGTTTTAAAATAGTTATTCGTTTCTAAATGGTGTACAAATACTTCGCGTACCAACTGTATATTCGAGGAGAACCTTACCCTCTCTATTCGTAGATTCTATTCGAGAGTCTTTGAGGTTAGCGTCGATCCTGCAACTGTCCGACTGCAAGGAAGACATATTCGAAATCTCTGTTTCGTCGTTGCAAGGATACTCGTCTGCAGAAACCATGGTAAACGCATCTCTTGAAAACGAAACGAATAGAACGTAAAAATAAAACTTAAATTAACATGAAACTAGAACTGAACTGTCAAGCGACAGTGAACTCGGTTGAACCGCGTTCGAATGTTTTCAGTGGTTGGTAGAAGATATACGAGGTGTACCAAAAATGTAGAGATCCGGCTTCCTGAAGATTAAACAATCTACCACCCACAGCTGTGGGCAAAATGCTACAGTCTGGAATGAATGACGAGTAATTTGATCATTTTTCTTTTTATTCGTTTTATGACACATAGTTATTTTGATTTAAATCCGCAATTATTTACCAAAATTTCTTAAGACTTCCAACGTCTCGCTAAATTTTCTGAATCGTTTGAAACGCAGCTCAAAGGGCGAACGGAAAAACGAATATTTACATCGATTCGGTCGGAAGTGTTCGTAGAATGGTTTTTAGTTGTAGTCTAGCAAGTTTTGATACAGCAGCTGTAAGCTGGTCTACGCGACGTGTATCGTTCGCAAGGAGGCATTATTGTATATATATATATAAATATTTATATTTATACATATATATTTATACATATATATATATTTATATTTATAAATATATATATACTTTTTTTCCAAATGTGTAACAAGTCGCAAAAAACGTTTTACAAGATTACATTTACTGTCCTTCCATCGGAAAAAACGTTATTTCTGTTTTTCTTTTTCTTTCTGTTGATTATCGACTACTACCTAAATATTCAAGTGCTCGCGTGTCTGTCATCTTTTAATTGTGCCGTCAAACAACCCGTTTCGCTTTGCACAAAGTAGCAATATACCTGCCAAAGTAGACGTTTCGCAACGCACAAGTAAAATATGTCAAAACGTCAATTATAAAAATTTGTCCCATGTTGTATTGTATATTTGTTCGTTTATTGCGTGTATGTTTCTTCAAAATGTTCAAATGCATTCTTGGTTTACCAGCTCTCCCCTGATTCTCGTTGGTGAACGGAGACCAGATAAGTGTTCGTCGCACTCTCTCGCAGAGTATCTCTCGTGACTGTCAACCCTCGGGCGGCGGTGACCGGGTACCGCGAGACCCGAACGCCTCGCGTACATTTTTCATTTCCGTTTGGCTAACTTAGGTGGTCGATTACATACCTTCGGATGTTTTTAACGTTATGAAAATGTGCTACAGTGCGACACAGTCGAAATTGTACACTATACAGAGGAAAATGTAAAATTTACAATGCATTGAATTAACAAAATTAAATGTAAATTAAATTAATATAATTGTAATGAAAATTAAATGTCATCGAATTAAATCTAATTCTTAAATTAAAACTAATTTTTAATTTGAATAAACTTAGAATGAGGTATAGTAACTGTATGTTCATTTGCAGTAGTAAAAATTCATCTGTTTTAATGTTTCTATATTATAACTACAAATGTATTTCAAATATGTATTGGTTTATATGTAGCACACAATTTTGACTATGTCCGACTGTATCATTGCAACCGAAGAAGATTATTAATCACTCTGCTACAACAAATATTTATAAAACTTTTACCAATGAGGAACAGAAAATTCCTGAATTTGCAGATTACAATTTTCATGAAAATTAAATTTCCCCGAAAACCGGAAACAAGTCTAAACACATCTCTGTCGTTTCACTGTCGCCTCCCGAGGGTTAATTGTTAATTAAACGAAACCTAAACGTCGAGTTACTGCTAATATCGGTCAGACTAGAACGGAAATACGCATAAATATACATTTAAAAAAAGGGTTACACCTAACAAACGCATTCGTCTCGACGATCAATCAAGCAGTCTGATACAAATCAATTTCCGCTTAACTTACGCTTGTATTTAGAATATTTATACACATGTTTCGTCAATTAAATTCCGACAATCGAGTATTCAACTCTGAATTAATATCGATACGCTTTCTCGACGTTCGTATAAACGTCGGCTCGTTTAACATTCTGTACACACGGTCCATACTTTCGAAAAACAAACCTCTCGATCGACGATGCTACAAAAGACAGGATGTACCGAATGTTAACTCTGTTCTGTACACAGGTGCGTTAAACAAAAAGTATAATCGGAATAAAACAGCTCGACTATTTACAACGTCGTATAACGAAACCGAACGGATCTGTACATAGAATATAATCAGTCGTACACAATTAAAACTAGCCTGAGACCAGTGAAAGTTCTACGGCAAGCCTACAAACCAGCTATCTAAGCTCCTTCTGAATAAATTTTGAATATGTTGTAGGTCCCAACGTTTCGAACAACTTTTTCCTTTGCCATTTCGCGATCTGACGCTTCGTTTTCGAGTTATTAACAAGAAACACGGACCAATCAGAATGCGGCGAGGGGTGGCGCATGCTAGTGTGACGTCACATCTCGAAAAGATGGCGGTCGCTCTGGGAGAGCGCAGCGTTTTTCGTCGATAAGTCGTAAACGAAGCATCAAATTGCAAAGTGGCAAGGGAAAAAGTTGCTTGGAATTGTCCGAGGATCTCCCATCTCCAATTATTTTTTTAACACTATTATTGAAAAACGGAAAGCATAGACCAATCAGAGGTCTGGTAAATGTTAGTAATTTCTGTAAGAAAAAAATAAAAAATTAGAAAGATTCCAATTTTTTGCTTCGTTTGCATTAGTGTGAGTCTCACCGACACGTGTTTGCCGCTTGACTGGTTCCAGGGGGATCCCCCCAGCGGTGGAATGAAATGTTGACAGTTACGGTAGAGAACTTTCCGACAAATAGTTTTTCGCGAATATCTCGGAAACTATTGGACACCGCTGCATGCTGCAAAAGATAAAATTGTTCGAAAAATCGATATCTACAACGTGTCCAAAATTCATCGAATTCGCACAGTAGATAGTTGTTCTGTTGGCCCGCCGATACTATAATACAAATCGATAAAAAGTAAAACAGTATAATTCACACTATTCCGTGCCTGTTTCGCTGATCACGGAAACACTTCCAACCCAGGCCAAACAACCAAGCTTCCACATTGTGTGTTTGTTTTCTAGATGCTACCAAGAATTTGTGTTACGCCGAAACTTAACATACCATACAGCTGACACGTTTCATCCTGTTAACACTGTTCAGTGTTAGGTACACCGATGAAACATTTAGGCACCTATTCGAAATGCGATGTCAAATGTACGCGCACTCTCCGTCGGTGGAGATTGTTAACAATAATGTGCCGATCAAACGACGGTTTCTAGACTTTTTATTTTGCAATTATTAAAATTGCAGGGCGTTTAAAAAATGATTCCCGGGATTATTTCAAGAAACTTTTTCCTTTACCATTTCGCGATTTTACGTTTCGTTTTTTAGTAATTAACGGAAAACGCGAGCCAATCAGAGCGCAACTATGGCGGACGGACTCGGGCTCGACCAACGGTAGCGCTCTGATTGGCCCGCGTTTCTCGTTAATAACTCTGAAACGAAGCTGCATACGTTTATGCAAACGAAAAAATTTAAGACACCCTATATATTATAATTATAATCGCATGTAATAAATATAATCGTTCCACTTGTATTAGGTGACACGTATAAGTGAGGTTAGGGCTCGGTAGGTTTAATGTTAATCGTAGACAGGTAATCGCCTACCGAACGACGAAATTGAGTCGTTCCCTGCCAATTGTGTCTAGCTCCTGCTAAGATTGCAATCGATCTTGCACGATTTCGTATTTTTTATATTCTCGTCGCAATAATTGTGCGCGCTACTCAACTTTCTGTCGTTTCTAGTAATGATATAAACTGGAATTGACGTGGGTACCTGCAACCTTAACAGTGACACTGTCGGCGACAGCGTGTTTCGCTCGAATACGTTCCAGTAGCTGACAATAATTCAAACCGGAAGGATACATAGACGTGTGTACTAACATTCAGGTAAAAGAAGAAATTGATAATTATTAGACTGCGGATGTTTATGCAGAGACAAGATATTCTGCGTCGATCGCAAGGCACAGAAAACCAAGAGGAAACTTTTATACTACCTTCACGATTATTTTGTGTAAATGATTTATAAAAAATTGTATAACAATTGAAACTTACAATTATATAATTTAGAGATTTAAATAAAATTACGTTACACTTCTTGCAGCAAGGTTTGCTGTGACTTTGCCTGACACTCTCAGAATAAGGTTAGGTCCGCTCTTAGCGTGACCGACCTGCCCTCTTCATAACACTAATGATTCAAATCTTGCTGTCAAACAGCGCGCCATCTGTTTCTGCATTTCACTTAATATCCCATTGTAAATTTTTGTAGGAAATTTTTAATAGGAACGAAATTCTGCTCCTAACTAGTCTTGGTATTAAAATGACCGCCATTTGCTCTCAAAGTACGATACAAATATTGCAGAAAATTTGCTTGAAACAGATGTGTCTAACTGGGTGATAATTGTCCAGAAAAAAATGTTACAATGCAGAACAATGTAAAAATTAATTTCTTAACGAACTATCGTTCATAGTATGGCTTAACAGGTTACCACCTAACAGCAAAAATTGCTCATAGTTTGAATGGAAAGTTTAGGCGCAAAACGTGTTGATACTTTTTAATAAGTCGAGGATAATAAATCCGTATTTTCGAGTTATTTAAATGTTTCAACAGTTTCACGCGCCATCTATTCGTTCTCGTCACAAATGCATAAGATGCGCAGTCTAATAATTACAGACGCGAGTACATGGTTTGGAATGTGAAATAACATTGAACTTGATCAAGTTAATCCTTAATATCGTACACTTATCGTCGCCTCTCGTTAATTGTCGTAGAAAAAGTTTCCTTCTCTTCTCCGTGTCCGTTTCAGACCATTCTATACTTTTTCGTCGTTTTCTCGGTTTCCTTGGTTTCCTTCAGTCACTACTTACAATAAGATAGATTCTCGAAAATGTTTCACGATATTATTCACGTGTGACACCCATTGGAACAGACATTGGTAAACAATTGTTATGTAGTACGCACTATTTTGTAAATATAGTTTAATATTGCTATCGTTAAAACGCTCACCGTTTTGCCTCGTTTGCCCAATGCGATTAAGAACGAATTAGATAGAACGACAGTTAATCAAACCTTACGAGAGGTTAAGAAGTGTAAAGAGTTTTACATAGGTATGCAACAGGATGTCCCAGAAAAATTGTAAAAAAAGAAAGGGTTGACTGCTTGGACGATTTTGAGCTTTCTTTTCCTTTGTCAATTCGTGCCGAAACGTCTGATTTCCACGTTATCAACAGAAACTGAGGATTAATCGGATTCCGGCTTGGCCAACGGCGGCGCTACGCTCAACGAGAGCCCTTCGCCGTAGCCGCGATCCGATTGGTCCTTGGTTTTTCGTCAATAACTCTTGAACAAAACCGCGGAGAAGATTTTTGCAAAGGGAAAAGTTACTTCGTATAATCTCAAGAATCGGCCCTTTCGAGGAAGTACATTTTCGAGGCACCCTGTAGAAATGGTTGTCCGGAGAATACAAGCGTGGTACTTAAATGTAGATGAAACTTACTGGTAAGTATGAAAGAATAGATTTTACATGGCCAACGGTAGTAATATGCAATTCAAAATGTCTCATCTAGTATCTCGGTTACAGCAGCGTGTTCGGTTTTTGCTTCTTAATTCAAATCCTTAAACGTAGTCTTCTTACGCGCGTACGTGCGCGCCGCAAAATGATCAGCAACTTATTTTGTTGTTATCGTTGCCAACGTATGCCCGTAGACGAAGTTGTTGCGGACTGTACGCAATTGTTTAACACAGAATTTTTGTAGTTTGAAAGGCGTTTAGCAAATAGTTGCGACGATATTGCTGTTTGTCTCTGCTCCGTGGATGTATTCCCTACGGCTTACAAGCTACAAAGTACAAACAATTATAATAAATAATATCATTAAAAAGTACGTTATACAATGATCTCGCAGAACTGACTGTCATGGTTCTTTCTTACAAAGGTATTGTTCATCGATATGGATTCCAAATGTTAATGCTCGCGTAGAAATTACACTGTCCAGTCTTTTCGCGTTCTAACAATTGATAAACGATTTGTTTAACTGTTCTTCGTTGTACTCAGTTTTTCAGAAATTTAATCTTTGAGAATTTCTCCTGCTTCAATGGAGCATTCTGGTCTTTTTTTATTTCTCGAATGTATTAAAATGCAAATGCAATCATTTCTAATTTCTTTTCGTTACAGACAGTGTTCCTATTTCCATAAAACATACTCTTAACAAAATATACAGTTCATCTGATTATTCATCTTAATCGTTCACAATGTTATCAACAAATGTGGCGTTGTACTTTGGAGAGTCTACAGAATTTTTCTCAACAAGAAACGTGAACGTAGCTTTTACATTTACAGTAGAAAAAATTCTCAAAGTTGAACATTTGACTTTGCTGTTTGTGTTAAATCGAGGACGATGAACAATAAAAATCATTGGTTATAGAAACGCCAAGAATAAATTAGTATTTCTTGGACAGTGTTATTTATAAATCGAACCAGATTGATATTCCTTCCACGGTGTTTCGAATAACTAAAAGACAATTCTCGGAACGAATATCAACGTACTCATGTGCTTAATCCTTTCGCTACCAGCAAATTTGAACCCTTCTTATTCTTAATTGTGTAACTATATTCTATAATTTAACCCTTCGCATTCGAGTAGCAAATCTGAGACACCACTAAAAAATGTTACACTATTATTAGAAATATTCGGTACGTTATTAAGGTTGTATTTAATAAATTACTAAACACCTAAGTATTGTAGTTGTAAATTGGATCAGTTTTGTATAAGTAAAGCGAAAGAAGAAGTTGTATAAAATGGAAATATTCTATATAGGAAGAAAAATTTGACTTTGGAATTAAAATGGCTTTGAGTGCGAAGGGTTACTTTTACTGTTACTTTAGTGTATGTACTAATAGTACATGCATACAGTCACGAATAAATAAATAATACAAGTTTAAACAAATAATCCAGCAGTTAAATACGCATTGAAATTTGCCTCTGCGAAAGGATTAAAAACTACGTTACACTTACACATGAAACATAGATATTTACAATGCGTTGTAATGTAAATAAATCTCTTCGGTTTGCAATAAATATACAGATGGCCGAAAAGAGAGCTCGCTGAGGCGATCCTTTGGAGAAAGTTGTTCGAAGTACTTGTGCATGTTGTTCGATGCTCGTAGAATAGAAAATATTTGGCTATTGCATACGAAATGTCCGTTTCCGATTGCAAATGTTACGAAAATGTCTTTACGCATTATTTTAAGGTACATAGCAAATCTTTAATGTCGTCACACCCTCGATTCGCATTTAGATATGCAATTGCACTTTGAAATAAAGTTCACTTCAATGTCGATTAATTCGATTGTCGAGTACTCTCTTTTTACATGAATGGTAATTATGCAATGTTTGATCGTAATGTAATGATTTGTATATTTGTAATGAATTGATGTGTCGATGATAAAGAAGACTGCAAAATCAGGGTACAATATTATTTCAAATAGTAAATTATTTTATTTGAAATCATACATGCACTTTGAAAAATAGAATACTTGAAATAATACTTTACTTGGAAATAAAATTAGCCTTTGTAGAAACTTTATTTTATTAATATTTAAAAAATGTATTTCAAACACTGTCTCCTCAGAAAATAAGAACATTAAAAAGATGTTGCTTTAACGTTATTGTTTGAAATCGGACATTTCGTATAAAACCTAATATACGCAAAATATGATGGCGAATGGGAGGACACGCATACTTACGGCTCGTGGAACAGTCTTTTTATATGAAGATGCGCGTTTTCAAAGTCCCTGCTGGGTTCGTCGACTGTGTACGAAAAAATTACTTTTTTGCAATTCAATCCTGTTATACGGGAAAACCACTTAGAGCTTCTGGAACAACGAGCTCGTTTGCAAATACATTCTTTGCGGGAGTGTAGTCTGTTCAGTGGCCCAGAGAGGTGCTTCAGGCAAAAATGATATGACACACTTTTTTGTTTTGTTTTGTTTAGCTTCTGACGGCTGGAATTAACGCGTCACCCGTAGGACAGTTTCTCCTCTCCTAGTTAAGGGACAATCATCTATATATATTGGAAGTTGTCCTTAGTAGCAAGTAACGGTAACTTCTCGATGCTCTGTTTGTGATCAAAGCTGTGCAACCAGTCCGAGCTTGGCTTTGCTTTCAGCCCGCAGAAGCTGACGTTGCAAAAGTCCGCCGCGTTTTGAAGGGCACCACGATGGAAGGGATTTCCTCGCTTAAAGTGAGGATAGCGGCCGGCGTTCATGCGCTCATTCGTTGTCATTCCCAGGACCATTATCTGAAAATAAGATGCAATCAGATATAAGTGGTAACAAGGACGGTACCAAATTGCTATCTTATATGCTTATCACATTTTTTAAGTAACAGAGTATTCCTGGAAGTTTTACCTGATAACACTGGCATGCCAGCAACGCGCCAACCCAGAAGAAATGCAAGGAGGTATTAGCAGTAATCCACATGACCCATGCGTCACATGTAGCTGCTGCGACAAGATAACTGTCAGCGGTATGGCCATTTGTTAAGTTTGTCCAGCATTCGATCTTCCAATACTGTACACTAGCGGATAAAATAACAATGCAGAGGCCTAACAATGACGCCAAAAACCCCAGGAAATACTTGTGGTTGTGCGCACCTAGAAATAAAGAAATTAGTAAATACCAAGTTTTAAAAAACACTATGTATACATCAAATAGTAAACTAATAATGCTAGTAAATGCTAGAAAGACTTGCCGTTGCTTCGATTAAGTATTTATCACACAAACTTCGAATAATTTTCAACACAATTCAAAGCTCAGAATTCTTGGAAGTGTTCATAAAGCGTTTTTATAAATAATTGTGAAACAGAAACTCGGTCCATTTAACTGTGGTAGGTTTACTGTTAGAAGTATTGTACAATACGATTAAACTGTTTGAATTTTGATACAACGAGATTAGATTGTTTAAACTAGACGATCGTTATCCAAGCAATAGCAAGTGATTAGGTTAC
The DNA here is from genome assembly GCA_028453745.1 of Agapostemon virescens. Lineage (NCBI taxonomy): Eukaryota > Metazoa > Arthropoda > Insecta > Hymenoptera > Halictidae > Agapostemon > Agapostemon virescens. The sequence continues at coordinate 18,591,252 of CM052099.1, forward strand.
AGAACACACCTCTGACCGTATTACTTTTATTGACTTACCAATGCAGTTATTCACCCACGGACAATGATGATCGAAACGTGCCACGCATCGATCGCACGTGGAACAATGCTTGGATCTCATGGGCCTTCTGACTAAACAACTGCTGCAGAATGCTTGCGGTTCGAAACCGCCTGACTCGGCTAACTCTATAATGGTCTGCGAATAATCGGATTATAAAAATGTAGCGTTTATTGCCAGAAATGAAGTATTCTGTGTTGAAAGGACGCAGCACTGTTGCATAGCTTAAATCGATTATTTTTACCAAGTGTCGGTAACTCATTAGGCACCAAATTTTTGTTTGAATTTTTTTACCAATAATCAATCTGTGACCAAATCATAATTTATCATTATAATAAATGCACCGAATGTAATTAGTTCGTTTTATGTCACTCCTTAGTGCAATCTTTCAATCAACCCTCGTACGAAAGCATGTAAAAGTAAAAAGAAATAGAATATAATTTTTTGAAAACTATTCGCTAGCAACGAGGCTTTTAAAACGAACGGTAAAAGATTGATTTTCTGAAGCTCTAGTAGTGCTGCATCCACATGCGATACTTACATTCAGCTTGTCTTCGTGCGTCGCTATGATTACACCAGGATCGCCTTTCCACGACTGTAAAAAACATATCCACAACGGTACCGAACCGCCTGCCAATAACAACCACAAGTACCACGCAGCGTGTATACCCAGCACAAATACCCATGTAAGGTATATCCACATCTGTAACAAACGATAAGGATCGCGAATGATGCTAATTAACTAATTGCACGAATATGAAACGAGAAACTAATTGGCCTAAGAAACGGGAAAAAATTACTCCAGCGTTATTTATAGTCTCAAGGCCATAGCATAGTAGGTCATTGAATTTTTCTTAACATCAGCTACATCCTGAGATAAATTGACCTTGATCTTTTTGTTAAAAAAATGTTCTTGAACATCTCGCTAATTCGTTATGGTAGGGAAGAATATCAAAGCAAGTTTTTCAACCAGAGAGTAAACAGTAGAAATATTGTATAACGTGTAATGTCGTTAATAATTAATGAACAAATGATCGATCAATTGGTATATATTAAATTTGGTTCGTTGTGAGATACTTCTAGAAACTCCACTCCTTTTTTTCGGATCAGGTACACCGTACAGTAATGTTTGTACATTCGATAGTATCAATCGCAAAAATCTCTCTGGTTGCTTGGTGTGCGTTATCAGGGACACGTCTCTCGCGATAAGACGTTCTTCGCTGTCTGTCCAAGAGATACAAAATCCAACGTTGTAACCAGTTCGACAAGTGTCGTTCTTTTACCCTATCAAGATTGTCAATAATATGTTAAGGAGAATTCGTGACTCACCTTGGTAGCCAAGTAAATTGACATCGGTACAATATGAAACAGTCGTTCGTCAAAGATAAAATGATTCGCTAAATATAACGCTATGTAAAGAGTGGCGAAGGCACCTAATTTCACTAGATAATCCAGTCCGCTCTGAAGGATCATTCCGATTAGATAAAAAACTATAAACGGCGTACTGACCATACAGTACCAACGCATTCTCTGGAAGAAGCAAAATATTCGGTATACGTTGTAATAAAAAAATATTTTAGGGTCAAACGAGGGATTCGTACCTTATCTCTACACCATGTCCTCGTCCTGCCTTGTTTCTCACGAATCTCTTGGCTGATCTTGTATCCCAGCCAGGCGGCGCCAATGTGACGTCCTAACAACGTCATCGGCGTTTCGTCTCGAATATTCGGCACGTCCAACGACGCACCATGGTGAACCAATGTGGAGATCGCTGTGCTATTCTCGGCTACGATCGCCCAATGCAGGGCTGTATTGCCATGGAAATTATCTGCGAGCGAGTGAGACGCTCCTAATGTTAACAACAATCTTGTCGGGTCTAGACTGTAAAAAGAAAAACTTCAGAGTCATAGATACAACGTAATTCTCGGTGGATGACCGTTTCAGTTATGTTCCATCGCTTCTTCGCGTTACCTATTCACTTTGTAGGCACTCCACATAAGGGGTGTCATCGCACTTCTATCAGGCATATTAGGATTCACTCCCTTTGCGACTAGATAAGCGACAATCGATGTATAACCAAATTGCGCTGCTAAATGAATACAAGAGAACCCTTCCGAATCCCTGAGAGTGGGGTCTGCACCTGCTCTCATTAATATCACAACTGTTGGCAGGTGACCTTGTCTGTAATACATTTGTTAACATAGTCAGATTAGTGGTAGGATCTTGTTTGGTTCTCTCAAACAATGCAACCTACAAATCACTTTGAACCTAATTCTAAACTTGATTCAAGGCATCTCAGATCCCATTGTTAATTCAGATTTGCAAGATGCAAGATATAGGATTTAATATTTACCTTGTAGCCCAGTGCAGAGGCGTAGAGTCAAGTTCACCACCAATTGCATCAACAACAGCTCCCTTTGCAATGAGGTACTTTACAATATCTTTTCGATTGTTTATAGCAGCCCAATGCAACAGCGTCACTGTCTCTGAATCTGGTTGGTTCACATCTGCACCAGCTTCTACCAACTCTGTTACACGATCCAGAGCTCCATACTGGAAAAAAGGACACAAGTCCAATGATTAAATCAAGGACATTTAAATTTGCGCAATTGGTACAAGGTATTTTTTGGCTCAGTTTTACCTGAGTGGCTCTGACAATGTCGACCGTGCTGCAATCTTGTGCTGGAGGTCTAACAGGTTCTTGATGATGGCTACTGGGATCATCAGACTCGCCGCTGCCTTCACTCTGGCAAGCGACTTGCATCTTTAATGCGTACATGTTGAAGTTGTTGATAGTGACTTCAGAATCAAGTCATAGATCCAGAGAAGAAGTGTGTGTACGAATAGATACTTTGGAACTGCTTAGTATTAAAGAGGTATTACTGTAAGAATAATTTATTTTTTAGAATGAATCAGGAGTATGTATGCAGTGGGATCCATATTACTTTTAATTAGAATTACAAGGATAAAGTAACATGTTGAATATGCAACAGAACATTTAGAGTTGATGTAGACAGAGGAAAGAAGTAACAAACATCTGTATGTATTGAAAAAAAAACATAAAAAATATATTAATGACTAATACATAACTTGTTTTATATAAATATAGACTATTCGAAAAGAAAAAGTAATTAAACGAAATTATTTATTAAAAATTTTAATTTTTCATGTTACTTTCCTGAATTCTAATATTAGTATCGTATATTTTATTTTGTTAAATTTCACGGAAATGAGAATTATATGAAAGTTAAAAATGAGATAAAAATATTATTAAAGTTTATTTCTTCCGTCTAGTATTCGTATTATTGTATATCATTATTTTATTTTTCACGAGTTAAAAACGAAATAACAATATTATTGAACTCGGTAGTCCAGCATTGTATATTTCATTGATCATTTGAATAATCGTAAAGAACGATGTATTCACCGCCGGAAATAATTCTTCCGAGCACCAATCAGGATTTCGAATAACACCAATCCTAGGATAATTTGCGGCATCAAGTGATTCATATTATTCTGCACGAGCGTATCCCATCCGGTGATTAATGTCGCTCGATTTACCCGGCAATAATCAATCGGCCGTTTGTATTCATACGACACACCGTCGTTGTATATACGACGTGTAGAACCACCGAAGAACACTTCACCGAGCATATTGACGATCGTTTCCTAGCACAAGACAACTACAAACATCGAAATTTTTATCTCGACTCGGTCTTATCCCTGAAACACCTACTTCAATAATATTTTCTGCAACATGCGCGATCCCACGCACCGTTCTATTTTAAAAACGACATGGCTTCTAAGGATACCATTAAACGATGCGATAGAGTGCGATAGAGCGCGATAATGGTTCACAAGGTAAGTGAAATAATTATGTTTCAAATTAAGTGTTTGAGGCTTTAAAAAATGTACTTACATTACGAATTCCATAATGTTTTTATTTCAATTATAAACTGCAGGTGCCCTGATTATACACATTTATTACATTATTGATGTTAACAATAGTTGTAAAATATTTCTTGAAAAAGTATTCAAAGGATGTAAGTAGGACAGGATGTAAACATTAACATGATCAGTTAGTGTAGCACACTCTCTGCAATCAGGACTGTGACTAGTGACAAAGTTATAAGACATATATTAATATGCCTAAAAAGATGGAAATGAGTGCCTCCAATAGAGAATTAATAGTTGAATGGCATAATGAAGGCAAGTCAAATAAAGAAATTGCAGAATTATTGGGCAGAAGTAAGTCTTCTACACTAAGATTGGCTGGAATAATCACTGATATATTTGGAGAGAGCATTCATCCTGAAATAAGCATGGTTTTTATAGCCTCATACCTTACAAGAAGCCATTCATAAGCAAAGGGAGTAAACAAAAGAGATTAAATTTTGGTAAAACATACATTGATAAAGATAGTGAGTTTCAGTGTAACGGCTATTATAAAAAATGGATCCTAAAGGTCTATGTCCAATGGTAAAGCATAGAGGTGGTTCAATAATGGTATGAGGGTGTATAAGAAGTAATAGCGTCAGGAAACTTGTTATTAATGGGATTTTAGAAAAACATAGAGTAACATATTTACAGATATCAAGTAAAAATTTAAAACAAAGTATGGAGTAATTAGGTGTAACAAACAATTTTTATTTCCAACTAGACGATGATCCAATACATACCGCTAATATTGTAAAAAGTTGAATTATATATAATGCACCGCATATTTTGGAAATATCTCCCCAAAGTCCAGACTCCAATCCTATTGAGCATTCATGGGCAAAAATTGGAAAATGATTATCCAAATACTTGATAAACTTGGTAGAACCAATGAAAACTAAATCATGAAAATTTGGAATTGCATTGAAGAAAATATCACTGAAAATTAGTGAATAGCATGCCACTGTGTTTTGTGTTCCTATAAAAAATACAGTAAGGAACATAACTGAACCAATAACCACAAGCTTTGTATATATCATTATTTATTGCTAGGAATACAGAAGAATAATGAAAAATTAACATCATAATTATATTTATCACAGTTAGAAGTAACAAACAAGGAGACATGAACAATTAAAAAAATTTCTTAGGTTACTTCTAACTATGATAAAGATAATTACAATATTGGTTTTTGTTATTCCTCCAGAGTCCTAGCAATAAATAATGATTTATACAAAGCTTGTGGTTATTGGTTCAGTTGTGCTCCTTACTGTGTATACAACCGTTCCAATACTTCTGCGGCCTTTTTATCGTCGACATATTAAAAAAAAAATTTTACACCTATTGGCAACATTAACGTATCGTTTACAAATTTTTATCATCTCAACACTTGAAACTTCTGGAGTAAAAGCAATTCTGGAGTTCGTGATGTAAGTACATTTTGCAAATCGTCAAAACGCTTAACTCGAAACCGTCGAATGCTTTCGTGGTTCGCTGTATCTTACCTGCGAGTAATGACAGTGCTGATAACGTTCGCGCATAGTACGACAGCGGCGTGCTACCCTCGAATGCGTCTTAAGGGGTTAGATTTAAAGGACAAATAGTCTGCGGGGGTGGGGCGCCGGTACATCGCATAGAATCCGGACAAAGTTTGACCTTCTCCCCCGGCCACTATGGTATAACAATGCAACACCTTCCTGCTCGACTATTCCCTCCTCGTCGATCCAGGATAACGTAGCTCGTTCTTCGTTTGTGGCACGGTAAGTATCATCGTTAATCGATGTCGATTTTCCTCGGATGTCGCGCGCGCAAAAAAAAGAAATAGATAGAACTGGTTTGTTTGTTTGTTTATTAGCCGCACACGCGTCGCCGTCACAGCACTGGCACACTATAACGCCGCGGTTCTTGCCGACATACACATTATTGCCCTGAGTTTCTGCTAGCCGTTTCTTATTGACCAAACGGCTTCACGAGCCGCCCGATCGGTAGCCGATATTGTACTCGTCGGACGAACGTGATACGGCGATTGTGGCGACACATTTTCGTATCCGTCCACCGAGGGCTAACGAGCGAAATCATGCCACGGACGAGGCATAGTGATGTAGACCTATCACTCAATGCAGTTTTCTGTCACGCAACTGTCACGATCTACGGCAGCGTTTCTCAACCTTCTTCTTGTAACCTTTTGCATCTATTATTTGCATCTAACCTATCTATTAAATGTCTATACGTTCTCTAATTACTGTACAGCATTAACAACAAAATGGAACTTTACTTAAAGGAAATTAATAAGATATATATATATTTATCAGACTTTTATCAGAATTTTCATCTCGAGACTAACTCGATGTTGTTTTACTTGCATTATATACTTTATATATTTACTTACATTATTATTACATCGTTGATCGTTAGTAATTAATCAATATTAAAGTTGTTGATAAAAATGAAAGCTAACGATTATCAATAAAATAGATTATTTCATTATCTACATTTGGGCTGGGCCCACTTTCAACGCGGCTGAGCAGCATATCTGTACTTACTCATTAGTGCCATAGTGTGTATTTTATGAAGTTATTGGGTTGTCCGGAAAGTTCGTGCCAATTTATTTTTATTTTTAATAAATATATACCGGGCAACCCAATAATTTCAGTTGTGATCGATCAATCGATGAAAGCGTAATTTGTGATTCAAAATGGGCGCATTCGTACCCTGTAGGTAAAGTATCTACGGGTAAAGTGTTCAAGTTTGTCAAATTGATTTCTAATTATGATTCCTAGATGGCTCAATCAGATGTTTCCGTTTCATTAAATTAAACTCTAAATATCAAATTCCGTTTCGCGCCTTTATTATGCGATCCGTTTGTACGGACAAAATATTGTTGTTTAAAGTGTGTGACATCGAAGATTTAATAAACCAAAATGAACAGGAAACCATTCTCCGCACCTTCTGCTGCGAAAAAGGCAAAATACCGGTAAGCTTCTATCCTTTTTATTGAAAATCAGGTTTTAACCTAATTCTATAACTGTTTAAATTTAACTTCACAATTCTTCCACTAATTCTGTAAAATATACATGCTTTAATTATGCTATATTAATATGTCGAAGTGTATTTTTAATTTAATTCATATTTTATACTTTCATCTTTTCCATTGAAGAACGAGGTTTATTATTATTTAATTCTTTTCAGCAAGTAATTTGTTTAATTTAAAATTTGCATGTCATTGGATCACAGATTAACTAATTGTTAATAATAATTAATAATTCTTGTACACAGAAACGATGATGATGAAGAAGATTATCCTGGATCATTCGAAGCTGAACTGGCTAACATGGAAGATGATGAGGAATTTGCAGATGTATCGCATATTGCTGAAGAGGTATACATGATTTAAAAAATAATTTTATTGTAATTAGGAAACTATTATTAATAGAAAAAAATATTTTAAACAAGGTCACACATAAACTATTGTGAAACAAGTAACAATATTTTCGTACCAAAAGTTCTATAATTTTTTTAGTGAGTTCAATATATACAAATGTTTTTAATAATTTGAAAGACTAATTTTATTATTCCAGCCACACAAGGAGCCAATAGATATTAAACGAAAAGCAGTGAGTTAATGTCTGTGAAAAAATCATATTTAGCTAATGTATGTTTAAAAAACATATTACACTTAACAACCATTTGCTTTATTCATTTTATTTCGTATTAATTCATTGCAATATGCATCCATCATGTATTTTGTTGCAGCTTACTATATTTATATTTGTTTTATGCATATAATAATGTCCTAATCAAAATTAATAAAACATGGGCCAAAAGAGATCTCTGTTATAAAAATGTATGGTCTATTTGTTACTTTAATTTATAACACATTACATTTTCATTAAAGTTATATAAATATTTTTAAAAAACATATTTACACTTACTGCTTTTTTATTTTATATATTTTGCTTACATATTTATTTCGTGTCATGAAATACGTTTAAACATAAAAATGTTTATTAATTAAGCTACTTTCAACAGGGTCCTGAACAAGAAAATACATCATTGAAATGGAGTAGACCACCTCCACCACAGTTAAATCCGCAGAAAGATGCACTAATTTTTCAACAAATAGAAATTGATCATTACACAGGTACAAAAGTCTTACTCAGTAAAGATGCATGTACTTCTTACAATTTTGATACTAATACAAAATTGTTGTTTTAGGCTCTCCATTAGCTGGCATGCCAGGTAGCAGGATAGGTCCTGTTCCAATTATGAGAATGTATGGTGTCACAGAACAAGGAAACTCAGTTTGTTGCCATGTCCATGGGTTTAGCCCATATTTGTATGTCTCTGCACCAGCCAAATTTACAAATCACCATTGTAAACCTTTTAAGGTATTTCCGAAGTCGAATCGAGGGTGTTCAAATTTAAAACTATGAAGACTATGAATTTAATATAACTTGATGAAATTCCATTTATGTTAAAATTCGCATGAATCCGCAGGATGCACTCGATAAAGCAGTGCTCAAAGATATGAGATCGAATCCAGAAAATATTCAAGAGGCCGTCTTAGGTGTTGAACGGGTGTATAAACAAAATTTGTACGGCTACACAGGAAACGAGAAATCGTTGTTTTTAAAAATCACGGTAGCGCTACCAAAATTAATAGCAGCTTGCAAAAGACTGCTCGAGAAGGAAATCATCTTCCCCGAATTTAATCACCAATACAGTGCCTTCGAAAGCAACATTGACTTTGATATTAGGTGTGTAACATGAATTGTAAAAGCAATTTCGCTTGTATTTTTTATGTGATCTGATCTCACTTAATTTTATGCTTTGTAGATTTATGGTAGACACATCAGTGGTAGGATGTTCGTGGGTCGAATTGCCTCCAAAAAGCTGGAAATTACGTGGCCAACATGGTCACAATTTTCCACAATCTACGAGGTGTCAGTTAGAAGCAGATATAGCATGGGACGCTTTTATTTCCCATGAACCAGAAGGCGAATGGTCCAAAGTTGCTCCATTTAGGATACTCAGCTTTGATATCGAATGTGCTGGACGCAAAGGTAATATCCATATCGAAACATCAATTTTTAAATTACTTAATTTAAAAATTTACTTTCAGGTATCTTTCCTGAACCGAATCACGACCCTGTTATACAGATCGCCAACATGGTGATTAAGCAAGGAGACCCAGAACCTTTTCTACGGAACATTTTCACACTAGACACTTGCGCACCCATCGTTGGTTGTCAAGTCTTAAGCTTTGAAAAAGAAAGTACAATGTTAGAGGTGTGTAAGCATGATAATTATCTGTGGAACAAATCAGTAGGTCTGCATTTTCATTATTTTATTGTTTCAGAAATGGGCAGACTTCGTGAGACAATTGGATCCAGACATTTTCACAGGATACAACATAAATAATTTCGATTTCCCGTATCTGATCAATCGAGCTCAACATCTGAACGTAAAGGATTTCAGCTTTCTCGGTCGAATAAAAAACATTAAGTCAGTCATCAAAACTCAAGTGCTTCAAAGCAAGCAAATGGGTAAACGTGAAAATAAATCTATCAATTTTGACGGTAGGGTACCATTCGATTTAATATTGGTAAGAACAATTGTAATGTTAATCAACAGACTGTGGAATTTATCTCAGATTTGCTTTTAGTGATTAATGAATTTAAGAATGCTAACGCACTATTTTCATAATTAGATTGATTTTTATTTTACATAAAGCTCCACAGTCTATTAAGTAAATACTTACATTAGATGAATGAAAATAGCGTTCATATACAGGTGCTGATCAGAGATTATAAGTTAAGGTCGTACACGCTAAACGCAGTTTCTTACCATTTTCTACAAGAGCAGAAGGAAGATGTTCACCATAGCATCATCGCGGATTTACAAAGAGGAAACGCACAAACGCGACGTAGACTCGCTGTTTATTGTCTGAAAGACGCGTATCTGCCTCTGAGATTATTAGATAAACTAATGTGCATTATTATTTACATGGAGATGGCGAGAGTCACCGGAGTTTCAATCTACAGCTTGCTGACTAGAGGACAGCAGATCAAAGTAGTTTCCCAACTACTGAGAAAGGTTTGCAATATTGAGATATTTTATTTACACAGAGCTGACAACATTTACAATTTTGTTTAAGCATTTACATTTAAATTTCTTCATTTAATCCTTAACGTTCAACAGACTGTTCTGAGGCATCATTAAAAATTGCTTAATTAACTTGTTAATCAATTTAATTAAAAAATCCTCTTAATTATTTATTTACGGTTATAGGCGAAAGAGAAAGATTATTTGATGCCGGTTCGTCACGGTCAGCCAGGTGAAGAACAGTTCGAGGGTGCTACAGTTATAGAACCAAAGCGTGGATACTATAACGACCCCATAGCCACATTAGATTTTAGTTCCCTATACCCCAGTATCATCATGGCGCACAACTTGTGCTATACAACTTTATTAGGCAACGAGAGGCAAGTTAAATGCAGAATCAATGCTGATGACATTACTAAAACGCCAAGTAATTCCACGTTCGTCAAAGCTAATATAAGGAAAGGATTGCTTCCTGAAATTCTGGAAAATCTCCTGGCAGCCAGGAAGAAGGCTAAGGCTGAATTGAAAAACGAGACTGATCCCTTGAAGCAGAAAGTGCTGGATGGTAGGCAATACGCTCTGAAAGTCTCAGCGAATTCGGTTTATGGTTTCACTGGTGCGCAAATGGGAAAGCTACCATGTTTGGAGATATCTGCGGTGAGCTTTAATAATATATCATCTAACACTAGATTTATCAAAAGCGTTCTAATATTTTTAATTCACATTTATTGAGATTGTAAAAACGTAATATTCTACAACACTGTTACAGAGTGTTACTGCTTATGGACGTACCATGATAGAAAAAACAAAGCACGAGGTAGAAGAGAAGTACTGTGTCTCAAATGGGTATAAAAACGATGCTATAGTTATCTACGGTGACACTGACTCCGTAATGGTTAAATTCGGCGTGAAAACAATCGAAGAGGCTATGGAGCTTGGAAGGGAAGCTGCTGAATATGTAACGTCAAAGTTCCAGAAACCCATAAAACTGGAGTTTGAGAAAGTCTATTTCCCCTATTTACTAATTAACAAAAAACGGTATGCTGGTCTGTACTTCACGAAGCCTGATAAGTACGATAAAATGGATTGCAAGGGTCTTGAGACTGTGCGTAGGGACAACTGCCCTATGGTCGCGAACATGATGAACACTTGCTTGCAAAAGTTGCTTATCGATAGGTAAGGAAACGTACTGTGAACATTGAATTTAAACTCGTACGGATATTGACTTGGTTAGAAATAACTAATAATTAATCTTTCAATAGGAACCCCACTGACGCATTGGACTATGCTAAACAAATGATTAGCGATCTATTGAGAAATCGCATTGATATATCCCAGCTGGTGATCACGAAAGAGCTAACCAAGACAGACTATGCAGCGAAACAGGCTCACGTGGAATTGGCAGCGAAAATGAAGAAAAGGGATGCTGGAACAGCGCCGAAACTTGGCGACAGGGTCCCCTATGTCTTCATCAGAGGAGCCAAGGGTGTCCCAGCTTATCAGAAAGCAGAGGATCCAATCTACGTATTGGAGAACAATATTCCCATAGATACGAACCACTATTTAGAAAACCAACTGTCCAAACCACTCGTGCGAATTTTTGAGCCAATACTGGGCGACAAAGCCGAGTCCCAACTCCTAAAAGGAGATCACACGCGAACGAAATCGGTGGCGACATCTAGAGTCGGTGCTTTGTCGGCTTTCACGCGAAAGAAAGAAGTGTGTTTAGGTTGTAAGGCTGTTCTGAAACCGGAAAGAGAGAAAATGGCTGTGTGCGAGCACTGCGAATCCAAAGAGGCAGTGTTCTATCAGACTGAATTGTACCAAGGCAGAGAGTTGGAAGAGAAATTCTGCAGATTGTGGACCGAATGTCAGAGGTGCCAGGGAAGTCTTCATCAAGAAGTATTATGCACGAAGTATGTATCATTGCTTTAACTGCATACCAGCTACCTAACTTCCAATTTCGATGGGTTCATTGGTTCCAAAAACTGTTCGAATTGATGATCGTTTTCTTTGTCTTGTTTTAGTCGTGATTGTCCAATATTCTACATGAGGAAAAAAGTGCAAATGGAATTGGACACACAAATGAAACGAATTGAGAGATTCGGGATTCCTGAATGGTAAAATTACAGGTGCTGAAAGACGTGCTGAGCAGGTATAATTATAGTTACTGTTACATTATGGATTTGATACATGTCTCTCATTAATTAAATACGCTCTGCGTTAATTATTCACTTTCTCGCACTTTAACACGAAGCAAGAATAAATATTAGGCACATGAAAGTTTCCATAAAATATTTACTTCGTTCGTTAGATTTTGTACAAATCATTGGTAGAAAGTTTCCGCGTATTACATAGGAAAATTCGTTTTGCTTTGAAGTGTAGTTCATCTCGAGATAATTGAAATGATTGGTCGAATACAATTGATGCTTGGAACATAGATTATGAAACAGTATCTATATTTAATTTAAATACATAAATTATCAAATCTCCGATACACTGTTCAGTAATTGCATGTGATACTTAAATATATTATCCGTTATTATTTGGTATGTAAACTGAAGTAATTAAGATTATACATAGCTTCGGGCTTTCAACAAAATCATTAACAACGTACACATCTTAGCATTGCAGGATACAATTGTTGTTCTGAAAATGAGTACGATGTGAAATGCAAATCTCATTTTTCATCGGGAGTAGAGGGCAGTATTGGTTTTTTTTCGCAAAAAAAAATTCGAACAATTCGTAAATTGTGATCCACGGATACTATTTGTTTGTTTGAATGATGCAAATCGTATTTTTCCGAGTGTAGTGTTCCTTTCTTCTTCTTTTTATATAAAAGAATTTTTTTACATTTCAAGGGCTTATATTATATTAAATGAAATTAAACCAGTTACATATATGTACACAATTATTCACATACTATGTCAAGACTCTTGACACGTTAAACGATTTTCAATTTCACTGAAACATCTATGAACGATAGCCTTGATAATAGTAAACGTGATATATTCATATACCAATATACACTATGTTTCCCATTGGCTAATTACGGGTAGCACACTTGACTTACAGACGTTTTGTTTCTATATTAAAAAATTTGTTGAGACTGTTACGTTGTATTGCTTTGTGTCGTAACATAAACACCCCGATTTACTTTATAAAAATAAGAAAAGAGTAACGATGGTGGCGATAGAAATGTTGAACATGCTGACAAAATTAATGTAAGTTTCTCCAAATTCGACAGATTTTCTAATTTCTTTTCGTTTCTTGTTTTTTTTCTTTTCTTTTTATTATGCTCTGAATCCACGTAAGAAAGATAAACTTTTCAGTTTAGTTTTATTCTCTGTTTCACAATATGAAAAAGGTATATAGTAAATCTTAGAATAGATCTTCAATGGAAATTGTAAGGCTATTTAAAATATATAATAAATAAACATAATGAGGCGCCCAGCGTCGCGCGGGCCATTCGAAACGACAGTCGTGTGACTAGTCTTCTCAGTAAGGCTTGGGTAAAAAAAATTCGTTGATAATCTTGATCATTTTTTACTTTGCAGCGCGTTCGACAACCAGTCCATCGCTTGGTCGAGGCCCTCGCCTTTTGTCGCGGACGTTTTGAAGATTTGGAACGTTCTGTTTTTGAGGGCGTCTAATCCGAGCGCCTGATGCACCTCGGCGACACTCAAACAGCCCGCCATGTCTTGTTTATTCGCTAATACCACCAAAATAGCGCCTTGCAGCTCATCCTCCTGTGAAGATCAAACATATGCACAGTTATTGTAAAGAAATATTTGTACACCTTAAATCGTACTTTAAAAAACAATATTTTTTAATGTAGACCAAATGACTTGAATTTCTGTAAGATCTTAAAAGGACTAGTTCACCAGGTAGTGTGTAAATAATTTTTTTTTTATTTTTATTGATCGCAATTGCAAAGAAAAAATTAAAGATCGCGATTTTTTGTTACATCTTTCAATTTTTCGTCATAATCTTTCATAAATTGACTCTCTAAACTATGGTCCAATTTTTAAAAAGTTATTCATTTTACACGGGCTATAATTTTTATACAACCACGAACATTGTAATCCTAACATTCTAAAATATGATTTATATTTTTTACAAATTGAATGTTTATATCTAAAACTGTGATGATAATTGTTATTTATTATATTAAAAACTACTTACTGTCAGCATATAAATTAATTCATCTTTTGATATGCCTATTCTATCTTTGTCTGCCGAATCGACGACGTAGATTATTGCATCTGTGTTTGAATAATAACACCTCCAGTATGGTCTGCAAATTTAAATATCATTAAAATTTGTTTTATATTTTTTGAAAGAAGAAGCCTGAGGTTCATGGATGAACACAGCAGCTATTCAGTACATTGTTCATGTATCCCAAGCTTCTTCTTTCGAAATATGTGTACCATAATTATTTATTCCATTCAATTATGACTCTTTTCCAAAATTTTAGATTCTGTGTATTTTAACATTATATCTATCAAGACTTAAAAGTAACTAATATATGTTATAATATATACTCTACCGTATACTAGTTTGTCCACCGAGATCCCATACTTGGAACTTTATATTTTTATACGTCACTTGTTCTACATTAAACCCTATAGTAGGAATTGTTGTAACCACCTCTCCCACCTGCAATCTAATGAAGGAGGGATTACAGAAACCTTATAGTCAAATGTTATCTTCAAAGCTTAGATGTAATACAACCATTAACCCTTTGACTGCTAATAGTGCTTATAAGCTTTTATTGAAAAGTAATATCTTTGTACGACCTGTGCCAAGTCATACCAAAGAAAGTAATCTTTTTACACTATCTGCCTTTTAACTGTAGCTCTCATACATTTCTGATTCAGTATTCTTCATAATGCAATGTTCTATGTACACATACTGTTTGTTGTGGTATTGTTGCATCAGATGCATCACTTGATCAACGCATTTCATTTTTGAGTGCTTCACAGTCAAAGGATTAAAAAATCTATTAACACATTGATCACCATAGTGGTTGCTACTGATCAGCAATGAACTTCCAACAATATGGTGTTGGTCGCAATTGACCAGTGCAGGCTAAACTTAATAAAATTTGACAACCAATAACATTAGAATAGTGCTATAAAATGATAAGTGTACATGTGAACTGATCAACATTTATATTTTTGATCTTATAAACGCATACATACATTTACTTTATGTAATTCTAATAGATGAAATTTCAGTGCAACTTCGACGGCAAAATCAACAAAATACGCTCGGTAGTCAACATGTTAATAAGTTTTCTGACAAGCGATACGTTAATAACGACTTTCTCTGTTACAAACGATTTTGTGGACTGGTTTTGTCGCATTCAATATGCTGTGGAGGATCGGCTCCGGAACCACTACTTTCGTGTCACCCTGTAGACGCGTTTAAACTGTCACGCGAAACGCAGGCTAGCTTGTCAATGTGGACCAAACCTGTATAAGATCGTAGTTTTCCCAGCACCGTCCAGACCCAAGATTAAAATTCTCATTTCCCGGCTGCCGAGCAGATTACGAAAATAACTGAGTAGTCCTCCTGAAAAATATACAGAAACATTGGTGTCGTGTAGAATCGTCGCGAAACAAGAACTGTCGGTCGAGATCAACCTATGCATTTGTATTCGGTTCGGAGATTCGGCGATTTCGAGAATGGGAACTCGGCGGAAAGGTATCGCGCGACTCACCCATATTGATAACGTGTTATTTCCGATTCATATAGTACAGATTAACGTTTATTGTCAAATATAATAATCTGAATAATATCCAAGTAACCGGGGCTGCACACCCCCTTTAACTGTCCACAGATACAGTCCTCTTTTGATCACTTGCTGACTTGTATAGTTCTTCCAACATATGTGAAGTTTGCCGCTGTTCCCTTGGCTTCGACTGAAACTACACCAGAGGCGAAATTGTTAGTGAAATTTTTTATCTTGGTCGGCGCGAATTTAATGACCTTGATAAATTATTAATATGTTGTGTTATGACTTTTTTAAAATATATTGGTTATTCTAAAAATGTTGGAGTACCTGGAAAGCAGTGATTTCTAGGATTGTTCGAAGAAACTTTCTCCTTTGCGAATTTACAATTTGACACTTCGTTCTCGAGCTATTTTGGAAAAACGTGAACCAATCAGAGCGTGGATGCAGCAAATGGATTCCAGTTCAACCAACGGCAATGCCACGCATAGCTACAATCGCGCACTGATTGGTCCATATTGTTTGTTAATAATTCGAAAATGAAACCAATATATGATATTGTCGCGAAGGAAAAAATTTCTTAGAATAACTTCAGAAATCTTCCTTTTTAAGGTATTAGAACGTTTTTTGGGACACCCTATATATTTCTAAACTAAATACATTTTTTTTATTGCAACTACAATACTTGTAATTGGTGTTGTATATTCAAGGAGTAGAAGTGGGTACTCAAGTGTACTCGAATGAATAGATTTGAGGCTATGTTCATAGTGGACTTACTGGCAGATGCATGCGCATTGGATTCTCAAAAATCATCGAAATTTCATCTCTACTATGTTTTGCGTTTTCAACATATCAACCTGGCTTCCTAAATTACTGTGTTCAGGAAGAATCTCCGTGCAACCTGTTCCCCGAGTAAACACATTTATAGTTTCTGCTCTATTGAATCTTTCAATCTTATCTTATGTGTGGATTTTCATACGCGCGTTAAAGAATCTCCAATAAATCAGGAACACATAAAATCCAGTAGAACATTGTGTTTTTTATCTGTTCAGATTACGAGTATAGGAAATACGACCTCGCTGATTTTGTTTGCTCTCAGTTCGCCTACGCTGATTACACTGAAATGTTAAGACCGCGAAAGTGTTTTTTAATTTAGAAGGTTTCGTAATTTTACACGGATTCCGGTTTGTTGACTTTTCATGCAAACAAACATCTGAATTGATAAAACGATAAGCGAACCACGTGTCTTGTATATTTGCGATATAAAAGATTGCCTGAAAAGCGAGTGAAAATCGTTCGTAAATATGAACAAAATTCTAATTTCATTTTTCTTTTCTTTCGTTATTCTAAAAAACTTTTCTATTTATCAATGAAATTAACATGTTGACTCATTTCTCATAGATGCACTTTTACAATCTCAATAGTTGTAAATAAAAAATCCACCGTTAAAAAGAGTTTAGTTAAAGTTACAGTCATTTTCAATTTTAACTCCTTGCGCCCGAAGCAATTTGAATTGCAAAATCAAGGCGTTTCATTAAACCTAGAAAAAGTTATTTTCGACAACGGTGTGACAATTTTGAAAGCTAAGATAAGAATGCCGCATTCTATGGCTGCGCTTTGTTTAGCCCGGACTCTGATCGACAAAGTAAAAAATGTTTCAAAATGACCCCAAGAATAATCCCAATTCAGGAATCTCAAAAATATATTAGTCACCTTGTATATTCGAAAAACGGGGTTATTTATAACTTGCTCTAACATTCCAGGTGCGTTACCGTCGATAACCGATGCGACGTCGACGAAATTCAGCAAATGGCGTCCAGATGGCGCCAGGTCCGGTTTCCACGGGTTCGTCCCTCGTTCAACAGGTTCTTTTTTTTCGAGGACTGGACCGAAAGTGGTTCTGCTGGGATGCTGCACAAACGCGGCGCCTGTGTTGCCAGTAATTGACAGCTGCCGAAAAGCGGCGACTCGTTGTATACGTGTGCGCGGATATTTCGTCCCCGTAACGAGACACGGCCGATACGGTCCGTGCCGTAAATTTTAAAACAAGTCCGCGAAGAACGAGAGAGCGAGAGAAAGAGCGCGAGAGAGCGAAAGAGAGAGAGAGAGAAAGAGAGCCCGAGTAACCGTTTTCGTATTTGCTATCGGGTATCTTCGGTCCCCGATGCATTATGTATTTGCGCCAACCTGGTCGTCCGCGGGCCGTCGTTTAAAACGTCCCACAGTGTGTTTACAGTTTCGTGAGACGTGTTCTGGTGCGCTTTTCGCCGCGGTCATGTAATACTTTCGTCCATCGAGCCTCCTCAAGCAAAACCAGTGGTGTCCACCAGGATGCGAGCGCGACATTCGATCGGAAAGTGAAGTTTCTGTTAAAAAGAAAATAAATCTCGTCGCGGGTTCTATGGAGACCGTCATGCCGAAGATTCACATATGTTTGGCCCTACCAGCACGTTGAAGATTCATCGGTAAGTCACGTATCAAGTCTCCCGTATCATTTCGAATGTTTAAACTGCACATCCGGATGCATTGTACTGTACACGGATTGGCGAAACCTAAAAATACGTATTCGCGAAGGAAACAATCGTCGTAATCTAAGGATTATTTTTCCCGTGTTAATCTTTGGTTAAATGATTTTGTGACGTCTGAAATGTTGAGACTGTGGATTCTTCATGGCCTGTGCGAGTCTGTAACATCTGAGAAAACGCGTGTATGATAGTAATAATATTTTACGTCGAGTTGAATAATTCGTGAAAAATGAGAATTTGCCACAAGGATTCGATCGACGTGAAAGATCTTTCTTTTGACCGGAAGTCGATGAAATACAGTCATGAAAATTAGTGTCTGACAACGAGGAATTTATTATGTGATGTCCGAGAGTTTTTTGTAAAACAGTTGTGGTCCTCGGAAGACACCTGAGGTACGTTCATAAGAGCTGTCCGCAACACTCGTATCGCATAAGCCTGACGTAATAGAAACCTAGTGGACAGCTATTATGACAACACTGAAAATTGTCGATCTTTCACTTTGCAGATTACAATCATTCAATTTGCGGGGTTTTTAATTTTATGTTTCTAGTAATATTAGCCAGTTCACGGTGCGATAAAGAAATTTAATGTTATTTGTATCGTTGCGGTTTTCAAAATAACAAAAATTCAGTATTCATCACAGAAATTGACAGAATTTAAAACAGGAAAAGAATAATAATGTTGAGGCACTATTTCCACCTTGTTGAAACTATTAAAAAACAAATAACACTTTTCATTTCAAAGTTGTGACTTAACTCAAAGCTAGTTAAAGTAGAAAAAAATATTTCAAATACTATTTTCCCTAACGTTTTCTCGAAAACGAATCGTCAAATGAATGAAATTAATTATCTCATAATAATCTTCATGCTTCTTTAAGAATCCCTCGAATCGAATACTAGTTTGAAAGCCTCCTCCAAGAAATTAAATATTCAGTTTCGAGAAGTATTTATCATTTGCTATGTCGAAGCAGTATTTTATCCAGCGATGTTCTAGCGTCGAGCAAACGGCGGGAACCGGTTTTCCCGAAAAACTGATTTTTCTTTCGACGGCCGCGGGCGACGTTCCGGACGGGTCCGGACATGTTCGATCCCTGCGCGAATGACGTAGCCGTCGGGAACGATAACGTGGATCCGTTGAGGAACGATTTGGGCCTCTTCCAGAGGATTTACAGCTAACCGGTTGCCGCGTAGGCTGCCGGAGTCTCGTTTGATAGATCGTGGATCCTCCTTCTCGGACTTTCGCCCGATCGGTGACGTACCAGACATTGATATAGCGTCGGGCAAATTTCATTTCCGGTATGAGAATACCTTATTTATTTCTCGGCAACGAACCGCGCGATTTTATTAGAGACCCTGCTCGCTAGGAATAAAATTCACGAAAAAGGATTAACGCGAATAAACAGAATAAAAATTTAATCAGTACCGTTACTCGAATAATATTCGTTCAAGCTGACGATGTGACAAGTGACACCTGATGTTTACCGATCGTCCTAGAGATCTAGAGCATGTCGTTGAGATAATGTAGGAAGTGCACCTGTGGATAGAACCGGTCGAACAGAGTTTTGTAATGTGTACGACTAAAAGGACGTTAACTTTTTTAATTTAAGCAGTTTTAATTAATTTGATGTGTATAGGATGTGTGCGTCAACGTTTTCGAGGTTATGCGTAGTATGTAATTTATGAATTTTATTTTGCTCGCTGGTGTAAAACTGGTGTAATAAGCGCAACGTGTTGTGAGCTCCTTAGAACACGTTAGGTTAGGGAGCCTCCTCGCTGTGGTTAAATATTGTTTATTTTAACGGTCACGTGAATGTCTACAGTCGGTGTAAGAAGTATTCGTACAGTCTTTTCACACTGAACCTGTAGAACCTTAAAAGTGACTGGTATATGTTGCCCCATAAAAATGTCAAGAATTAATATATTTAAACTTTATGCGGTTTTTATTATAATGCGCGCTTCTCTAAAGTGACTGCAAATAGATTATTGGCAAACTGCTAGAGACGAATAACTTACTTTAGACTAGTTTATTAGCTGATATGTAAATTATGTTTTTTTGGGAGTCAGTAGTAATCATGAAGAAAAATGCGGAAGTCACGATTTTTATGTTTTTTTATTTGTGCTCGTGATGAAAATGTAAAACACGTCTTTTGCATATCTGAGAATTATATTCTTATACAAAATTTTATAAAAATTAATATTTCTATTTTATTAATATAACTATTATATCTATAGGCATTATAAGATAAAAAAAAAGTAATGATTTATAAAAAGGAATTTTTTTAATTTAATTATTTGTAACTCCAGGCATTTGCCTGTATCTATAGCGGTCACACCAGCCGTCTAGGTTATGTCAAGTCAAAAAGTTCAGCGACTGCTCTAATCGGTATGAATGTGTCCGCCATCTGAACCGAGACGAATAAAACGATAAGAAACTAAGAAAATGGTGTCACAAAGCGGTGTCCAGTAATAAAAAGTGTCGCAAAAAGCCGCGAATCTCGAACGTGTCTTCGACCAACAGGCACATAAATCGAAACCGGTAGCCACCCAGTTAGTCAAACCTGTATCCAGCAAATTTTGCGCAATGTTTGTATCGCACTTTGTGACAGCATAGCGATCATTTTAATGCTAAGATGTGTTCTGAGCAGGTGTGGATCTCTATTTACTATTTGCATCGTGTTAAATCCATGCCAAATCTCAGGCTCGCAGGGTGGTCGCACCAAGACCGAACCTAACCTTGCTGCAGAAGGGAAAACAGAATTTTAATTAAACTTCTAAATTATAAAATTTCAAGTTTTATTTATTTTCAATTTTTAAACTGTTTACTTTCAAATATTTAAAAATTATACTATCTTCCAAGCATTTAAATATTGAAATGTTATTGGCTAGTTACTTAGTTACTTAGTTACTTAGTTTGCATACATATACCGAGCCTAACTCGGAAGCAGATGAATCGGTATTTGGCTGCAAGGTTTCCTAACAAATTCATAATAAATTTACTGGACACATTCGGGCACCTATAATCTGATCCCAGGGGACACAGACGAGTCTGTTACATCCGCGATACCGAATCATATTCGTTCACGAAGATTATTCGTGTGATCGTAAACACGGTGGCCGATATATCGTAAACCTAGCCGACCGCGTGATGCGAATGCTTATATGCCGCGCGCGCGCTTATTAAATCGTCGACTGTTTACTTGCACGAGAGCCGCTTGTCCCACCGATCTTCCGACCCGTAACGATCTCGTAAATCGTGTGCCGATCCACGGCCCATAGGGCACCGTTCACACGCGTTCCCTTGTCTATTTTTCTGTAGGAGAAATCCGGGACACCATACAGTCGGTAGAAAAAGTAATGCTACACCCTTTACGGAAAAATAGCTTCTTCAAATGGCGACCAAAAAGCCTGATTTTATTTTCACATGTTAGATTAGTTTACTAGTTAACAAAATTTCGAAGGGGGTACAAAAGTATCCCACGGTGTACTGTCGCTCAAAGTGTTAATGTGTAAATAATCTTTCTTTTTTAAATCGCCGTTGGTCGCAATTGCGAAGAAAAAATAATTGATGTGGACACAGTCTCAGTTTTAAAAAATTGACCTTAAATCTCGAGATGAGAAGATCAACAATACTTTTTTCCATCACATTCCATTTGCCGCGAGGATAGCAACTGCAACAGCGCTATCACGACCAATACCGATTAAAAGCAATAGAAATTCACTAAGAACCTAATAAATTAATTTTTCTAACTCGCAACAAAATTTAAGCCGCCGAATCCACATTTAAAAACGTTCACGTTGTTCATTGAAGCGTGCACGAATATTTTTCCGGTAAAATAGGGCGAGAAGTCCCTGGGAATCCTCGATCGAAAAGTCCGTATAAATCAATGGAAACGAAAATCATTCTGCCAAGCTAGAAATCGCATATTAAACTACCGTGTGCTGGATCCTGCGCGGCATTGAATGCCCGGTACATACACCATACGCTATGGTGTGGTATGGCATGGCGTACGGCCGTGCGTCCGCCCCGCGGCCACCGCATTCCAACGGCTGCCCAAACCGAAACCTATATCGTGTATTTCTGTCTCCCTCTTCTCTCTCTCTTTCCCTCTCTTTCTCTCTCTTGCTCGCGCGATGTCCTCTCTTCGTACGTCTCCTGCTCTCTGTCTTCCTCCGCGTTGTCTTACTCTGTACCCCCTCCCCCGACCTCCTTCTAACCCCCACCAGATGTCCTCTTAGGCCGTCATCACAAGAGCGTTAACTCTCGCAGGGGTACAGAGGCCATCGCGAAATGTTTACAGTCCCGTAAAAATTCGAATGCCCGAGCTAGTTTCGAAGGGCACCTCCAAGTTCACGGAACTTGACGTTTACGTGCGGCGGTGGGGGTCCCGAGACACTTCGAGCCGTCTCGATCGAATATTTCCGACGGGAGAAGCTCGAATCGTTTCCGACGGTAAGTCGAAGCTTAGAATCCCGCGAAAAGTCTCGGGAGTGTCGAAACTCTTCGTAGCTTTGAAAATATTGGAAAGTTATTGCTCTCAACAGTTAGCAATTAGCTTAATGTATCTCTTCGATTAATTCTAAGGGATGCAACAATTATTACCATTTGTTTCTTGCTTTTTAATAAAATTTTTAAATGTCTTAAGATCAACGAGACTGTGAATTCGTTCACGAAGAGGAATTGTTTAAAATTACCTCTCTAAGACACATTCCACAGAGCTTACACAACAATTCCAGAAAATCAGCTCTGACTCCTCGCATCCCTTAGGGTTACTCATCCAACTGGACGACGAACTATGACGCATCACTCTGGTAATTCGTGCTTCCTCCTCTTTTACCACCTAACGTGTATGAGCTCACTAAAAGTGTCCACGTCAGAGACCTTCATTAAACAGTGTACCAAACATAATTAAAACCACGAAATCCGATAGAACAATTTCTACCCACTTAAATATCTTCATCGACAACCCGCTAACTTCGTAAACAATTTATTTAGCAATTAAATAAAATATTACAAAACCACTCTCAACGTCCAATGCTCGTTACATCGATTTACGCTTTAAAAATAAAACCGTTAAAACTGAGCTTGCGAAATTACAAATTTCGACTGCCAACAGAGACTCGACTTTGTTACACTGCCATTAAAAAATCGTTCTGCATTCCATCCATGTTTTACCGGTTCCCAAAGCCATCAGTGTTGAAAGAAAAAAGAAAGAAAGAAAGATACGAAAATGCAGCTTCGCAAAAAATAAGTTGATCAAAACAGTCTTGAAATCCGCTGCGTCCCGAGTGCAAGAGGTTAATTGGTCGATGCATTTTAATACGTGTCCGCGTGTCAATCCCGGGCTGATTCTCCGCCCGTACTTTTCCTTCTATTTTGACTGTTCTCGTTTCGTTATGGGGGCCCCGGGTGCTCCTCCCATCGGACATTGTAGCAGCCCGTGGCCGACGCATCGCGTTGCTCCCTTTGACGAACAAGGGGAGAACGGGGTGGGGCCCTTCCATGCAATTACTCCGGCTGGCAGCCAAAGTGCTTCCTTAAGCGTGCATATCAAGAACAGCTTGGGCCCCCTTCGCGCCCCCGTTTCTTCATAAAGTGAAAGCACGCGCGCAATGCTGGCTGCCCTTTCGCAGAATTTTCATCCACGCGATGCTGCACTCTTCGCGACATTCCCCAGGAACCGCCGTGTGTTTTTACCGTTCTAGGCGGTTTTTACGGCGACCCTAACTGTTTCCCCTCTTTCTTTCGCCGCCTCGAAAACCTCCCCGACTGTTCTCACGGTTACTCGAATCACTGCGGAACTCTAGGAGACTTTTGGCTGCTCTATCGAACTATAAGAGAGCTCTAGGCAGTTCTAGGAAAATTTCTACCGCGAACTAGAGGTTTGTAGGAATTATTAAAAGAATCGCATACAGGGTGACTAAGGGATACTTCTGGGACGATTTTAAGAAACTTTTTCCTTTGCGAAAATGTCGTACGTGGCTTTGTTCTCAAGTTATTAACGGAAAACATTGACCAATCAGAGCGCGGCTAGGGCTGGCGTACCGCGACCCGCGTCACCGATACCGGCTCTCATTGGTCCGCGTTTTTCGCTAATGACTCGAAAACGAGGCGTCAGATCTCGAATCTGCAAAGGGAAAAGTTTATTGAAATAACCTCAGGAATTACCATTTTCAAGGGACTCGAACATTTCTTAAACACCCTGTATATTGACGAGAATCGTTCAGCATGACAAGTGGCAACGCGAAAATTGTTGGCGAATCTTCCGAACGCCCACGCGATCGAATAAAATACAATTCGTATGATTGACTAAACGAGCTCCCTTCTCTTGTTGAATTATGCGCTCGCTTATACCATTCCTCAAAGGGTTAATCGAAGTGCACTACCAAGTACTGCTATCCACTTATGCAACTGGCTACCGCGCCCACTCGTGTTTACTGCCGTGCATCGATGCGCTTGTGCGATTCGTGATCGTGAACTGAAGATGATCTCCATGTGAACTTAGAAAGCCATTCAATAATCACCATGAAATTCATGTCATCAACATTTTGTCTAACATCTGCTATCTGTAGACCGCAATCAATGCAATTTGTTTATTCAAATGGGTTTTTAACAGATTGTAAAGAATTTGTATATTAGTTTCATAGAAACTTACATTTATATTATTTTAATTATAATTTAATTATTTTAAATATTTGAACTGAACAAAGTTAACAATTGACTTTCTATCTTTTTTTATAAGAATTATAGTTTTGGCAAACGCAATATATTTTATTGTTCGATGCAATTTTTATTGATCCAAAAGCAGAGTGTCCTCGCGTCACCAGAAAAAGTAAATGCAATAAAAATCGCTCTTCGATATCTTCCAGTATCCGTCGTTTATCGTTGGACCGCATCGTATAACTTCTCAACATATCCGACGCAGGCTCGAAGTCCTACTTCAGGATTCACTTCACGTTTCACTTCGCGCTCCTTTTATTTCCAGATTCGGTCCCAGTTCAGCCTTCTACTTCTCTCGATTACAAAATGGCAGGTCCTTATATAGACAAATAAGCCTTCCACCGACGTCATCTTAGGGATAATTGCCTGGACGTTCTCCATCTTTATCTAACCATTACGAATTTTACTTCCACCATTACACTGCAAAAGCATTCTATGCTAATCACAAATGTTTTTCATAAAACGTTACTTACTGCTCAGTCAAATATTTTTTATGTTTAAGAACAATTACGCTTAACACCAAAACTTATAGCAGTCACAATTATTTAGATGACATTTATTTAAAATTCTATTTTATTTATTTTGCTATAAATGTCATTTATTTTAAATTTCTTTTTTCAATAAAGTCCACTAACTATAATTTTAAACAACGAAGTGCATAAACTTCGACTAATTCTATCGGAGAATATTTATCGAATGACTTCTAGACGATTCCTTAATTCTCTTACGTTATTATCGTTTCTGTAACTACTGCACTATTGTCGACCATTAATTCATACAGGTGGATTCCTCGTCCACGTGTAACGGCTAATGCACGCACATCGAGAGACAAGTTCATTAACATACAGCAGAGAGGCTCGCTAGCGATCGTTTCGCACAGAAATCCTCCATCAGCCAACGATTTGCGAGCAGGAAGCATAAAACTCTTCTTGGATCGCTTTTCACCGATCAATTCATCGAGACACGCGGTCTTTCTAAAAGAGAAAATACTCGGATGCAAACGAGAGATGCTCGAGAGGTTTCCATTGGGTTGGAACGAATCTTCAACTTCATAAAATCAACATGTTTATTCACAGATTTATTCAACACTATATTGTTCACTCTGTTCCATTTTTATGACTGCAATTTTTACTATTACTACCGTTATAATTGCAATTTTGCTAAACTATAATATATTCATGATTGCCTCCATAAATATAGTTTCTTTATATTTTAATACTCTAAGCAAGTTGTTAATCGTTTAATCGTTAATAATATTTCACCATGTACACTAACTTCACTACATTGTACAATTTCACTGTACACCCCGACAAGATTCCGTCGGCGCGCCGCGGCCACCCTAACCTAATTTTGCGTTTGAACTTCGACGTCCAAGACTCAACGAACTTTCGTTCCAGCCGAATGCTCGTAACGCGAAGTGCAAAAACGGAAAAATGGAATCTCGAAGCGGGATAATAAATCGCGGTCAAATTGCGAATCGTAAAACGAGAAAACTTATGCGATCATTTACGTGGAGTCTGCGCACTGGTAATGGCAGAAGAAAAGAAAAGGAACTAGGAGAGAAAAACACAGTGATAACACGGTCGGTATAAACGGGACGGCTCCTCGATTCTCCCCGAGAGAGAGAGAGAGAAAAACAGAGAGAAAAAAAGCCGATCGAACCGGGATCGTTGAACGGATCCGAGCGTGTCTCAATCCTCGCCAACAAAGTGGAGGAACACGCGGGACGGCGTCCTCGATCTTCGCTGACACAGACTTCGGGCTACAGATGATTCATGCCGTTTCTCATAGATGTCCTGCCGGGGCTAACAGCGGCACGAATTTATTGGCGTTCATGCACGGACCAGCGAGCACCGACGGTAATTATCGCTGAAAGTCCGTCATCTAGGTGATCGGGGTCTGCACGCTTGCCAGCAACTGATTGAAAACCAGTTATAGAGCGGTTCGCCTCCAGGGACGGCTGACACGAGGAATGGCGGAGGAGGGGGGCAGCGAAATGAGAAAATTAAAGGGACGATGTTGCAGGCGCTGTTACGAACACGATTTCGCCTTGTTTCTCTGTTCCGAACATTTCCATTTGTTCGGTCGAATGTTGCTTTCAAATGTTCTTAACCTATATCTCTTTTTTTTTTATTATTTAATATGTGCAGTGAAATATATTTGATATGAATTTAATATGAAAGATATATTTGATACAAGAAAATTGAAGAATCTATTACCAGATAAATGTTTTAAGGTTATGTCTAAGTTTTAAATGGAAAATGCTTGGAACTTTCATTCTAACCTAAGACAAAGTGGTCATTGTTGAACACGTGAGAGACTGTACCGTTAATTATATCGGTTTTCATGCTCGGGGACTTGCACTGATTAATTTCTGAACCCTCAAAATGGAATGTAGGCTGTTGTATGTTAATGCGGCGTGCATAATGGCGGCTCGGGTTCGTATGAATGAAAGCAAAGGCGTAGAAATTCGCGCGTACAATGTTCCCCAGAAGAAATCGCGACGATTGGGAAAATCTTTGAAGGAAAGTAATTGCTCGCGAGAACTTTCTCGGGGCCCGAAGGTCATTAACGAGCGGCTGGATGATTCCGAGAGTAATTAGTCCCGCGATAGGATCGCACCTCCGAGCAGGAAACAATTATTTGTCTATTTATTCGTGGAGCGTTCGTTTGTGTCGCACGGATGGCGTTAATTACTCTTGGAAATCGGACGGCAACAACCGAGTGAACAGACGAGAGCTCGAAAGGAGAGAAAAAAATATTGTCACGACACGTGACTCTGTTCGACTGACGTTTTTTCACCAAGATTCACTGGAACTTTCTCCGGTGAGACCATTCCGCAGCATCATGCTTCCGAAGATCACTCGTGAACTAGTCGAACAGGATATATTTTCTCTTGTTAAGCCTTGCAATAATTATTTCTTTGTTTACTGTGGTATTCCTTTGAAGTCTGATCCGATGTGACTTGGAATTGGATTTTATTAAGGATTTCCTGTGGCTGTATAACTGTTTCAATTTTTAGGTATTGAAAAATTGGGGTAGTTCAATTTTTATTGCGTTGCCACTTTGTGGAATTTCGTACTCTTATGGAATTGCAACTTTATGACATTTCGTATTATTATGTCATTGCAATTTTGGGGTATTTCAATTATTATAACGTTGCAATTTTATGGTATTTTAATAATTATGGTATTGCAATTTTGTGGTATTTTAATAATTATGGTATTGCAATTTTGTGGTATTTTAATAATTATGGTATTGCAATT
>CM052099.1:18633353-18655629 GCA_028453745.1 Agapostemon virescens
CGAGAACTGTTCGTCGATTCGTGATCAATTAGAACGGTCCCGGGTATCATTGCTATCGGCGTGGATTTTATCGAGCATGGAGAGCCGATATTTTTTTTCTTCAAATCCGTGGAACCGTCGTTTTGAAACGGACAGGTCTTTCGAACCGGCCTGTGGCCTAGTTAATTGTGTCTGGCTTCCGCATTGTGAGCCCTGCACATTCGCCCGTTAATTACCAGATAGAAAACTTCCTGAGAATCCTCCTCTCGCCATTGCGAGGACGCGCGCACCGGGAAACGGGTTGACACTAACGCTCTCTGTACGCTTTCCTTTCATATTTTCTCTCCG
Organism: Agapostemon virescens; assembly: GCA_028453745.1. NCBI lineage: Eukaryota > Metazoa > Arthropoda > Insecta > Hymenoptera > Halictidae > Agapostemon > Agapostemon virescens. Next base: position 18,633,681 of record CM052099.1, read on the forward strand.
AGCCACCGTGCAAATTAAGCATTTTTTTTTCTCCTTCTTTATCCTTCTTTTTTCTTCTTCTACTTTTGCTGCGTCTTCTTCTTCTTCTTCTTCTTCCTTAGTGAACGCCTTGGTTATGCTACTGCGACCGACGCTCGAATTGCGGGTGGGAAAATGATTCTTTCTTCTAACAGATGCGGAGGAACTCTGAAACTTACGTTTATGGAATTCCGGGGCGATTGTTGGTTGGATTTTAATAAAATTAAATTGGTTTATTAAACATCCATATCAATTTAAGGATTTCTAATAGCTTAGATTTTTCTTATGCAAAAATTTACAACTGTTACTTCTATGACAATGTTATTAGCATGAAACTGTTGAGATTGTGCAAATTGAAAATTTACATATTTTAAGTTAGGTATTAACCCTTTGTACTCGAAGCAATTCCACTCCAAACTCGAGACAATATTTTTATCTATAATAGCTGCACTGTAGATGGTTCATTTCCTTTCATTCATATGAAATTAATTACTACGACTCGTGTTTAAAACTTTAACATTTTTATCGATTTCTCAACTGCAAACCTAGCGATATAAGAATTATTTAAATAATAGTATGGCAAGCATTAGTGTCGCTTTAGAGGCGCCATTCGAGAGCAAAGGGTTAAATTTAAAATTTTAAAATTAATTTTAGATAATTTAGGTAATTAAATAAAATTTAAACTTTTAGATAATTTAGGTAATTAAATATTAATAGTATAAGGTGATTGAAATAGTGAAAATTGAAGATCTAAATATTTCAGGTTAGCCTAATATAGTTTAAATTTTCATATTCAAAAATTTACAATTCATATTTCTGTGACAATATTACTAGTACAAGGCAGTTGAATTTCTGCAAATTCAGGATGTACATATTTTAGATTAGCTTAGTAATTATTCAAAAATTTACAATTCATACTTCTTTGGCAATATTATTAGTACAAGATAGTTGAAATGAAATATTAGATTGTTCAGGTGTAAAAATATGTTCAATAAAATATTTATTCACTATAAGAAAATCGTCTTTAATTTCCATTAAACAAAAAGAAAACGAAATTACTTTCCGGAGAACCTAAATAACATTTAAATGAAAAAATGTTCGACTTTAAAGAGGGGATATAAATTCCGATGGTACGTGACCTTAGACTTTGCTTTAAAAGTTCAAAGTTCAGGAAAGTCATCGTTCAAGGGACCGGAAAGTCCAAGAAACCGTCATCGTCACGGAGCCCCGGTTAGGGCGCCGACTTCTTCGTGTTCTCTTCGTAGGAAGTAGGATGGCCGCCGGAAGTTCCTCCCCCGAATAAACCGCGATTATTATACTGGTGGGGCGAGAGTGTACAGGCACAGTTCGTTCGCGGTTCTCCCGTTTCCTGGCCGGGCCGGTGAAAAGAGCATAACAGTTTACGGAGTGGCAGCCGCCACTTAACTCGAGCCTGTCTGTTCTCTACGAATAAGGAAACGCGTGTGACACAAGCTCGATTCGCGGACCGAAGTGAAACGTCCCCTGTGACATCCTTCCTCTCTCACTCACGCGACATCCTTGACTCTTTAGTATTCGTCTTGACCTTGTGATTCAGTGGACCACTCCTGTGAACCATAAAGGACCCTTCTTTGTTTTCCGTTTTGTGCGATAACTTTAGTTTTGTTTTGTGTCGTTTGCTGCTTGAACTGTGCTCCGTGTTCGAGACGTGTCTAAACTAGTTCCCGATGGTTAGGGGGTGTTTGGAAAATGTATTTGATGTGTTAAAATGTGGAGAAGTCTGTAAACAAATTTTTGGAGGTTTGGGATTTTTTTTTAATTATTGTTGCTTTTTTTAAAGTTGAAGGAGTCTGCAGAAAATTTTTAAAACATCTGGAAATGTTTAAAAAAATACATTTGCTTTGCTAAAATTTGGAGAAGTCTGTAGACAAATTGTTTAAAGGTTTGAGACTGTTTAAAAATGTATAATTGCTTTAATAATATATGGAGAAGTCTGAAAATTAATTTTTGGAGGTTTGGGATTTTTTAAAAATTATTGTTGCTTTTTTTAAAGTTTAAGGAGACTGTAGGAAATTTTATTTAGGGTTTGGGAATGTTTAAACAATTTATTTGCTGTGGTAAAATTTGTAAGAGTATGTAGACAAATTTTTTAAAGGTTTGGGAGTGTTTGTTATTTCCTCTGTTAAAGTGCAAATTTGCAATTTCATAAGTTTCCTAAAAAATAACCTAAACTAGTATTAAACTTTTGCATTGACTTTCGTTATGACACACATAGAATAATAATGCAATGCATATTTGTGGACGAGCCAGTTATCCAGTAGTCTACGATCTGGCTCATGCCATAAACGCATAAATATCGGCTAACAAGTTTAACGATGAGGAAAGACTGGTGCTACTTAAGAGGAAATTATCGAATTGGTTCTACATATACAGTGAGCGAATTATTCAAACGTCCTTAAATCAGAATTACTTTCCAAAAATTATTAACAATCGACCTGACATTTTCTAAACAATTATAAATAATTTGTTGAATAAAGACAAACAAGTTTTTAAAAAATTTGCAAGTTATAAAATTAATACTACATTTATATGTACTGCAAAATCACTAAATTGCAATTTTCCAAAATTTGTTCACTCATCATCTGTTAAACTAATGTTCCTAAATATTTAAGTCAATTGTTTAACCCTTTGAGGCACGGTGGTATCAACCCTACATCTACCACAGTGGTCAAATGACCCTCTTTTGATTTTCTATTTTATTATATATTCAAGCTATAAAATAATTCCTTTACAGGAATCAATTCAATAGATTTCTTTATTCAAACATATATTGTAAAACAAAAATCACAGAAATTCTAAATAAATTATATTCAATTTATATTTAATAAAATATTTAATTTAATATTTAATAAATTATATTTAAATTATAAGACAATGTATAGTAGCCAATTTTAATATAATATGCACGGTGGGATATTTTTTGATCCACCTAGAAATTTTGCGGTTGCCAAGTGCAATTTTATTTTTTAAAATTCCGTGCCTGGAAGGGTTAAAGAAAATCCAATCGATTTTAAAGGCGTGCAAATATTTCCGTGACTCACTGTATACATGCTACATGTAGAATGCAGTAAACGGCGAGGCAAAGACATACTCGTTTCGGAATCAATTTTACGCAGGTGAAAGTCGCTCTTGTACTCACAATCAGCTTTGCGAGCGTAATTGCCGTACCGCGTTCTATCTTTGGACCCCGTCGTGTAGTAAACGCGAGTAACCGTGCGAGGACGCCGCGTGTTTACCGATGTGTCCTACAGGCGAATCGCGATGACGACTGCTGGCTACTTCATTTGACTAATTGTAAGAATACCGGTGTGTAAATACGCTCGCAGTTAATTAGCGAATCGGACGCTAGAACGTTTTAACACGTTGTTAACCAGGAAAATTGCCTGTGCAAGCAAAACCATACAACTATTCCCCTCGTTTATTCGCTACGCTCGTTCACCGTTCCCGCGTACCTTGAACCCCGGGAGTAATATATAGTATGTCCAATTTTAATAAATAATTATTTATTAGACTGCTGCATATTAAAAATGTTTATATTTATGCAGCTGTGGACGATTAATTTTGTAAATTTCTTTTGTTGAAACCAGAGTGTAATTGTTAATTTATTGAACATTGGGGATAATTTGTTGTTTGTATATATATTATAATACTTTAATATTTAATATATCCAATTTCGATAAGTATTCAATTCACAATTTTGTTAGTTAATTGTATACTAAAAATGCTTATATTAACCAGATTAATTGTTAAAATGTTTATTGTACATTGGGGATAGTTTGTTGTTTATATATATGTTGTAATAGACATAATAGACATGATATAAAACAGTTGTTAGAACACAAGCAGTACCTAATAAATAAAACAATTTTTAAAAATACCACAACTTTTAAACAATTAGGCATCTTCAAGAAATATAGCAAATTTTAAAAGATTAAACTGTGTTTAAAAAATAAAACAATTTTTACAATCAGTTCAACTTTAAAAAAGTTAAACATCTCTTAAAGTCATAGGAATTATTTAAAAATAAGACAACGTTCCAAGACAAAGTTATTCCTAAAACATACAACAATTTGTAAAGAAACGCTAAAAGCAACAATATTCTCGGTCAGAAGAAACAATTTTACATTTTACAATTTCTCGAGTAAAAGTATTTTCGTGTTCAACTAGTTACATAATAATTCACAACGACAAAACGAACCGAGCCACCCGGTACATAGTCATAGGTAACAAAGGCCGCGATATGATCTAATAATTCATAATCGAGTAGGAACGTTTCTTCCGAGCCCAGTGAAAAGTGTCCCGGATCAGCGGCGGCTTCAAAGTTACCCGGTGTCCTCCATTCGTGGGCCGTTCAGAGTGGCATCCTCGGACAGGTGGGACCCGTGTCCGTCCGGCCTGTTTAAACGCGTTGGAAAAGGCGGATTCGCGTTTCGCACGCGATAAGTCTCGGTGCTCGTTTGAGCAGCAGCGTGCGTGTGCGCGCGCGCCAGCGAAAAGAGGAGCAACGAAAGGAAAGTGATACAAGGGGCAGTCTCTCTTCTATTCGCCGACGCGACGCCGCGTCGGAGGAACTGCACGTTTCGCCTGCCGCGATCGCTGTACCACGCTTCAGTCGCGTGGCCCGAGCCATGCTCGCGCCTGACTCGCGTCGAACTACCGTGGAGCAATTAAAACTGCTTGCGTACTTGTCGCGTCCGCGAAACCGAAGCGAGCTCTTCGGGGGCTCTTCCGGTGCTGCCGAGAACGTCTACGCGAGCTGTGCTGTGTGCCCTCTAGAAATTAGGCGGTTCATGCACGCATCGCCCGAGCCATGCTTCTTCGCGCCTTGAATCACGTCATACCACCGCGCAGCAATTAAAACTGTTTGCGTTCTTGTCGCGTTTGAGAAACCGAAGCTAACTTCGGGGCTGTCCGAGAACGTCTCCGCGAATTGTGTGTACTCTAAAAATTAGGGAGGTTCGTACACACAGCGTTGCATAGTTCGAAAACAAATAGGCGAAATCGAGTGGTGTTGTGTCTTTGGTATGAAATTGGTAGAAACGTGATAGTGGTATGAAATAGAAATTGATAGTTCTTTGCGGAATTAATTGTTGATGCAGGAATTGGTACGGTGTAGTGCAGTATTCGTATGGAATTGGTAGAAATGATTGTAGAGGGATTGTTTATGGAGAGGTTATAGTGTTCTTTGGGAAATTAATTGTTGATGTAGGAATTGGTACGGTGTAGTATAGTATTGGTATGGAATTGGTAGAAACGATTGTAGAGGGATAATTAAAAGAGAGGTTATAATGTTCTTTGGGAAATTAATTCTTGATGTAGGAATTGATACGGTGTAGTATAGTATTGGTATGAAATTGGTACAAACGATTGTAGAGGGATAATTAAAAGAGAGGTTATGGTGTTCTTTGGGAAATTAATTGCTGATGTAGGAATTTGTATGGTGTAGTATAGTGTTCTGTAGGAGAAAATTTATAAATAGAAAGTCATTATTCATAGAAGATGGAATTAATGGAAATTGTATATGCAAAATAGGGAATTGGTACGGTACAGTGTAGTGTTTTTAGGGGAAGAATATAGTGTCGATGCTGGCACATTATTCTTTGCAAGAAAAACTAAAGAATTATAATTACTATTACAAAAATATAAAATTGATGAAAGCTTTGGTGCTTTTATTGAGAATATAAAATAACTACCAGCAATAAACAGTTAATTCATCTCCGTTAAAAATTCTCCATTCTCTCCCTGGACAAAAGTCGAAAGTGTTCCTTTCTATTTCTGGAAAGTAACATTCGATTTTAATCGATTAATCGTTTGCTCTCTGCCTTTCAGTGAACAGTGTGAACAATTTAAACTAACTATTGTTAAAACTAAGCTCGAAGAAATCAAAGAACGTTTTAACAACTATTACTAAAAAATTGATAATGCTCTTCCTGCATTAATCAATATAAAATCAACGATAATAATCAAGAAGAAGCAACGACAACCAAGATCACTGTCCAGCAATCAAGATCACCGTTCACCAATTCCAAATAAATCATCAAAAGCGTCGCTCACGGTGTCACCGTCGGGAGTCCAGTTTCCTCAAGCTCGCAGACCGGAAGTGCGGTCAGATAAAACGCTTGAGCGTCATCCTGACACCCGTGACTGGACTTTCCGTCACCGGAACAAGAACTATAGTCGTTACAGTCATACAAATTTCTTACTCGTTAAATACATTGTCACAAAAATTGCACAACAATCTGTAGTCTACTTAAAAGTGTTACAGGACATCCACCTAAAAATTGTACAAACATCTTCTGACTACTCAAGTGACATTAAGGACATCTACCCAAACATTGTATAAATATCTGCAGTCTACTCAAAGGAGTTTGAGGACATCAACAGAAAAATTGCACAAATATATTCAGACTGCTCAGAAGAGGTTAAAGACATCTACCCAAACATTGTGTAAATATCTGCAGTCTACTCAAAGGATTTTGAGGTAATCCACCCAAAAATTGCACAAACATTTTCAGACTACTCAGAAGAGGTGAAAGACATCTACCCAAACATCTGTAGTCTACTCAAAGCAATTTGAAGAATAAATATCTTTCGACTACTCTGCATAGATTAAAGACATCCGCCGAAACATTGTACATCCGGAGTCTACTCAAAGAAGTTAGAGGCCATCTTGAATCTCGGTTTACTGATCGCTGCTCGAGCACCAGAGGAAATGTATCGGACCAGATGAGATGCCGTCGATCGCGCTGAGCTCCTGCGTGGTGGACTGCAGCTGCGTGCTGTGTCGCGAGCTGAAGGACTATAAAATGACGACACCCAGTCCGGAGAATAGTCCCGCGGGACGTCGGGACGCGGTGAATTTTATTCTTCGCCGTGGCCTGCCGTTCCCGAATCGGACGCTGTCAAAGGAGTGGCTTGCGACAGAGGATCCGAGGTTCGTTGGCTACGAAGATAGCGCCACGCTGGAGGACAAGAGCCAGGGGCCGGAAACGGTGGCCGCAGTGTCCAACAACAGTCCGAGGAGGACGGACAAAGACGTGGCGCACAAAACGGTGATTTACTTTGGCGATTCCAGCCAGAGACAGAGGGAGAATAACAAAAGAATCGTCGAGAGGATAGAGAAGACGGAGACAGGGAAACAGTCGGTTGTCAGAGAGGACTCGAGGATGATCGAGAAGGATCAAGAGGCTGAGGAGCCTGAAGACGAGAAGCTGTTCGGTAAGGGCAGGACCGAGAGGCAACGATCGACTGTTAGCCTGGTCGAGAACCAGGACGCCAAGGTCACGCACGAAATCGTGGTGAACGTCAGCCCTACCAGAGAGGACGTGCTGAGGATCGAGGAGGACGAGAGCCAGGTCGAAGACTATTGGTCCTTGCCGGGAGACAACACCGGGTTCAAGGCGGACTGGAGCTTTGTGCAGCAATGGCGGCTCAGGGGGTAAATCATGCTCGCGTTTAAGTTCGCCGCGTCCGTGGGATATTAGTGTCCCGAGGCTGGGACGAGCGCAGATGATCCTAGATTATGTACGGGGTGTCCTGAAAATGTTTGAGTTTCTTAATAGGAATTCGAGAAGCTCAAACATTTTTTGGAGATTCTGTAGATGTACAGGGTAGGTGACTCTAAGAAACTTTTTCCTGTGCCAAATCGCGATCTGACGCTTCTTTCTCGAGTTATTACCAAAAAAACACGGACCAATCACTGCAGAACCGGTACGCTGTAGCCGAGCTCTCATTGGTCCATGTTTTTCTCTAATAACTCGAAAAGGAAGGGTCAGATCGCGATTCTGTAAAGGAAAAAGTTTCTTAGAATAACCCGAGGAATGACCCCTTTCAAAGGAAATTGTTTCAAGAAGCTCTGTTATATTCTTTGGAAACCAGAAAATTAATAAAAGCTGTGCAGTCTCATTTGTTAAATAGAAAATTATCTGAAACTCAGTAATATTCCTCGAAAACCATAAAATCTTTTTAAAAAAAGCTATGCAGTGCTGTTTGCAAAATAAAGAGATTTTATAGTGTCCTTGGAAAAAATAAAATTTTAATTCAATCGTGCCTGAAAGAGTTAATTGTTGTTAAGAAAGTGAAATTTGCCTTCGGATGATATTCCCTGGAATCCGCGATAAGATTTTTCGGTCGGCCGAATAGAAAAACGTTTTGATCAGCGCCGGAAACAGAGTGGGCCGATCAAGATCCACGGTGAGCGGCACACGTGGATCACGATTACGCCTCCCCTTCGACGCTTATCGATCACGTGAATCTCATTTACGTTTCCATACGACGCCTACTGTTAATTTGCACGGTGGAAACGCGTTTGCATGCAATGCCGGCGTTATGTAACCGAGACCGCGGTCCCTGAAAATTAAAGGATACAAAACCCGCGAGAAACCGGGCCCCGATTTTTCACGTTCGGGCCCCTGGCGGGCCGGCAGCGGCTCGCAAACGATTTTTCACGGCGATACCGGATCGCGAACGTTTACTCCCTTATTTGGAAACCGATTCGCTCGTCGGTTCGGAAAATTACTGATTTTATAGACTTCTGAGCACAGAACTGAAATCCGAAAATCAGAATTCTTTCTCAGAATTTTTTGTACTTCATCTGAAAATGATAGAAGAACGATTCTTACATAGAAAAATTGTGCAATCTCTCACTAACATGCCTATATTTTTTCAATAACATTATAAACATTTAAACATGTGTTAAAAATTGTTAATGTCAAAGAGACACCCATATTCCAAAACCAATCTGAATGAAAGTAAGAAATTCGACTTTCAGAACTTTTTGTGCTTCAGCCGAAAAAGATGGACGAACGATTCTTACATAGAAAAATTGTGCAATCTCTCACTAATATGTCAGTATTTTTTCAATAACATTACAAACATTTAAACATGTGTTAAAAATTGTTAATGTCAAAGAGACAGCCATTTCCCAAAACTAATCTGAAAGAAAGTGAGAAATTCAACATTCAGAATTTGTTGTGCTTCAGCCAAAAAACCTAAACGAATGATTTTTAATATTAAAATAATGTTAGTAACAATCATTGCGTTTTAGTGATTTTAATTTGGCATAAATTCGAGGACAGAAGTTGTGCAACAATTGTTTGAAACGGGATTTTATAATTCAGTTTGTCGTTCAAGTGAGCATTAAATGAAAGGTGTAGCGCCAAGTAGTCGGTGTTTTGTATCGTCTATAAGATTGATTGCTACGTTTTCGTGAAATGCTGATACAACGATTTCGATCTCCACGCTTCGAAGATCAGTTCCGAAACCGTATTATTCGCACCTCGAATTTAGAAACTCGATTTCTAATCTGACAGACTTCTTCCTCTTTTCTATGCAGCAGTAGAGACTGCGAATCTTCGATCGGCATGCAATTTTAAACACCAACAGATAAGCGAAAATTACCTGTTTCAGGTTCTTCGTTTGTAAATTATTATTTGATTGAAATTCGCTTTGCACCGAGATCCAATAATTCCGAAATTAATTCACGAATGCACCAGTTAGCTTAATGGCACAGTTCGTACAGATCGATACAAGAACTGTGTTTCTATTTTAATTCCCATATCATGAGATATTAAACCTTTTAACTTGAAAAATATTTTTCAATGCAGAGAGTTAGTCTGAGAATCAATAAAAAATTTTGGACACGTACAATCGTCATGCAATCATTCAGTAATTAATTTATGACATACTAATCAGAATTAAAAATTCTTATTTTTATTTCAATTAAATCATCATAAAATATTAACATTTTCAACTTGAAAAAAATATTCCAATACAGAGAAAGAGTTCGAGAATTGCTAAAAAATTTGAAAGAAATGCAACTAAGATTAAATAGTTTAATAATTAATTCATGAATGCAAAAGTTAGCTTAATGTCCCACTAATTGGTACAAATACACACTTCTTTTTATTTTATTCGCATCATTATGAAATGTCAACATTTTTAACTTGAAAAAAATATTCTAACATAGAGAATGAGTTCGAGAATCGATAAAAAATTTGAAAGAATTGCGATTAAGATTAAATGGTTTAATAATTAATTCACGATGGCATACTTTAGTTTAATGGCCCACTGTTCACAATAAAAATGCATTATTTCTACTTCAATTATTCTGTCGTGAACCATTAACATTTTCAACTGGAAAAAAATATTCCACTAAAGAGAATGAGTTCGTTGACCGACATAAATTTTGCCCAACCCGAAATAATTTTGCATGGCCAAATAATTAATTCATTTCTCATGACAAAAGTAAAACGTCTCTGAAGAAGAGAACATTAAAGCTTGCTAATCGATAGATCCTCGTCAACGACCATTTCCATATGATTTCCCACAGTCCGGTTTTCCTTTTTCCATTTCGCCGTTGCTGGCCAATGAATTACGAGACCACGGGAACATAACTTTCCTCGAGCCAGCATGTTCTAACGGAATACGAGCCTCTGGGAACGGATTCCTTATTATGTGCTCGCTTTCACGAGACACAGTCGGGAAAGAAAGGATCGAAAGCGAGTCGGCGGAATTATTTGGTGGGCAATTAACGTGAAACCGACCCGACCGGGGTATCAAATATCGTTTATTCAACGATTCCGAAGGGGCCCCGGCGACGATCGATCCCTCATCGTCCTCCGCGACCCCATGAAAAATACATTCGCCGGCTCGTTCGTTTAGGAAACGAATCCCGGGACGCCGGGATACGTCGAAATACCCCATAAATTCACCGTAATCAATTTAATAATCTTCTATGGCCTAGAAATTACAGCCACTCGACACACTCCACTGAAAGCGTCCGAGTATTTTTTAATATTTTTATTCGCGAGCATTGCAGAAACGCATTTACCACGTTGTAGAAAATGATTTTTTACGATTAGAATTTCGTAGTAAAAAATGTGAAAAAATTATATAATGTTGGTATGAATAGCGATCTTCTAACGAATTTTTTGCAGAATTTTTGCATGCATTTTAGTGGAGAAAATGGACCCGGAACTAAGGGTTTGAATTTTTTGTAGGATCACCCCCTCGATTGAGATAAATTTATTTTAGTATAACCACAATTTTGGATTGAAAAATTTGAAAAAATTCCCAACTGTAACTATCTATACTCTGTGTCCGTCAAATTTTTTCCGAATTTTTTCGTGCACTCTGACAGATAAAATCGGCCGTCGATAGATAGCCTGCGTTTTATTTCTAATTTTCTCCACCCTCGTAGTATAAATGAATTTAATTTCCTGCGGCTGGGATTGTCAAATTAAAAATGTGAAAAAATCACCTGGTGTGCGTATGAGTAAGAGGTGTTTGTTATATTTTTTTCATAATTTTTGCATAACATTGAATGGGGAAAATGATTTTTGTTTCAGGCCAGGGGGTAGCAATGGACGCGACCTGTATTGTCCTCCGTACTCGAAGGACTTCACAGAGAGTTCGCCGAAAAATGGCGTGCACAATACGGTCCACATGGTGGCAGAAAGGGACACTGACAGTGTGGCTCCTACACCAACTCCTCAGCATCCCCATCATTCCCAGCACCATCATCTTAGCTTGCATGAAATCCGAGCGCTTCAGGTATGTCCATTAAAAAAAAAATACAGTGACAATAATTATTCGTTTTGCATATTTCATTTTTTAAATAATTACAGTGACAATAATTCTCTTCATTGCATATACCACTTTTTTAAACCAACACAGTGTCAATAATTGTCTCGATGCAGCAAATACCATTTTTAAACCGTCATAAAATCTATAATTGTCTATAATTACACATTCCATTTTTTAAACCTTTGTATCATCAATAATTATCAGTAATACATATTTAATTTTTTGGAATAGTACATTAACAATAATTGTAATGAAAATAAAAAGCATGAACATGATTATACTGTAGACATAATTGTTCATAGAGCGTACTACTCGGAGACTAATTTATATCCATGTCTTTTACAGAGGCGACCAGAATGCACAGGTAACAGTTCATCGGATGAGAATCGGTCGTCTGGACACGCGAGTATGTCGGACACAGGTGGTCACACAAGTAGCAGTTCGCCTCCGCATCGTCACCACAGGACCCACAGTCCTCAGCAACTGAACTCTGTGCCCGAAGACGATCGTTTATCGGCCTCAGTCACCCAGAGAAATGGCAGAAGCAGATCCGGACAGAACCGCAACAGACACAGAGCCACGCCTGCCAAGGTGTCCTCTTCTTCTCAACACTCCGTCTCATTTTCTCAACCCACAAATCAACCCTCCGCATCCCAAACCACACTAGGCAATCGAATCAACACTAAACCTACCACAACTAGTCAGACGATTGTATTCAGATTTTTATTGTACAATCATTGGATTTAGAAATCACTGAATTTATGAAATTCCTTTATCCAATCCTGCATTGCAATAAAAAGCCCAACAAATTTAAATTAATTGAATCTTGTTATTTTTATAAGAATAAATGGACTAGCTAACTTTGATGTTTGGTAGGTTTAATGACAATGGACCCATTTGCTAAATGTTCAGAAATGCATAAATATTAATTTAATAGTCATATATCAAAATACCAAATTTAAAAGCTTCAATGCATTATCTCACAAAACTGATTTAAAAAGAAAAGCAGTTTCCATTCGGTTCTTGTTTATTGCAGTCGAAATCCAAAGATGCATATTCAACTCTTTGACTGCTAAACTAGCAGCCACAGAAACTCCAGAAATAAATTATTTAATTAAGAGAAAATTGAGAAAACAAAATGTATGACATTAAGTAGTCCTTTAACTGTCTTGCATGTATTGCAACTACTAACAATGTCAACGTTGAAGCTGATTTATACGTAAGCCTATATAGTTGCAGGTACCCTGGTCAGGATCTGGTTTGGAGGACATCAAGTTAGCGATTCAGCAGCTGACAATGCGTTCCCATAAGTCTTCATCTACTTATTCCTCCTTGAGCGGCTCGGAGAGCTCTGAGCCAGCAGTAAGGAGGCTAATGCGACATTCCAGCTTGGAGACAATAAACACCAATGTAACAAGCGCCGACGAATTCGTCTGGGTGGATTCGCATAACAGATTGGTAGAGCTGCAACAGTTGCCTTGGACACACCACGACGTACTCAGAGTGCTGCAGAATGGCAGGACCAGGGAACACATGGACCAAGTCTCTATGGAGACCATACCACGATTGTCTTATTTACTGCAACGAGCTCTGGTTCGAATTGGACGAGAAACCCAACGATTGGCCAAGCCTGTTGGCCTCTGCAGCAAGCACGAAGTGTACAGCGCGTTTAAGATTGTTCTTTGCCCTGCCTTGGCTGATTCTTGCACCAAGGTATACGTTGAAAAATTAGTATAAGTTGGGATAGATGTGCCATTAACGCTGGATACTAATGCGAATGTTCTACTAAAGTACCTACTAGTAAGGACTGCTTACTAACAATACGTATATTTAAGTCAGAAACAGGTTTAGGAACTTAGAGCATTTATATCAATCCTTGTACGTTGGAAGTTAGGTTCATTTTGACTCAACTATGAAATAACATCATGTGGCTATCCAGCTTCTAATATTTAATTTAAGTTAGCAACTATTTAATTGGTCTGAAAGCTATCAATAATAATATTTAATAAGACAGTCGTTGAATTATGATTTTAATTATTCTGTTCTTTGAATGTACATGTCTTGCGTTGGACTATTAGTGAACTATTCCTGAAAGGTAATCGTGAATACTCTTAAGTGTCTACTTGCATGCAAAGTTTTATAATATTTTGAATCTATGGGTTTCTAAAGTATTCCTTAAAAGTTGAAAGATCTATTTGATTTTGGAGTTAAAATAGTTTCAATAAAATTCAGAGATTGTTATCAATTTATATGGTACAATAATGTTCATAGATTGTTATCAATCCTATGCAACGAATTTCAGCCATTGTTAACAATTCAGGATCGTCAACTAACACTCAATAAAATGTTCTCTAGGCCTGTCTGCGAGCCGCAGCCATGTTCGCAGTGTCCGGCGATCAACTAAAGCAGTCGAAAGCGTCCCGATCAGGATTACAGTTGCCAGTAGGTCGTTTTCTCCGTTGGATGTCCGACGTCCGGCTTGGAAGAATGATACACGAGTACGCAGCCATATATTTGACCGCCGGGATCGAAAATCTCCTCGAAGAAATACTGTTACAATGCATACCGACTGACCCGCACACAACCTTAACGGCGACCATGCTGGAGCACGCCATAGCGAACAGCGGAGATTTATGGGGACTTCTTCAGCCGTACGCGCATCTGAATGCTGGACGGACAGCGTCAGGTAGAATTATATCGTTAGGTTCATAAATGAACTTACTGAGGGATCAGTCCACCTCGCTGAGAAACGATCTGCCATTCGGCTAATGCGAAAATAATGTCTCATCCTGTGAAACAAAATTATTTCCCAACACTGCGAAGCTGAAAGACTGAAAAATATCTATGACCTTCGAGCGACTTTGATAGCAATTTCGTCTAAAAAAAATTACTTTTATGGACATGCTTGCATCCTTTTAACACTTTAACTAACAACCTCAAACATTCTACAAAATCAAAGTAATTTATTTAATAAAACAACAATTTCAAATTTATATGTGGGTGACATGGCAGTGTTAAATAAAAACCAAACCATTTGACTCGTTTGTTTTTTAATATCAAAAAGATGTTTTAATTGGCTAATATGTTTGTTTAAAAATAAATTTGTATATAGAACCTGGAGAATATAAGAAGGTTGAAGGACTACCAGATATTACACAATTTAAAGATTTCAATTGTTATTTTATTAAATAAGTTACATTGATTTAATTTAATTTTTAATATTGTTGGTTTATTAAAGCGTTAAAGGGTGTACGAATAATTTTCATACCACTGGTAAATTCTGAATTTTTACCACATGATAAGTAATGGTGCTAACTATTTTCAGGTGCACTGGCAATGCCTCGATGGGCCAGCGTCAGTTCCTTAAACTCATCTTCATCATCCCGGAGCGGAAGAGACGCAGCAGGCTCTGCGTTGGAACCGTCTTTGCTGACCACCTGCGTGGGATCGATGTCGGAGCTGATAGATCTGATCTCGAAAGTAGCCCAAGCGGGACGCTCGCCCATTCCCCTAACCGGCAAGGCATTGAACGCTTTGTTCTATTACATGAGGTGTTCGCAGGTTTGATCGCTAGATAATTCATTGCTCCGACCGTGTACGGGATATCCCTTCTGCGCAATAATATCTGACAAAAGCAACCGTTCTTTTTTCTTTTTCTTCTTGCTTATAGTTGGAGCACGGTGAACGGGGCTCTGGGATACAAGAGCTGGCGTACGAGAGGGCTTACGTTGTTCTTCCTCCTCTGGTCGAATGGCTTCGTGTCGCGACTGCTCATGCAGAACACAGACACGGTCTCGTTGTAGATCAGGACGATATTAATCAGGCTGCCAGGCTGCTGTTGCCCGGCGTCGACTGCCCCGTTAGACCCATATGGTAAAATACCAACGACTTCTCTGTAGACTCCATTGTTCAAGCTGGAGCATTTAACCCCTCGCACATCAAGTCAGACTCCCGATGAACATTTCGCACAGTGTCAGCTAAATATTGCATGCTATTAACACGTTAAGCGCCACGCCGAATTTCTGTTATTCTTATTCTTATTCTTATTTTCACATTCTTGTTATTTCTCTAAAAGTAATATAGTAATGAAATCATTCGTCCAACAGCTTCGAAGAGGTGGCAGTCTGCTCGAAGCGAATAGATGACTCGGAGTACGTGCGCCTCCTAACAATGGACATGGCGTTCAAGCTGCTGATCAGCGGACGAGCCGACCTAATTGCCCAAGCCATGCCACTGCTGCCATCGACAAAAATCAACACCGTGAACGACAACGGCTTCACGGCGTTGATTATAGCATGTATCAACGGGGATGAGACAGCGGTGCTAGCTCTGCTGGACGCGGGAGCAGATTTGAACGTCGAGAGTCCGCCTCCGTCGACCGGTCAATCGGCCAACACACCTTCCAAGGTGCCACCAGGGCCAAGCGTGTCAAATCCCAGGAGCCCGGTGACACCGTCAGCAATGATGTCTCCAGGGAAGACTATACAATCCCCCAATTCATTGTCTGGCTCGCCAGGATCCTCTAGCAGCGGTTCCAGCAACGTTTGTTGCAATCAGACTGGATTCAACGCGGAGACTCAGCACTGGACCGCATTGACTTATACAGCTTTGCTGGGGCATTGCAACATCGCGAGAATATTGCTGGAGAGAGGTGCTGCGGTCGAAGGCGGCGCTAAACTCAGCGAGGATAAGTGCACGGTTACGCCATTGCAGGCGGCCACGGCTTCCGGAAACAATGAAATGGTAGCATTGCTACTGGCTCATGGTGCTCAACCCTTTCTCTCTACGCTGATCAAGGACTCGTTTTCGTACTCAGGCTCTGCTCAGCGGGGATGCTACAGGCATGTATTTTGGGCCTAAAGAAATATATACCAAAACTTAAATGCGTTGCGTTTCAATCTTTAGTCAAAATCGCAGATCAGAATTTAGTCAAAATTTGTCAATGTCCACAGTGCAATATCAGTGGCAACAGCACACGGTCAGAGGAGTTGTCTACATCAGCTGCTGTCTCATCCCCTAAATTTCTCTACGAAACGAGGAGAGAAGGAAGTATTATCCTTGGAGGAAATCCTAGCTGAAGGAAGTGCATGCACGAATCCTCAGCAACAAACTGTGGATGGCAGGGGGAATAGGAGAGAGGGTAAGGAACCAGTTTTCAACAAGGTGCAAACTAAGGCCTTGCAAGAAGCCATGTACCACAGTGCGGAAAGCAATCATTTAGGTAAAATAAACTTTTGCGTAGATTCGTTAGATTCCATTTAGAATATTTAGAGAAAAGAAATGTTGGATCATGAGAATATTCTATTGCTTCGCAGACATCACCATGGAACTTCGTGGACTGAAAGTTGGTTGGACATTACACTGTTGGATGCACAGCCTTGCAACAGCCCACGAGATGAGGCTAGATTCAGTGATTGATCAATTGCTTCAAGATTTTCTGCAAGTCTGTCCAGATGACTATTCCACGCAATTCGTTCAAGAATGTCTTCCTTTATTGTTCAACATCTTTAGGTATAGCAAGGTGGGTCAGTTTCAATCAAATAAATCATTCCA
Organism: Agapostemon virescens; assembly: GCA_028453745.1. Classification (NCBI taxonomy): domain Eukaryota; kingdom Metazoa; phylum Arthropoda; class Insecta; order Hymenoptera; family Halictidae; genus Agapostemon; species Agapostemon virescens. The sequence continues at coordinate 18,650,877 of CM052099.1, forward strand.
GCAGACTGTGGAATGGTTGAAATAAAATACAGGCATAAAGTAGAGACACTATTGTTTCTAAACTAATTTAAAATAATTGGTATTGTTCTTAAAACGATGTAGAATAGTTACTATTGTTTCTTGCACACCCTATTATGTATGTCTTTGTATAGAAGGAAGGGACGACGCTCCTCCTTGCCGACATCTTTTGCACGTGCTTCGGATGGGAACCCATAAAACCCATAAGGGACACCACGCTCTCCAGTGGATCAAGAATCGATCCTAAATTTGTAAATAATCCAGAACTGAGCGACGTACAGTTCCGAGTGGAAGGCAGAGTGTTCTACGGCCATAAAATTGTTTTGGTCACGTCATCTCCAAGATTTAGGAACATGCTGAGCTCGAAACTATGCGAGGGAAATCCTCCTATTGTACAAATTAACGATATTCGATATCACATCTTCCAGGTACACGAATCTTCAATATAATAAATGAAACATTTATTAAAAATTAAAAAATAAATTTTATTTTAAATTAAATTTAATTAAATTAAAATTTTTCTTTTTACAGATGGTGATGGAATTCCTGTATCATGGCGGATGTGCTACGTTAGAAGTGAATCAGAGCGACGTATTAGAGTTAATGGCAGCCGCAAACTTCTTCCAATTAGATGGCCTGCTTAGGTACTGCGAAGCTCAGTGTTCCTCCATGGTGGACCTAGACAATATTGTCTCCATGTACATTCATGCGAAGGTAAACCCCTCTTGTTAAAAGCTTGACAATCCCCAGATTTTGTGACTTCGAAATGCCGCCATTTTGTAAATAATAAACGCTTTAAATTATTTATTATATTGATTTAACTTAATATTCCAGGTCTACAATGCGACACAGCTTTTAGAGTACTGCCAAGGATTCCTGTTGCAAAACATGGTCGCGTTGCTAACTTACGACGACTCGGTGAAGCGTCTTCTCTTCGCTAAGAAACTACCTAATCACGACGTTCTTGCAGGCCTGCTTCTCACGTTACAAGCGCGAATAAAGGCTAGACGATCTCAGCAACAGAATAAGATAAAAACATAGAGGTATAACAGTTTTTACTTTATAATATAACAAAAAAAAGTATTAAACTCTATTCTGTTAATTTCGTGCGCAGTTTGAAAATGATCGTTAATATATTATGTTCCACGAATTCGTCGAGAAAGAATTACTAGACAAACTCAATTAAGACTGAACGTTCGATGATCTGTTTGTAAAATCGTATAATTATCATTCACCATACATAATAGGACATAAAGATTCGTGCTCTCGCATTTGTTTTTCTCCTTGTATAGTATCTTTATAACATTTCTTTTTATAAGCTATAAGGTATATAGTATGTAAATGTATATTATAGTGATCCGACTATACGGGCTGTCGTATAGTCGATATTATTATTCTTGTAAATGAATCTCATGCGTCTGCAATAACAATCAAGGAAATGTAATCGCAACGAAACGAGAGCATTTTGCGGAGAAATTTTCTTTTTTTCTTTTTTTTTTATAATAAACGTGTAAATACGGAAAAATTGATGCAGTATGCAGCATTATGTCTGTGTGTGTGCTGTATATATTTTTAAGTTCTTTATCTAATAGAAAACTAATAATATATACATATAAAGTGAACATACATTTTGTATATATAATACAGGCAAAGCATTTCATGCTGAATGCTTAAAGAAGGATATTAGTGTGTATTGATAACATAATTTTGTACATCACGATTACATAAAAAAAAAAGTTTATAAATATTGTGATAATAAAAACTTTGAACGACGATTGTTTTTAGTTCACCGAGTCTTAATAAAAACTATTTATATTTCTCATCACACATCTTTTTCTGCGTAGTATTTTACTTGTATAATTAAACTTATTGAAAATTCTACACGACGTAAAGAGTAATGACTCGTGCAAGAATGAAGCATTAGGCTATACACCAAGGTATCCTAGCCGACGATTAAAAAGATGTCTATTTTTTCATTACAGAGAAAAATAAACTATTGCATACTCGGTAAAAGTATTTTGTTAACTGTACACTTGCAGATGGCACAGTTAATTGTGAAATCCCCGAATATTATTCGTTGACTGTCAACTATTCGAACAGCGTATTGCTTCTTTTATTTTTATCTAATTCGTATGAATTAGGGCTGTTACACTGTTGCTCGAATTTACTAGTACTTGAGTACTCAAATGCATAGTCAATTTAAACCTGAATCTTAAATCAGAGTGGCTGAATTTATTCGAATATTATATACAATTTCGATCACGCGAATACTCAGATGAAAATTCAAATACTTAAGTGCTGATATTTAAAATCGGTCAATACAGTATTTAGACTTAAATATAGATACTCAAATATTCAGATGCAAATTCAAATATTCCAACGCTCAGACATTCAAATATTTTGAGTACTCAAATATTGAGATGCAAGTTTAAATATTCAAATACACAAATATTGAGATGCAAGTTTAAATATTCGAATACATAAATATCGAGATGCAAGTTTAGATATTCGAGTACTCAAATGTTCTGCGTATTCAGATATTGTGATGCAAAAATTTGATATTCGAGAACTACAAATCAGATTACAGATTATAAAATACTCGTATAGTAAAAGCTCTTTAAACGAACAAAAGCTGGTACGCAAATTTTACAAACCACGCGCAGCATCACAAAAGAAGAAGAATCGAATGGAACCATAAATCATAACGCGTTATGGTACTTCGCGATGTACAGCTCTCGTTATACCTTTTTCTCTTGAACAAAACTATTTGCCATTGATACAGAATATAACGCTATCGTCGTTAACAATGTTAGTATATTATATATAATGCGATTTATTTAGAATGTCAATGGTTAATTGTATATACAATATTCAAGTTTATAATCTTAATGATAATATAATCACTGGACATTTTTCGATTTTGGAATGCCTAATAATCATTATAAGAATCGTGATCGATCCTCGGAAAATGGCTGTCTCAATCTGCCAATTGTCTTTGTGAAGAGCAGATAGTTTCGAAGCTTCAACGGACGCGAAAACAATCCTTATTAAACGATTAAATACATATATATGCATATATATAATTATATATATAATATTATACTATATAATATATTATTTATTATTATAATATAATATTCTAGATATAACATATATTTATATACACATATATAATTTCATCAAGGAATAATTATCAAAATAATTATCTCCTACGCATACGGTTCAATTACACGTTCTAGAATGAGAGCTTTAATTCTTCTAACTTTATATTTGTTCGTAGGTATTACGGTTGAAATTTATCTATAGGAAAATGTGAGCTTAAAGATGATTTCTTAAATGATTTATTATAGTAGGCGTTCTTTGTGTTCTGTCGCGTGGGCAATTGATGTAATACCTGTCCTCCGAGAGACTTTCACAATGATAAAAAAGAAAAAAAGAGAAAACTATACGCAGTGTAATTTATGCTAAGATCTTTCGACAATATTACATTTCATAGATGGTAGGAAAAGGAGAAGTTCTATATTTGAAACGTTCAACGATGGAAACAAAACGACTGCACACGTAATACATTATAGTAACTTCGAGAAATTAGTATTAACATATACACAAATTTGCAATGATTTGTGCAGAAAGTAAAACAACTGCTACGCAACATAAACATATTTCTCTGTTTCTCTATGGATTTTAATTTCTAGTCCGAAGATGTGCGAACAACATAACATGTGCAATTAAAGAGAAGTCGAGTTAGAGCACAATTTGAAAGAAAATTATGTGAACTAGACACTGCTCGATTGGTATCTCGATAATTCTTAACTCTTCCGGAGTTGTTTCATTGATCGTAATTGATAAGAGATAATCTAGTGAGTTTTCTCGTCTAACTAATTATAAATCGCTATAAACATTAAACATAGATTACAGAGATTATAGCTGATCGGTAAAGCATACAATTTCAACATGCATTTTTAACAAACAATATACATTGCCATAGAATTTAAAGTTACAAAATAACATTAACAATTTTCGCTTCAACCTCGTTATCTTAAACTCTTGCTGCTGTTACAATGCTATACAATTTATCGAAAAAATAATATACATACACACCTATATATGTATATATACATGTACATACACGCTCACTCGCCACACACACACACGCACACACACATGTGTATATATATATGTGTATATATATATACACGTATATACACATATATACACAGGGTGCCTCGTCATTTTTACATTCTGATTTTCACGCTACCTCACAAGTAATAATATCGAAAAAATCAAAATGTCAGAAACCGGCGAGACACCCTGTATACGTATGTACAGAACAACTGAAATGATTTGTGATTCTTTTCACGAGAATTTGCTGATTCAACGGAAGCGACAATGATTGCTTCATGATTGTGCCAATCGTCTGGTAAAACAGAAATAACATTTTCCTATCACCATAAACTTGTTACATGATACTAAAACAGATACCGATATACCTTTGTTATATTTCACAGCGAACTGAGTTTAACAATCCATATAAAAAAATAATAAAATAAAACTATATTTATATATGCATATGTGTATATATATATACATATATATATACATACATATATGGATACATGGATAGGTAGGGTAGGTAGGTAGATAGATAGATAGATGGATAGATACACAGATAGATAGATAGATTGATAGATAGATAGATAGATAGATAGATAGATAGATAGATAGATAGATAGAT
>CM052099.1:18655639-18677631 GCA_028453745.1 Agapostemon virescens
GATAGATATGTAAGGAGAACAGTATAAAATGTATTACGTGAGTTTAAAAAGTAAACAAGAGTACGCTCGAACTACATATTGACCGTTTTATAAACGAATACAAAATAAGTCTATCCTCTCCCCGTGTTTGTGTGACGGTTACACAAAACTGGTGAAATTATTCGTTTCCTCGGTAATTATCTCTACAGAAATAGTCGGTACAAGATGGATTGAGACAACCGTTTTCGTTCACACGTGGCCATTTACAAAGATTAGGAGCGCTAACTTAATTTAGTGACTAGAATAATAATTAATATAATAACGACTATGATCGCGAGTAACAACAGCATAAAAATTTTTCGCCGATATTTAAGTTTGTAATTACTTCCCTTGGCTAACTCCTGCTCGGCCAGCTCAACGTTTCCGTGAACGTTCTCTACATTGCTTTCTATCGTATCTGTAACGGAACGTGATGCAATTATTTATGATTCATCTAATTAAATTGGCTATGCGCATCGTCCGAAATATTGAAACGTGAGTGGCACTCACTGATCGAATCGCCCTGTTGGTACGACATCGCAGCAAGCTCGCACATTATTTGATTCACATCCAAAATTACTCCTTCGATCCATTTTATCCTCTCATCCCTCTCTAACAGTAAACTTTGTTTGAACTCAAGATTCCTAGGTGTTACACAGAAAACAATTTCACTTGTGAACTGGTTTCGAACCATCTTTAAGACAAGATGAGGCATTTAAAAACAAGCCGTCTGAATAACCATTGCTTTTGAAGATAGAAAAAATGCAAAAGAAGTGTGGATTGAGACAAATTATTTCCGATTGCAGTTGACCTTGAGTGACCTTGAATGACCATCATAGTATGTAATGCATTCCTTTCGAAACTCCAGTAGAATGTAAATAAAAACCGTAACGTTAATCATTAAAAAAAAAAAAGAAAAAACGAAGTTGATTTTCCTATCTCCTTCACATTTGCACATACAAAAAAATTAGTAATATCTGATTATAAGTCTCACCATACCAAATAAATTTGGTCTGATGAAACAAACACTTACCGTACACAGTTAACATGGAATTTTACTGGGAATGCATGTATTAATTATTTATAGACAGCAGATCTTTATGCAAAACAAAAAGTTTCCACCTGAATTATAATGAACTGGAGTGAAATGGATATTTATTTTCGTTCCTGATAGGTCTAACAGGTTGAAAATAATATGTATTTTTAAATTCTTATCATGGTGTTACTATTTTAAATCACACCTACCAATTTTAATCGAAAATGTATAAAATCCATTGTTAAATTGTTTATTAAGATCACTGAAATTTTAAGATCAAAAACTAGAATTGATTATTAGTCTTATTTATACTTATTCTTTTTTTCGAAAAATAATTATTTAGAAAACTATTCGAATTTTTTTTTTTAACGAAATTTGAATGACGTCAACCGAACCCATCGCTTGCCTGTCAACTGTGAGAGATAATTGAGATTTTTCTCATTGTCTTGAAATGCGTCGTTAAAGTAATACACGAATACAAACTTCATAGAATTAATAGATGCAGTTTCGAACCTTTGTGTTGACTGGAGCTCTTCCTCTTGAGCTTGAAGCTGACGTTGTTCTTCGTCATCTTGATCCATTGCATTCTCTATACTAGTACGCAAAATATGTTTCTTCATTTTTTCCGCAATTGTCTGTAAACATTTGTTCAACATATTGAATTCCATTTCATTGTATACTGAATTTTTCTTTAATTTTTTAAAAACTGAAGATTATAATTAATGTTGGAAAAAAAATGTAGTAACTATTTCTATTTGTTCTCAGCCAGTTTTAACTCTAATGAATTAATAAAATTAATAAACAAGTTATAGCCAGATAAAACAGACGAATCCTTAACGCCTGTACTAATAAAAAATTGTATGATTTTTAATTCAAGTTTGAATTGTATACATTGTTTCTCCGAGTATTAAAATGTTAAAATCAATTTTTATTTTAATAACTATGGTGCACTTTATAAGAAAACTGACAAAAATTAAGAACATTAATTTTTTCAACAATGTCTACCTAATCTGAAAAATCTAAAAAGATATACATTAATAACCATAATTATGTTTATAAAATTGTTTGTAATTTTTTATATAACAAAGCAAAAGGAATGAAGTGTAAATCATTAAAACCTTGTTCACCCTATAACCACCCTTATGGTAGGGGTATCTACTTGGAACTTGCCACACAGGATTTTCTTTGGGGACTCTATTGAACAGAAGCATGTTTGACCACCTTTTCCAACTATACTCATATAGTTGTAATAATATTACATAGAGAATAAAGTATGAGAACTCATAAATTGAAAATATGTGTAATAACTCTATAATAAACAGCAAGATATTGTATACCTTCTGCATGTCAGAGTATCTTTGCAAAGAATCTTTAAAATCAGTGGTGAGTTTCTCAATTTGTAGCTTCTGCTGTTTATCACCTTTCCTCATTAGCACTGTCAGTCTTGCAATATCTTTGCTGGTTTGACATACTACTAGATTTGTGACTATTTGAGTTTCGTGCCTAGGGAAATATAAAAAATGATCAACAGTAAGAATTGTATATAGGTATTAAAACTAAACTTTAAGTCTAATTACAATTGATTTAGTGCAAATGAAACCATGACTAATTTATTATAATCAAATGAATTCTAAGGCTAGTTAAAATTCATCAAAGTAAATACTTTGTAAGTATATAAATGTGTCTTAACAGTCAAGAAACCTGGCAATGCTGTAGCTGTAGAAATAAAAAGGAGAATACCTACACCTTATCTCTTAGACTCTGATTATCTTTATTGGTTCCAATATTTTTATATGCATTTTTCAGTGATCCCCAATTTGTGTTGATCATATATATATTAGTAGTAATATTCTCGCTAAGACTATAAAGTTCGGTAGGGCTAAATCCCACATCAGGTACATCCGTCCGTTGATCCGTGGACCCGTATGTTTGAGAACTGTGAGCCATTCTATGAACAAACAAAGGTATTTACAAAATGATTGACGAACCCAGAAAGCAATGTTCGAGAAACTAAAGAATTATTAAAAACCGAAGAAACATGTCAATTTTGGAATTAAACAGATTTGCCGTATTTTCCGAGTGGATTACATCAGAAAAAAAAGACAGCAGTGTCGTCTATTGTTTTGCGCGGTGTTGACTTACAGTGCGATGTACCTTAAAGTATGTGTCACAAGCTGCGTTTTTAGTCTTGTGTCAATAATAGTATTATTACTAAATACAAGGCTTTTGTGAGCTGAACGAAAACGACATACAAATATCGACAGCTTCCCGTGATTGTCATGCAAAAACCGCTCGAACCTACACGATTATCGCGCTGACGTTAAAGAACGGACACAATAAATGGCAATATCTGGAACCATTTCACGATTATAAGCAACCGAACCGAGCATTCGAACCTAATGGTGTACAGTCGGACAGCTCGAACAAGCGAACATGAAAACGCGCAGAGAGACATCGAACATAATCGAGGAACAACAAACCTGTTTCGTTTTATCATACACGTTTTTAATATCTAAATAAAAATTGCTTTGTTAATTCACATTTAAGAACCAAGAGAACTATTTTTATGTGTCGAATCTTAGAAACTGGCAGTTGCCTAAACGGTCTAATGTACCGTCTGTGTGACAATAGTTTCTTTGTACTACCGTCCGTGCGTGTTGACAGGCATCCATATTACCGACGGGTTATATATTTTTAAATAGAATTTCGTTCCTCTAGTGTCCCGCAATTTGGGAGTAACAGCGCGATACTAGGGAGATGGAAGAGAGATTATCCGTGTTCTGATTGGCTGGCGAATAGTTGCTACAACAGTGCTGCCATCGTTAACAAAAAGGGAATAAAATAATCGCAAATGCATGTTTAATCAGTCACAGCACATAATATTGGATTGTTCGGAATGTTCATGCCGATTAATTTTTATTTTTAATAAATATGTACCAAAACGAATCGATAAATAACCGATTCCCGATGAGTAAATCGACACAAACTTTCCGGAGAACCCAATACGAATGTGTAGAATCGTTTGTTTCATTTCGTCTTTCGCGAGTCGAAACTTTTCGTGCATGTCCCGTATTAGAAGCGCTAAACATCTTCGAAAAATATTAATTGCATATTTGTCAAATGAATTCCAAGTTCATTTGCGCGAAATTTTTGTGTTGCAAAAACGTTTTTACGGCTTTCTCGAAGAATTATTAACGAAAAACACAAACCAATCGGAGCGTGACTATAAATGTGCCTGACGTTAGCAATGGTAAAGCCGGAATCCGTTCGATGCAGTTTCGTTCTGATTGGTTCGTGTTTCTTGTTAATCACGCGAAGAATGTTTTCGCAAAGGAAAAATTACTTCGAATTACTTACTTCTACTTGGGTCACTCTGTATAGGATGCGTCGTACGTTCTGTGCATTATTATCAAAACGATTTATTACTTAAATCTTACTATTTATGTCTCGTTCTGTTTGTTTTACGATAAAGTGAGACGAGTGTTTATACATGTAAAATATTCGCACATGAAAATGAGTTTTTCTTTCGTGAAGACCTACGCGGAACCCGATGCGCAATGGATTAACGGGGTTGGGAAATGCGACGTCGAGGAAATCCGAAAACGCGACGTTAAAGAGGTAATATACCAATTACAACGACTCGGTTACACAATACCGTTTATGAATATTAGAAATAATAGTGTCGTTGTATATCAAATTTTTAATAACCTACGATTTCTAATTATCGTTTTTAGTTGAATTTAAATCAGAGAAAAGTTTCATATACAAGGTGTTACCGAAATTATACAACCGGAAGGGAGGTGACTCCTCGCACAAAAGTAAGTCGAAAGTATACAATAAAATATTTTTCCCTGCCTTCCCATTTTCGAAAAATTTAAACATAAATGCCTCCCGAGAACGCATGTTATCGAACACGATCGGTGTAGCAGATCGATTCTTTAATTATCTCTTCCGTTTATAATAAACACTAATTCACGTGCATCCGACAAATTTTTAAAGTTGTTCCGGTCTGCGAGAATTTCGGAAACACCCTGTAGACCTTAATGTGTCTGCAACAACGTCTGTACTACTCCATTCAAATCCACGTCCAGAGGTCTTTGTTGTATCTCACAATTACACGATCATCCGACCAATGATTAATAAAACCCGTTTAATATTCTGTCCGCAGAAATTCCGAAATTATCGTGCATCGAAAATCTGAGATAACTCGTCGACAAACAAATTTTCGTGGGCTGGAATAAATGTGTCTAGAGCCCCGTCTAATGTGTTCCTACCGCTAGAATCAAGAATAAATTTAACAATAAATTCAATTTGACGGAAATTTCGGTGCGGTTGTTGCAAAAACCCTGAGGAAAACCAAAGAAATTTTTTTCGCCTGACGATCCTTATTGCAGAGGAGCTAGCTTCCTGCATGGCTAGAGGTTAGTCGCATGGCGGACGCTGGCTTGACAACACGTACGGCACGGAAGTTCCCGAATACGACCGACAGATTGCGAAAGCCTTCAGAAACAACAACCGTCGGCCGTAAGTAAACGCTATTGTGATTTCTCATCGTTTTATTCGCAAAAATAATCGCCTCTGGCCGGCTCACGAGTCTCAAACGGCAAGCCGAACGTTCGATTACCACGGTCCGCTAATTATTTTCACGGGATCCCAATGGGAAATCGGTGAAAACTCGAAACGAAATTTCTCTCTCTCGAGGGTTGCTTCAGAGAGCTAGTCAACGCTGCACGTACATAGGTCGTGCGTCATGTCGGCTCTGAACGCATCTTCCATCGTTCCGTTCGTGTGAATCCTTTCCGAGCCACACGATTGCAAAAGTAACTCGGATTTTTCGGATAAAAAAGAAAAAAAAAGAAACAAACGGAGAAAAAATATCGAGAAATAGAATCTATACGCGATAGAGACTGGGTTAATCGAGCGTTGTCTCGCGACCGCCTACGCAACTAACTCTCCTACTTTTTTGACATATTAATCGGTGCAACTTTTCAAGTAGGTTGTTCCCTCTACGGCTTCTTGCATGCTCACTTCAACCTTCTTCCCCCGAACGTGCTTTGTCTCCCGAGGAACCTTGAGGTCGCTGACGTTCACGGCAATCGTGTCGCGCGTCCCATGGAGAGAGCCCTGTTTTTGTCGAGAAATCGTTGCCGTGGAATTTCATCCACTTCTTGGTTTCGTTTGTTTCCTCTACCTCCCTCCCCGCCCGGAGAACGCAACGCGGCCGTTCAGACGTCGCTCGTCCTCTTCGCTTTCGAATCCCCTGGAAATTCGCCGGTTTCCCCGTTCTCATTTTGCCACGGGAGGACGATTCCCGACAGCCTCCCTCTTGTAAACACACGTATGCAAGCGAAGTCCGTGTGTGCGCGCGCGCTCGCACGCCTCTGTGTGTCCGTTGATCGATGTGCACGCACACGACCATAACCCGGGCCCGTGTACGAAGCCCAGCCACAGAGAGAGAGAGAGAGAGAGAAAGAGCCCGTTCATTGTCACGCTTCCGACGTTTTTCCACGAAATTTTCGTGTCCGAATCGATATTAGATATTGGGGGAACCCAGTGGCATACTAAGCGATCATCCCAAACGCCGTATATTCTTTTCCTAACGACCAGTCGAATCCTCCATGCCCCGTCGCGCAGCGTCCGTTCAACGGAAACGGTTTCGAGCCTCAAATTTCTGCTTAACTCGCACGAATGCTTGGACTCGCGTTTGTGTGCTCGGTAGTTTGGTCCTCGTTGATTCACTTCGACCATTTACACAGAAACATAGTCGCTGGGAATTTCATTTTCGCTTGAAACGATTGCAATAATTAACGCTGAATTTACGGGGCCACTGAAAGTGGTAAAAATAATTTATTAAATACTTCTTAACGAACGTGCCATTTTGAAGTCTACAGTCGATATTAAGATTTATTAAATGCGCGAATACCTGAAATACTATTTGGGCAGTTTAAAAATTCTTAAGAAAATTTTTCCATTTAAGCATATACAGGGTGGCTCGTTTGACCGTGACAGTGCCGGGTATTTTTCTTGAATCGTAAAGTTCGCGAACGTTGCGTCTAACCTAGCAAAGCCTCATCGCTTTGACGGGTCCCGTGAATCTGGCGTTAACGGCCCGGTGACACGGGCGGGGGAAAATGGCGGTTTCGTACGACAGGAACGACGCTCTCGTTCGAGTCCGATTTCTCGTGTCTCCCGATCCGCGGATCGGCGTTCCCCGGCGGGATTTGTTTGTCGGCGAGAAAAGAAATTGTTGACGAGAAGAGGCGCCTGGACTTTGAGAAAATAATAAAAAAAAAAAAAAGTTGTGTTCATTACGCTCTAGATGCGCGGCACGCGCGTGGTTTCATTGAAATTATAATTTTAGGGTTGGATGGCTTTCCTCGCGAGTTGATCTAGTTTCTGTATGAACGGGCCCCGTGTGTTCTAACGATTACAGCCTCGAAACGTTTAATGGTCGGGTCACAGACACGCATACAGGCTCGCGGCCGGTCGTGTCGGTGAGAGCCGCGTTCGCTCGGCTGCGCCTTTAAATGCTCGCCCATATGACTGTTCCTACGTCGAAAGTGTGACGGCCGTACGCGCGGCCTCTTTGTCACAGGGGCAGACTTGAACGCTTATCGGGCTATGAATAGACGTACTGATTTCCTTTCAGCTGTCCACTTTGTTGGGGGCTGGTTTACACCTTGCCACAGAACTGTGACACGCTCGAATAATCCCGATCGACGCGAGACACCCTAAACGAAATTCGGTGACGAATCTCGGAAACCCGCGCCGCTCTACGGATCGGTGAAAATTTTTCGAAACGGTACTCGATCACCTACACGGAGTTAGCTGAACGATTGTTTCATTCTCGAATCGAATCGAACACCGAGCGCCGGGCGAAAGGGAAACACGGGGTATATTGCTCCAGTAGACGGCCATTTAAGGCTAGCAGTCAGCCATCTTACGCGTCGTTAATATTGATACTATATTTTCTATGAGTTCTATGGTGTTTGGGACATGGGACTGCACGTTTGGGGAGGCTGCACGCATATTGCGATTATTCAAACACATAATTTATTAAATATTTATATTTCTTAAATGTTTAATTTGTTAAAATTTGTTAGTGCACGTTTATTTTGAAAAAATAAATTACAAGGTTGGCACCGGAATTAGTAAATCGGTGTCTTGAACGTTAGATCAAAGGGAAACGTAGGGTAATAATTCTAGTAGTCGACCATCATATATTTTATAAATTCTGTAATGTGGCGACATGAAGCTACACGTGGCAAATGAAGAATAGTTCGATTGAAATGTGTATAACAATATGAAATCAGCAATATTAGGGTAGAGAATATTTAAAAAATTTTATACTGTGTATTTGTTCTTTTTTTTTTTAATTCTAAATATTGAATTAGCTTTTTAGAAATCAATTTTGCGGTGGGAAATTCCGAAGAAATTTATAGTCGTGTGTGCTGTCAGGTAGAATGCTTAGGAATTTTTTCTTGAGCAGAATAAGAGAATTGTAACTGTCGTTAGAGCAGCATACAATTTAAATAGAACTGTAAATGCTAAGTGTAATTTCACAAAATAATTTTAATAATTGCAAGACACGTTTTCTTATCTATAGTTAGATTGTCGATAAATAGATACTTATTACAAGCTACACGGTAACGATCGTCCCTCAAAAAATAATTTTTAACTATCCGCGAAAAACGATCCGCTCCAGTTACATTCTCGCTGAACGAAACCTAAATTATCCCCACCGAAATATTCGCCTGCTGGATACTTCACGTCGCCACTTAAACGCATCGTACGAATAAAGGCGATTCATACACGGCGGCACAAAGACCGTTAATTGCATGACAATGAGCCTGTTGTGTTCGGCGTGTCTCGAACGCGAAGAAATATCGATGACATATGAAATCGTGTAGAGAAGGAATTGACTTGCGCGAACACGTGTTTTCCTGTTTTCCCGAGTGCCCACACGTACACCATAATCTCTTCCTTTATTTGGTAATAGCCCCGTACCGTCGCCTGGTGTCGTGGCCTGATTTTCGTTCGCCACGATTTACCAATCATTTACATTTCCACGTATTTTAGTTTTGCTGCACCGTAGCAGAGCCAACCATCTGCTGTTTATAGTTCTCGCGGATATTTATGCACTCGGGTAGTCTGTTTTTCTCGAAAAGAAACTGGCGATACATTTGCGGTCATAATAGACGTCCAGGCCTGTTCATATACCGTGACTGTAGAGAGCGGACACTTAATAAGATCGTGGACGATCCTCGAGTTTCTTCCTTCGAAAAGAAATAGTAAAGGCATTTTAATAATTCGATAGTTGAGAGTAGTGATATTGTTTACCGTGTGCTGTGAACGAAACTTTGTTTAAAAAAACGATCCTCGGTTTGTTTTTCGAATTAACAAGTGCAGTAACAATTTAACAAGTCTGAATGTACCTCGAGTCATAATAGATGTCCAACTTGCTCGTGTAATGTGCTTGAGCGGAGCGGACAGTTAATGTGACCGTAGACACGATCCTTCGGTTTCTCCCTTTGAAAAGGAATATCGAGTGCAGTTTAATAATTCCGATAGTTGGTTGACAAAGTTGTGCTCACCGTGCTGTGAATGAGTATCTGTTTAGTTAACGATGGAGAGTGGTTGGTTGGGCATCGCGATCGGATTGTGAATATGTAAATTCGGTGTGAGCATCCGCAGCTCGGTCGAGAGTATCCGCTGGGTCTCGAGTGTTATCGGCCTTCGGAAGTTGGCAGCCTTGTTCTAACTCGTAGAGAGCAACCGTCACGGCGCATCTGTGACGTGTCACGGGGACACGCAAGAGAGTAACATGGAGCGTTCGAATTTGCTCGGGGAAGGATAGCGACAATTCGCTTTACGTCACTCCGTTGCTATCTCTTTGTTCGCTGTCGTCACGCATTTCCATATCGTGACTCGTTGCTCGCACAAAAATTAGCCACGGCTAAAATGTGATTGTTTACGCTGCGAACCTTATCGAATGTTTCGAGGACACCCTTTAGAAAAATAATCTAACCTCCATCGCGTCGCGCACCTCCCCAGGCTTCATGAACCTCTAGCGATTGCACATGCACGCAAATATCACAAAAATTAGCCAAAACACGATTATTCCTGGTACGCTGCTTGCCTTATCAAATTTTTGCCAGAGGTGATAGACTCTAGAAAAATAAAATCTATACTCCATCGTATACGTACACCTTCCCAGGCTTCATAAACCGAACATTTCTACTTGCATGCAGAATTTACAAAATCTTATATGGCTTATTGTTTGTCCTTTGTCTTTTTAGTTGAAATCTTAGTTTTCAACGTACCCAGATAGTGTAGCTGTTTATTTACGTAAGAGCCGTTTGCTGATTTAAATATTTGAATGTTGTATCTTTTGAAGGTTAGGGTCGAACGTTTCATTGGCGACTGTTCTGAACAGGAGTTCTCGTCCTAACCGTTAATAGAGCTAAGGTGACGATATTTTTTGAAAATTTTACTTATAACTCGTCGATTAACTCATTAATTAACAGATTCGTAACGCGAACTCGTTCAAACGTGATATAGTACATGCAGTTCCGAATAACGTTACGGGCACACTTATTGTAAAAGAATAATATTTTAAAAATGGATCAATCGATTTGACATCAGAAAAAATTAGTTTGCTAGGTAATACGTAAAGAATTATTTAACAACTGTTATTGGTCAAAATTGGGAAGAAATTAATGAAAGTTATACTTCTTAACCTCTTTTTTATCTGTGAATATAATATAAATTTAAAACATACTATTTATATAAATAAATTGTGTGCATACACAAAGTTTCATAGCAGTCGATTATTGTTATGAACCATAAATCATTAGAAGTGATAAAATTTGTGAGAAAATAGGATTTGCATCAGCCATAATCTACAAACTATAATAACTAACTTATCCCTCTTTAAAGAACGCGCCAATACTTTTGTTCCGGACTGTATCTTTCTAATTTAAATCACTAGATCCGCACAACTGCGGTAGACGAACATTCCCATAGAAAACCAGTAACATAACTGTTCCCGCGGAATGTTGCATTTCCGGTGTCGTGATCCCAGAATTCCATAATCTGAATCGCGGAACGCGGTTATCTCGGGTACGCGTACAGTGAATTTTTATCTGTACAAATTGGTCATTAACCGTGCCTAAGGAAAAAAAAAACGAAGAAAAAAGACAAGGAGTTTATCGAAACGGGGAATTTGACGTTGACCGTGACAGGGGAGGGGTGGGGGGGTCAGACGTTTACAAAAATATTTACACGCGACCGTTTTGTCGTATCTATTCGATCAGGACACGTTCGACGGATACGCGAATTGAAATTCTCGCCGGATAAATTTAGACGGAACGATTTTGATCGTTATTTTGGCGATTCGACTAGTCCGAAGCCTATCAGCCAATCGAGGAGGCGTGTTCGTCCAAGCATCCTCCGGCGAGAAGGTAATGTAAATTTAAAAGGAAACGAGATACCGAATACCGGTTTAATGCACCACAGCAACATTTTCAATGTCGGAGTGTGTTTCTGGCGGCGACCTTCGCTCGTGCAACCTTAGAGCAACGTGACTCGAGACAAGCACGAATCCGCTCGTGTGCGCCTGTAAATTTAGCTTCCGCCTTGTCCGTTGGGGGTAAGCCTTGTCGTTTTCCTGTACGCGTCAACGCGAACGTAAAAAGAGATCCGTTGACGATATTATAGGCCAGACCAAGAGAATTCTCTTTTCTCTTTCTAAAAATAACATGATTTCACGTATTTGTACGATTCTTATTACCTAAATTGTCGATTAGAATCGATTCTTACGAAGGGAATTTTTAAAACACGTTCGAATATCCCGCGCGCGCGCTTTTCGAAATTACGTGAAAACGATTTCTCCCGTTATCGATACTTACGAATCAGCATATCTACGAGAAGCGCGTATTTGACGTTCCGTTAACACTGCCAAGAATTCTAAACCACTTTTCCGCAGTTCATTCGTTCGTCGATAGAGGTTTGTGTTGATGCATTTATTTGATATGTGAGACTGCTCGTTATTTATGCGGAACGACCGCATACGTGAATAGGTAATGGCGGTCATACATAATTTCATATGCCACAAACGAGAATACAAGTATTTGCTGTGATCCATTCACGTTCACGTGTTCGACGGTACATCGTTGCTACGTGTCTCTTACTATTTGAATTTTAAAAACAATTTACAAGCGAACATGTTTGAAAATTTTGAACGCGGTAATATGAAGTTCCTGTCGTTTTTATAGTTCATGGTGGTAGAATTTTTCTGGGTCGTTGAATGTAATTTAATATTCGATCGCATCGATTAAACAAATTCTTACAACTCATTTTCCGATCGTAGAAATGAATTTATATAGAATCGATGCTCGATTCGAGACGTCGTCCTTGAGACAAAGCCATTTTCCCGTCTGTTTCGAGACCGTGGTGATTGAAAACGCACCCGAAAGCTTTTCCCAGGCTCCGTGATCCTAAGTGTACGGGGGACGCTCAGCCGAGAGCCGGCCAAAGACGACCTTAGTCGAACCGTGGCCGAAGTTGCCCGACCTCGCCCGATCCGGCCAACGATAGAAGCCGAGATCGGTCGAGGTGAGACGACGGAGGGTTCATTGACCGTCTGACCATGAGCCGCGCCCCACATACGCTCCTCTCCACGTTCATCGTCCACGGCTTTCGGTTGTTTTGTTGCTCGTAACCGATACCTCAAGATCAAAGCCGTTTCTTTGGAGAAGGTCCTCGTCCTGAGGCCCGTTGAAGACCTTCACCTGTGAGCGCGATAAGCCCGCACACGTTAATCAGTGCCTCCCGGGCTGGAATTAGAATTTCTATATATATACTGTACATACACACCGAAATAGGAATTGATCGTTTCTGTTCGCATTCACTATTGCCATCTAGTACCCCTGGCAGAAAGTGTTCGATCAAAACCGTTCCATTTTCGTTGCTATTATTATTTACACTCGTTTTGATTTTCGTTAGATGGTACTTCGACGATTCTGGAACGAAACAACAATGTAACGAACACACTTTTTATAGAAAATTATATATATAATTATATGTACAATTTATAAATATATATATTTATATATGTAAATTTATATATAAAATTATATATATATATAGTGTGGATTACTTTGAATATTTGTTTACATTATATATATAATTATATACATATATAGTGAGGATTACTTTGAATATTTGTTTACACTCTGTGGCACTTATTTTATTTTCCTTTTTCAATGAAGTATTAACGTTTCTTTTATTTTAAAATAACTGTTATTTCATCTGTTGTTCATAACCAGATTGCGAATTTTTATATAAAATAGAAAAATTTCAAACTTGGTGGGAATTTGTGTAATAACACTTTTAGATACTTTTAGTGTCTTTACAGTTTTGTTACAAAGGTATAACATCTGCAGTGTAGCTATAATGGATATTTAGTATCACACTATTAAATAGTTTCTGTAAGAGAGTATGACATTGTCTATCTACTCAACGAAAAGCCAAAGAAAATTTTAATACTGATATTGCTGTGTTCCCACAGTAGTGAAACTTGTTGCCTTGTTGTTGTTCCAGCAAATGTTTGCTTAATGTTTAATTTTGAATCTCTGGAAATATATTATTATTTGTATGAGTGCTTTCCATATTTGGTGTATAATTAACAAATCAATGTACCTAGATGAAAACTTTAGATAGTATTTGTTACCAAAGATGCAGAAATACATGTTTCATAGATTGTTTCTTGAGTAGGCTTATTTACTATGTAAAACGATTGTTTACATAAGTTAATTGCTGTAGTCTAGAATGGGATATTCTGTTTAGGATGAGAAATGAACTTTCCAATCAAAATAGACAATTAGAGCATAGTATAGCAAGGCATATGTCAAAGTGTTATTGAGTTTTGCAGCACAACGTTGGTTGTGCTTCACAGCAAGAATCTGAACACAAACAGTTGCTAATACATTATATTTCTGTATCATCAGGTGCAAAGGCTGAGTATTAATAATGAAACTTGGACGGAGTAGCATGCGTGTAAGCAGTTAATCCTCCAGCAGATTGTGCAATATTTTGACCATGGTTTTTTCTCTGTTTCAGCTTCCTAAAGGAAGATCTGTGTGCTGTGATTTATCACTCAGGGGGCCGAAACACGCGCAACAACGGACAACCCCACAGGACAGGGGGGTGCTTCTCGTGTCTCGGGAGGAAGGTCAGGGTCAAATAATAACCTTGACTGTAAACAATTCATACACGAGCCGCTTCTATTTTACACCCCTTCAAAAACAAGTCCACCGTGTTACACTTTCCAGCTAGTAACAACTGAAATTAAAAGTATTTCGATGCCTTCCAGGGACGATATTCGCTCCCTATCCACTGAGCAACGCTGGATCCCTCCTTCAACTGTTAGACGCGATGCACGCACCCAAGAAAGCAGAAATGATCTCATCTTTAGAAAGGTTCGGGGTATTCTTAATAAGCTTACGCCGGAAAAGTTCGCAAAGCTGAGCAACGACCTGCTCAACGTTGAGCTCAATTCTAATGTGATTCTTAAAGGTGTTATTTTCTTGGTAAGTTATCAAATAATTCACAATAATAACTATGTTACAAATCCTTGTGAGAAATAACATTTTCAATGCTAGGTTTATGCAGCACAGAAAGTGAATCGCATTCTTTTATAAGAAGAATCTTTATAATCTTAGTAATCACGTTCCATAAACCTAGTGTTAAGGAAAGATAGTATTGAATCTAATTTATTGGGTATCCACGGGAATGTTTATTTCATTCGTAATATTCCCCATTCTCCTCCTGTTTTAAGTAATACATTTTTATCGAACAATGCCGACTTTAAAATAAATTGACGATCTCGACGCGTGACCCTAACCTAAAAAGTTTTTCATGCTGAGAAATGAAAATTTATAGTAACTATTTGGAATAGTATTTTATGTGAATCGTGGAACAACAATTATTTAAAGTAGTACTTTATTCCCCAAAATTTAACCAAAGTTTTGTAGGTGCTATTAAATGATGTTGTTGTTGTTGTTGCAGATCTTTGAAAAGGCGCTTGATGAACCCAAGTACAGTTCTATGTACGCACAGCTGTGCAAACGGCTGTCAGACGAAGCTGCAAACTTTGAACCACAAAAAGCTCTCTTCGAAACTCAAAAAGGCCAGAGCACGTTCACGTTTCTTCTCCTTAGTAAGTGCAGAGACGAATTTGAGAATCGTTCGAAAGCAAGCGAAGCATTCGAGAGTCAGGATGAACTCGGCCCGGAGGAAGAGGAACGCCGACAGGTGGCCAAGCGAAAGATGCTCGGCAACATCAAATTCATTGGGGAACTTGGCAAACTCGGGATCGTATCGGAACCGATATTACATCGCTGCATCCAGCAGTTACTCGAGAAGAAAAGACGAGGGGGATCCCGGGGGGACACCGCCGAGGATATCGAGTGTTTATGCCAGATCATGCGTACCTGCGGCCGTATCCTTGACTCGGATAAAGGTCGCGGACTCATGGATCAATATTTTCGACGTATGAAGTCGTTGGCAGAGAGCAGCGATCTTCCTCTACGCATCAAGTTTATGCTGCGTGATGTCATTGAACTACGCCGCGATGGCTGGGTACCTCGCAAGGCGACTAGCACCGAAGGTCCAATGCCTATCAATCAGATCCGCAGTGATAACGATGAGTCTTCGAGGGGTAATGGCTTCCATAGACGAGAGGATCGCCTCGGACCGGAATTCTTAAGAAAGATGGGTCGTGGCGGATTAGACATGGACATGATGGGAAGCATCCCGTTGACCTCACCGTCGTTTGCCATGTCATCTCCATTCAGCTCGAACGGATTCTCAGGAAGTTCTGGTGTTGGCTACGGCCGTCACAATCAACGTAACCAGCCGGGTTACTATCAGAACCAGAATCGTCACCAGAATAACTACCAAGGGAAACATAATCAACAGCAACACAACTTGCCGCAAAACTTTAACAACAGTAAGCACTGTCTTTTTCCTTGCTGGGTTTTCTTATTACTTTTTTTTTTGTTGGATATACAACATCATATACGTTCAGGAGTATATGGAATTTTTTCCACTCAAAATCAGACTTTTTTTTTCCCCAAAGTCGTTGATAGGCAAGTGGTAGAGAAATGTGCAGAGTACAATTATTAATTTCTTTTCTACTTTGTTTGAATTGCAGATAGCAATAAAGAACAATTACGCTTCAACAAGAACAAGATGTTGATCGGACACCCAGAAGAGGTGTCACTTAGACCGTCAGCTAATTCCATGATGTTTAAACAAACCAACATCAATCCCAACCTACCTCTGAACAGTGGTAAGTTCTGTATTAATGAAGCAACATCAGGTTGTAGCAATAATGAATTAATGAATTTAGTTACGACTAGGCAGCGGACATGTATGCAAAATAAAAATCGTATGCAACGGTTATATGACGCGGAAACCAAACAGGATTTTATTTTTCTGTTTCGTAGTTTTATTAAATCGAAAAACATGTGTATTGTCTTCTATTCTCTTTCAATCCCAGTATACCCATTATTATCATAAATGCATACAATCTGCAGTTTAATTATTCACTGCATACTCACATGACTGTGACAGGAAGTTTTTAATCGAATTCGAATATCAGTGGTCTCATTTACGTTACAATTTTATGCAGTCAGTAATGGGATTGGAGCAGTTCTTGTTAACTCTTTTATTTGAATATGAATTCGGCTGAAGTGCTATCTAATACCACCTTATTTTCATGATCACTTTTAGTACACTCACAACACAAACTATATCCTCATATTTTCTGAATCCCCACCACCAATGCAATTAACGAAAGTAGCTGCACGAAAGTATGATTTGGTTGAATAGATACGACCTCAAATATGGATCAACCAAATATGTAGTAATTAGAACTCTGTTAGAAAACATAAATTGTGTGAACAATGAGAAGTCCTTCAACTTCCTTGCATTTTCTGAATCATCATCAAATTTATTACAATGAAATATATTAACGTGTAACTTTATTTAAAACCTACACTTTAATAATGTTCATAAGCTACAACATTGACGTTCTCAAATCATTTTAAATCTGTCCTGCTTCAAATTGCACCCGCAGATTATCCATAATTGTTTTAACCAGAACCTTTCGCGGTGACAATTTAAGACTGTGCAATAGACAACCTCTAATCAATCAAAACTACAGATCTGTTCCCAGGAAGAGCATCAGAATTGCCTCTGTTACGTACTACCACATTGAAGCCCAGCTCGCCACTACTGCACAAGGAATTGCCGCCGGCGATCGTGATCAAACAAGGTCCAGTGGACAAACGTGAGAAAGCCAGGGACAGGAAAGACAAGGGTATTTCTAGGGAGGAGATATTGAAGAAAGTAAACGCATTAATGGACGATCTGGCTTCCCGCGGGAACCTACAG
Source organism: Agapostemon virescens (assembly GCA_028453745.1). Lineage (NCBI taxonomy): Eukaryota > Metazoa > Arthropoda > Insecta > Hymenoptera > Halictidae > Agapostemon > Agapostemon virescens. Next base: position 18,673,155 of record CM052099.1, read on the forward strand.
GCCGCAGTCACGGCTTTCCAAGATCTTAAGATACCGGAGCGTCTGTTGCGACACGCCGTGTACACGTTGTATTCGAACACGTTGGACCGCGGCAATGTAGAACGAGAGCTGGCCGCGAAATTCGTGGTCGAACTGGAGAAAGCGGAGGCGGTCACCACCCAGCAGACACACGAGGGCTGGAAAGAGCTAGTGTCGAATATACCAGAAAAAGAAAGTACCGTGCCTTGTGTAGCGTCTCACGTAGCTTACCTGACAGCCAAGGCTATCGTCGACAATTTGATTCAGCTGACCGACCTGGTCGCCGTCACCGAGAACGGCCAGCACCACCCGTTGTTCTTGCTCACTCTACAACAATTGCATAAGAGCCAGGGCAAGGCAAGGCTCACCGAGATTTTCAACGAGAGCAAAGTGAACTTGATCAGCCAGCTACCCGAGGCGGACAAAACGAAGGAGAGGCTTGCAGAGATTCTCGAGGACCGGGAGCTCACCTTCCTTTATCCGCTGCTTAAGATCCAGGGAGACATCTGGCGCCAGCTTGAGAACGACCCGAACCCCAACACTCTTTACAAATGGATCAAAGAAAAGCTGGAACCTTCTCATCACACCGACTCTGAATTCATTAACGCTTTGATGAACGTCCTTCTCAAATACATTACGCAGGTTAGTGTCCCGTATAATACTCTACTTCTGCAGAGTGTCCCATTTAAAGAATACTCTGGTTACCAAGGATGTTTTCACAGGCGAATTTTTAGGAATTTTTTTCTGGAAAACTATCGAACTATTCGTGTTGGGATTTTACATACACGTTTACTAGTGTTCGTACTGTACGTGTGATTTTTTCAAAGTAAAAATAATTAAAATTACATATTCTAATTTTTGAAGCTACTTTTTGAATCTTTAAGATTTTATCACCTGTGAAATTAACAAATCAAGAAAATGGTTTAATTTTTATTTGCAATAATATGTATTTGAGGGTATTGTTTTAAATGTGACATTTTGTCTTTTAAAAATAATTTGTAATCCCCTGTATGTGTAATGTTTGTTTCATTTATCTAAATGTGGCGTTAGAGGTGTGTGAGAATTTGATTTTCATATATATGTATTGATATTCCTGAGAGTTTTTGGATTCTCAGACACCTCTAGTTGGTATGCTTGACTAAAAATCCATGTTGCAGTCCTTCCATTCCTGTGAATGTTTTTTTTGTTGCTTAATAGATGCATCGTTGTCAGTTCATCGAAATAACCGGTGTGTTCTTTTTTTTTTATTTATAACAACAGGAAACAATATTGGCACCTGGCGTTGATCCATCTAACGTAGGCAAAGCAGCGATAGATAAGGAAAAGGCATTACTGGATAAATTCGCAGGCTTGATGCGCTTGCTCTTTCTCAATATAGAGTCTCAAATGACAGCTCTCCACGCGCTTCAAGCATTTTGGTTCTCGCACAATTTTCCAAAAGGGATGCTACTGCGATGGTTCGACGGGCTTTACCGGCTCGAAGTGATCGAGGAGGAAGCCTATTTCAAATGGAAGGAGTGTGTCACCGATGCTTATCCAGGGAAAGGAAAAGCTCTATTCGAGGTAATTAAAATCTCAACGTTTCATTCACAAATTTCCTTTTCTTCGTTTACTCATTTATTCTAGTGCATAGTTTCCCAATTACATTAATTCCCAATTTACATTAATTTTTCGAGATTAGAAAATCACACACATAGTTTCACAGGGAAATCTTTTACGGAGGTAATTAATTCCAAGGGGGTGTTGAGTATGACAAATTTTAAGAAAGGGTACTGTTGACACAAAACTAGAAAACTGTAGTAGTCAGTTTCATAACTGATAACGCATACTCTAAATTAGAATACAACTTCTTTTTATAAATATCTTCTTTAGCTTTTCGCCGTTTATGTAATAAAAATTTCTTCATTAAAAATTAATTGATTTATGAGTTACAAATGATTAAACAGTAAATTGACTTAAATCTAGGACGCTTGTTCGTCAGCTTAAAGATATATGAAATATCACTGGAATTTTGTTTACCTTTGAAAGTTACGTACAACAGGTAATTTGTCTTACTTATAGTACGAGATGATTATCAGGTTCAATTTGTTGTCTCAGTAACGAGTCGGACGCTGTAAGATAAGGGGTTAATTAATTCATAAAATCTACAGAGTGTACTATTATATAAGACGTGGCTGGAACAAGTATAGTGATTTTGTAATGACTAGCAACTTCTGAATATTCAGTGCTTGAGGTTCACAGATGAACTTACTCTAGCGTTCGCCCATTCTCAACGTTTCTACGTGTCACATTAAATACACAATGTCAAGGAAACATTTTTGACGTTTATAGTAATAGCAAAACGTTAATTGATTCATTGTTTATATTACAAATTAATTTAACCTTACTGATGTTCTTGTATGAGTTACTTAAACATTCAGCACGCTTTTCTGAAATGTCTGTACAACCATTTCTAATGATTATAGATGTGTCGTTCAATGCTTTTTATTATTGTCAGTGATCGCCATTTTGAGTGTTCAAGCTAATTCTACTGGAATGACTGTGCTTCTAAAAAATTGTAGATGTCTTGTTACCTTTACAGTTCAAGGTTATTTCAATATCAAACAATGTGGTATAATGATTGAATTTATTCATGAAATCAACTGTACACAGTCTAAAGTACATAGTGCAGTTAAAACTATTATTGATGATTATTTAATGACAGCGAATAGGGAGTTAGTTTATCTTTCACTTGTTGTAATGTAAATAGGTTGAAGGATTGAAGAGGTAAATAAATGGAAAAACATCTAGATGGTATACAATGATGACAAATCAGAAAAATAAGATTTATAGTACATAGAAAACTTAATGATTATCTAATATTATCGTTAGGGTTGATATGATGGTAGAAAAATGAAAGATTAAGAGATATAAACAACACAGCAAGGTTATGATTGATTTAATGGTACCACTAGAGGGCCTACAATAATAACCAAATTAGTGACATGACTAGAGAGGTTAAGATGATGAGAACTTAATGAAAAGAATTTTAAGAACATAGCTAGGTTAAGATTGATGTATATGATGCAACGATAGAAAACGAACGAAGGTCACTATACTGTTCCAACGACATCGTTTGAAATCTAGAGCAGACGATTAAGTAGAGGCAATTGAATGGTGTAGGTGAACAATTGGTTAACGTGGCTGGACACGGCGTCCACAGAAGAGGAAAGCGATGATCATGATGACGACGACAACAACAAAAACTACCGGATGCAAAAGCTCTGAGATGGGAAACTACGCTGTTCAGGCTACCACTACCTATAATTTGGAAATAGGGTTTTACTATTTATAATTACTGAGCCAGGCGGTTTCAGTTCACTGCTAATTGAGTTCTCTCTCCATCCAATGCCACAAACGTCTTGTTAGTCTGTGTGTCAAACCCTCGCGCAAACAAATCTAGAAGAGGAAGGAGGATAAAAGAAAAGGACACAGAAGGATAAAAGAGAAGAGGAGAAGGGAGAAGGAAAAAAAGAATGGAGAAGGAGGTGGACCGTTTAACAATCAAAATGTCCAACAAATGGAGAGGAGGAGCGGGGGCAATTAGTTTATGATTTTTTTTTGTTCGCAGCCAATCGAGTGGTTTGCCGACAGACTTGAATCGAAGCAAGAATGTTTTAGAATGTTTTTAGATAATTAAATATTCATATATATATATATATAACGCGCGTACGCGCATATACACGTACACATTCGTTGTGTACACGTGCATGTGTGTACGGCTCTTACAATCATCATATCGGGCCAGCAGGTATCTACATATACACACTCACGTACACACACGTGCGTGCATGCTGCTGTACGAACATCGGTGCAACTCGAAAATAAAAAAAAAGAAGAAAATAATCGAAACGGGAAACTGGGGGAAAAAAAATGAATTTAGTCTGGTGAATTTGTGTTGTCAAAGTTTTTTCTCTAGTATTGTGGATGTGTCACGTTTTTGTACGTCTTTTTGTCTGCGGCACCAGTGAGTCGCTTGTTATCTCTGTGTACCAGCTTTTACATTTATTATGAAGAATTATTATTATCTATTATTATTATTATTAACTATTATTATTATTATTATTACTATTATTACTACTATGATCGCTACTATATAATATCTGATCGCCAACAATTCAAAGAAAAATACATCATCCTACCTTCCAACAAAAAGAAAACGACAAAAAAAGTATGCTAATATATAGGAGAGGACATTTAAAAAAAAAAGTAAACGAACGATTCATTCGAACGAATGAAGAATTGTGAAACGAAACAGGACTCAGCAACATATATATATATATATATATATAGTGTGATGTGTGTACGTGTGTGTGTGTACATATATGTATATATATAAATATTTGTATATATATGTATATATATACATATTTGTATATATATGTATATATATACATATTTGTATATATATGTATATATA
>CM052099.1:18684213-18733269 GCA_028453745.1 Agapostemon virescens
TTCTCTCACGAAGGTAACGACCCTCGACATCCCCGCCAGCGGAGAACTTACTATTAATTAATTTTTGCAAAGTAATAATGGTCCTCTGTACGCGAGACGACATTTATAGCGACAATTAGTTTGTATAATATTTAATGGGTATTTGTGGTATACTTACGTGTTTTGCTCGTTCCCCAATTTTTATTCGTAGATGCAAAACAAAGAAAAAAAAAAGGACCCTGGGAATGAAACGAGAAAAACCGAGCAATTAAAAAAATACGCGAGACAACTAATTAGACGAATAATTTAACCACGCGGCCGTCGCCGTCGATTAATAAATATTCCAAACTTTCGTCGATCAATGTCTCTCACACACTCACATGTACACGTACACATTTGCATACAGGGTCGTCCAAAAATATTGGAGTTCCTTGAACGAGGCGATTCCTGAGATTATTTTAAAAACCTTTTTCCTTTGCCGTTTCGCGATACAACGTTTCCTTTTCGTGTTATTCACGGAAAACTTGGACCAATCGAAGCGCGGCAGCTACGGCTCCGCCCCCTGTAGTTGCGCTTCGATTGGTCCATGTTTTTCACGAATAACTCGAAAACGAAGCCGCGTACGATGTTTTTATAAAGGGAAAAAGTTCTTAGAATTGTCCCAGGAATCTCTTCCTTCAAGGAATTCGATAATTTTTGGGACACCTTGTATATACATATATATATACATATATATACATTCTTACAGACATGAAAATACACGCAACACGTACATATGCGATATTGTACTTCAACTCTATTAATTTATTATTTCTCACGCGTGTTGATTGATTAGAATTCGATGAAAACAAAAACTATGAAGGGAAAACGAAATCATGTATAATATCGTCAGTATTATTTCTCTCGTAACAGACTACATTATAATCGTTTTTAATTCATCATAGACATTAAAACTGATACAACCCACGATCGAAATATCTTTTATCTTTGTCAATAAAATGTATCTGCTCTCCTAGGACTCATCTTCGACGATTCTGCACCGCTTTCAGTGAAAAGCCGCTGCGGATTGTCGATTCGCTTTTATTTCTTCAACGAGAAGAGTGCACGAAGTATATATGTATATATATATGTATATATCGACGTTAACTCATCAGTCAACAGTTTCATTTTATTTCACGGTTGGTCGAAATTTAAACCAGATTCGCGCGAAACAGAGCAAATTAGTTCGTTTAAAAATCATTTGCACTAGGTGATTTTTATGAAGATTTATAAATTGCTATTTTAAGTTGAAAATACATATTTAGCGATCCCATCTTTTTTTCCGCAGAATATCGTTACGCTTTTAACGACGTATGACGATTGCGAGTATTTTGCAATTTTTCAAGTTACAATGCCATTGACAATGGTCCTAATTATATCATTATAATTTAACTAAATATAATTGTAACTTTCAAATATTAAATTCGCATCCATTTACTCATGAAAATTAAAATAAATTCACTTTGTTGTTATTTAATTCTGAAATTTATAAAATATGTGATATTCCCTCTGTTCATAATAATGTGATTATCCACTGTGCATTTTACTGTTTGATACTTCGGGTGTCCTGCCGCGGGTCATTCTTGACCCGTTCACATTTCTGTAACACAGCAAAATAATTATTTAATAGTTTTCTACCTTGTCTTTATTTCATTTTGTCGCCGACTTTTTACAGGTCCTTTTTTAAATAAATAAAAACAAACAACTCTGTTCAGAGACAACTGGATTTGGAAGATTGATTTTAGTTTAGCGAATTGAACGTAGTATTTAACACTTTGTGTGCTCTCCTCGTATGTGTGCATTCACTAACACGCTCAAAATGTTTCTCCCATCATGTCCAATGTCATTGTTCATGTCCACTATCATCCTCCCCTGTGAAACATCAAATCATTTAAATCGTTTAATTCATCAGCCAACATCAACCGCATGAGTTTGATGCCATACAGACTGTCGCTAGGTAATTAAATCGTTGGATAGTGGTGCCTGGGTCCATTCTGACCCAGCATTCCAGAGTCCCGAGTGTCTACTAAACTGTTGGTAATTAATTCCAATTGACCATCCGAAATGAGAAGATGGATGGATAACTTGTGGATGAACTAGCTTAGAAAATTTAACCATTAACCATTTGCAATTAAGAATTCCTTTTCAACAATTTATTTCTTTTAAATCCAAAGCATTTTCTACATTTTCACTTTTGCTATTTTTTATATTCTACACACGATGCAATCTTGCTTCTCGTGGAATTCAATTTTTTTAATATATAAAAGAAAATAAAATAAAAATAATAAAGGGTTAATTAATCGTAGGTTAACGTCAAAATGACACTGTCGAATATATTTAATTTACGATTGTTGAGATTGTAAAAATGCATAGACGTAAGAGTTATTACTTATTGATTTTATATCATTAATTATTTATATTCTGTGTGGGAAAATATTTAAAAAAAAGTTGCTAAAGAATTTGGATAGATAAATTCTAGTTATTTTTATGAATATAGAATATTCGCGTACAGTGTTCCGCGAACTTAGCGATAAATTAGTGAATAATTATCCGAATGGACCCAAGCATCGTTTTCCCGCCTAATCGTACGAGCCGTTAGATTTTTTGGAGGTTAAGCTGCATTCTCGAGAACAAACACGATTGTGCGGTACCGTCTCGACCGACATAGATATTGCAAGGCTGCTCTTTGGGTATAATTCTCGCGAGGAGAAACGCGTGAAATCACGGGAAGATGTTAAGACGAAGAGTTAACCTAATCCTGCCGCGGTTGACGCGCGCTAACAACGTCAACGATTCCTGTTTGCTTTCGGAACCACGTCTGTTTGTCTATCAGTCACGCATGGTTAATTACTAGGCCGCGGATTTTATGCATTCATGAGAAGAAACGGTTAGGTGAGATTTAATAAAAAGATTGAAACAACTTGAGAAGAAGATTATTAAATAAATGTTTGCTTTGCATTTCTACGGCTTGCAATTGATGCTCGACACTAAACCTACCATGAGGGATCAAACGACCCTTTTCAGATTTTTGATTTTACAATTATTGATGTTATAAAATTACCTTCACAAAAATCGAATCAACAGATATTTTTTATTCCAACATGCATTGTAATAAAAATTGTAGAAAATCCAAATAAATTAATTCTTATCGCTTTTACAAGACAACGTACACTAGCTAATTTTACCACTCGGTAGGTTGAGTGTTAAAAATTTGATTTTGCATCATGATCCGCAGTCTATTAATTACAGTACGCGTACGTGTGTGTGTTTCGCTGCAGAGCTAGGCATAACGAACGTTCGGTTTGTTAACAATGACGTAACGCTTTGTTGTACGTACCAGAGTCTGTCTCTTGGTACACGGGACGATTAAACGCTGCCATAAGTATGGAATAATTAAACTAATCATCTTTTATATTGAACCGTTTGCGGAGGAAATGAAGGACCATGTTTAAACGTCACAATTAATACACGTAATTATTGTTCGGTGATATACTCTTCGCTGATTCGAGCTTCTGTCGTCCGGGTATCCGAGTACTCGCGAGTACTCGTAACTAGAGCTTCGGGTACGGTTCATCTATAACATTTATTCGGTACTCACGCACACGCGCATCATTCTTAAGTGTTCCAACTTGATCCGCACTATTTCGGTATTCAAAGTTGAGTACTCACGCCCTCGCATAAGTTAAATACCGGTATTTATACGCTCATCCAAATTAATACCGGTACTCACGTACTCATTGAAGTCAAGTACTGGTACTCGTGTAGTCGTTTAAGTCAGGTCATTTAGTCTGTCAGCTTGACGTAGATGAGTACCAGTACTCACGTTCTCGTTTAAGTCAGGTTATTTAATTTGTCAGCTTGACATAGATGAGTACCGGTACTCGTGCACTGGCCTGGCTTAAATATCGGTATTCAAGTACCGGCCTGACTTAAGTACCGGTATTCATGTACTAACCTCGTATACATGATCTCGGATACGCGTCCTTATACAACTTCAGTTCCAGTATTCGCGTAATCATTTAATTCGAGTGCCTAGATTTTTCGTCCGAAGTCGATACTGGTATTTGAGTACTCGGATACCTGAATTATTTACCGTGCCTGTATACTCGGATATAATTTGAATGGGTATTTCGCCAACCGGATTTACATTGAGTCGGTATTTCAGTACTCGAACTTAACTTAAAATGGGTACTCAAATATGCGGATCTGAATCAAACACTTGCGAATTAATTGTCCAGACTGATATCGAATATCTTGGTACTTGGATGTGAATCAAACGAGTATCGCAGTACTCTGATCTAAATTGGGCTAGTATTTCAGTATTTGAATTTAACTCGAGTGAGTACTAAAATATATATATCCAGATTTGAATTGATTATCTGAATACCATGAATATATTCGATTACTCAGATCGAAATTCAGTACTTGAGTACACAACTTGTGAGTCGCCGTAGAACAGGAAGCCCTACAGCTTCTCTTTTAACCTTTTGACCGGGTAAACGACGGGTTGACTCGTCGTTAATATTCCCAGGCATTTACCAATTATATTTATCCGATTTGTTTCTTCACAAAAACCTCGTTTGAACGGTATAAATTATTAACACTAGGTTTGCACAGTACTAAAAGAGACTATTTTGTACCACTTTATAGAAATAACGAAAATGCGTTTATTCAAATTTTTTAACACAATGAATTTAATAAATAATATGTATCCAAAGGAATAAATATATATTCGAATAATTTCTCACGAATGCATCCTTATGATCACAATAACAGTAAATTAAATATATTAGTAATATATTAGTTAAAATCTGAACATGCAAATTTCTTTCATTTCATAGTATTAGTATAATCAAATTATACCGACGTTTTCAACGATTCGTGGATGCAACATTAGCTGACTGCACGGTGATTCATGGGAAATCACGTGTGGCGAACTTGAAACGAGCTTACGCAGGTGTTTGCGGTAAAATCAGCCGGTTAACAGGTTAAACGAGGTGCCATACTCGTCGGTGATTAAACACTATAATAATTCAGCGTGACAAGCACACAGAAGAGAAACGGTTGGAGGGCTTCGACTGGACGGAAACGATACTATTTAGCTTCTTCTAGTGGCCGTTTATGGCGTGACGATCGTCTCGTCAAGGTCACGAAAAGGGTCTACACCCAGTGCTGCCATCTCAACGGACTTTTCCGTAGGACTATGAATTTTTGAACTTGTTTAGGAATCAACGGATTTCTCGCGGGTCAATGGGAAATAAAACTTACAAACGAACACCGAAGATTGTTTAACAAACATATATACAGAGTGGTCCCAAAATGTTCGAATTCGTTAATATTTAAGAAATTGATCAAAATTTAACAGCAACAGTGAGAAACCTCATATACATAAAATTAAATAATTCGTAAATATCCCATCTCAGAAAAAATTCTTTGGTTTCCTAGTTGCAATAACTTTGGGTGCAAAGGGTTAAAGTAACTTTTTACTTTATAAAAATTTTTTCCGCGGCCCCGTTAGAGAGTTTTCAAGGAAATAGACGAGTCAATCGGAGGACGCCTGGAGCGAGCGTTGGCCGAGCCGGACTCCGCCCCTTGCGCTACAATTGGTCCTCGTTTTCCTTTAATAACTCCTTAACGAAACGGCGGAGAACATTTTCGCAAAAGAAAAAGTTTCTTAACGTTGCCTCAGGAATCGCTCCTTTGGTGCACGAACATTTTTGGAACACTCTGTATAAAAGCAAACGGGTGTCGTGTATGTACGCGTATGTATGTGTATAGTGTTCGATCTACACTGTTCGATCTACGCGTCCCAGAGTGTATAATGTAACGTCTCCGATTACGGATAGCAAACGATTGATGGTTTATCTAACGAGAGCCTCAACTATTAAAATTTCTCAGTTGGACGATATTATAAACAAATTTATTAAAATTGTTAAAGGAGGAAAAAATTTGTATTCTACTCTCGCGCCTTGCAATTAAAAATAGCAGAATCGGCGGTATAGTTGTAAGAGTTATGCGGCGAATGAGAAGTTTGGAATCGCGAGTGGACGATGATCCAATAACCGACGATTCGAAGGCTAATCCAATAAGAACCAATCGGAAACAACGAAGCCGTCTTCGTACACAATGGAAAACAAAAATGCGTGGGGTTGCACGAGGGCTGAAGGTTCAGAGTGATTAGGCTAATTCGATAAACCGGATCGGTGGTCCCTGGCACGAGAAACTTGTTGCAAAGTCACCTGTTTGCCCTTGGGAGCGCGCTGGTTTGCCCCGGAGCAACGCCGCAGGGCCAACGACGCCAGACGAACAATAAATTAACAATGGAAAAACTACAGTCAGAAATCTGTAACATTCTCTCGTCAATGTCTCGGGTTTCTGAAATAGTTATTGCAAAAAACATTTCTAGTTCTTACCCCCACCACACCGTGGCGCGTCCAATAGAATTCTCCGTTGTTGCAAATCGTTATTGTCGCCAGCCAGTAGGAAAGAATATCCGTTTTCATTTCTATTAACAAATCTAACGATGCTTACAAAAAGAACACTGTATTTCGCGCTTTCAATGTAAATTGTGGGCGTGGCCTCTGAGTGGGCGTGGTCGTACAGCTCCAAGCGGAGTTCTGGACCGCATACCGATTAAAATAAATTATGTACAATACAGAAAGACTGTGCTATAACGCGAAACGAGTGTAAGTAATTTTGTTTATGTTAACAATTATTATTTGGGCTCTTGTTAGACAAAATTGTAGCTTCGACGGATTTTTGAAAATTCTTCCAAAGCGACCGTCATCGAAGAAACCGGACCGGGACACGAATAAATTAATCGTTCGCAAGTAAACCGGTTAACAGTTTGTTTAATAATTAACCGTAAAACACGAGATCGTTGTACACGGTTGAGGACAAATTAACGCGAATTAATGACACTTGCGGGAGAACAAGTGAACTAGCCATTCCTGTTATCTACACTCGACAGATAACGAACGAAAATAAGCATACGTCAACGCGTGCCGAATAAAAAGCGTACCGTAAATTAAAATAAGAAGCTGATCGCACCGAGTACGAATAAATCAACACTGCACGGAACGTCTGCAGTCTAAATATAAATCTTTAGGATCGTAAATTACAGAATCGCTTGAAACCAATTTGTATCTGTCCCTGAACGCTTGGCTAGTCAAGTAAACAACGGAACTGTATTAACTAATAATTCAGGGAATCTTGTGTTCTTTAAAATTGAAATAAAAATAATAATTATAATCCGTTGCAGCTGGAGGGGCGAAGTTCTTTTCGGGAAAAATGTTATACCGTTTGGAAGAAGAAAATATTAGAAAAGAAAAGAAAGACTGGAGAAGCTAACCTATAAAAATTCAACTGAACTTACCATGGAAAGTAATAACCGTGGTTGGAACTAATAACCATTGTTTATTCGGTTTAAGTCTTGAGCCTTTTTTTTTAAATAATATAATTCCGTACTTAAGAACAATTTACCGTAGTTAATTATTATAATTCTAAACGCTGTTCCAACGACTTTCTCTCATTCTCTTTGGCTCTCTCTTTCATAAGTTCGGAAACATTCGCTCGCTCATTTTCTCTCGCTCGTCCTCGCCACAAACATGTTCTTATTATCTCGCTATATCGTACATATATAAATATAATATGTAACACTTACACTGATAGACGTAATGCATTACCGACTGCCATTAGTATTTATCTAATTAAGCGAAACGCATACCGGTCCCTCGCGACGTAAGAAGATCGCCTCGGGCACGCGAGAGGACGCTTTTAAATTCTACCCGTGGGTTTCCCTTCCTTCTTCGTAGGTTTGTTTTCGTTCTTTTGTTGCCGACCCCTTGCGACAGACTTTCACCGTGAACGCAGGCAACAGTAAACGATTTCGTGTCTCGTGCGAATCCCCGTTATATCGCGGTCGAGGACATCGTGAAACCCAGCCTTAAGGGGAGTCAGAAAAGAAGGTACGCATCGAACACGTTCGCTGATTGTTTCGATACATTCTCAACCGATTCTCCACCGTTCTTACATACCTATTAATTTACCTCACCCACGAGAAACGTGCGACTAACGTTTGTGTACGACGTCTAGTATTGTTATTTGAATTTAAATTAAACGAGTACTTTAGTATTTGAATTTAACTTGAATATCTCAGTATTTAAATTTAAATTGACTGAGTATCTCAGTATTTGAATTTAAATAGAATATTTCAGTATTTAAATTTAAATTGAGTGAGTACTTCGGTATTTGGATTTGTAATGAGTGAATATCCCCGCATTTGGGTATAAGTTGAGAGAGTGCCTCGGTACTTCGCTTTAATTTGAGCGTGTACTAAAAAAATAACAATTCGACTATTCGAATCCAGATTGAGCATAAAATTTGGTGAGCATCAAAATTTGGAAAACGTTTAAGAATTGTTTCTAAATATAACTTACCTGTATCGCGTGGAAAAATAGTTGATTTTACTGTATGTCGGTTTATAATTGCAGAGAATATACTTTTCTTCGCAGAAAAAAAACTTTAATGTTTTTTAATCAATAACCTCTCCGACTCCCCTTAACATTTTCAAAAGTGGATTTTTCGACTGGCGGGATATGACACGGCGAGTATAGTAATGGCACTTGTGTACTCTCGATGGAAACGATAGAATGTGATCCATTTACTTTTTTTTCTTCGTCGAGCGTTAACCCGTTAACTGGGACACTTATCGTTTCTGGACAGTTGTACGCGTGATGAATGAAATGATTCTCCTCGTTGCCTTCCGTTGGACACGTTTATACATCCATGGTACTGACAGGGTACGGCGGGGAAAGAAAAGAACGTGTTCGTACATCAACGATTTTTTTTTTACTTATCGTTAGATTTAAGCATTAATTAATTTGATCCAGTACAAGATATCCGTTTGAACATTCGTATTGTGGCACTCATCAGTTCTTTATTCGTTATCATCGTTCGCTTTTACAAGGTCGATTATTTTTACTTTCATATTGTTTGTTATATTGTACCGCTCGAGGGTCGAAACGCACCTCGAGTTTGTTAAACTAACTAAGAGTAATACTGATCCCAATGTAACACAATTACACAAATCACACCAGTAATTAGTACTTTTATTAACAGAACACCCAAGTACTCAAAGTGTTCATTAAAGTCTGAACTCTGGTTCAAGGATTGAGTACTTGAGTATTTGAGTATTAATTCCGAGATGTATTTAGATACTCGGGTCTAAGTTTAGTATCTAAGTACTCGAGTATTCGACGCTCACTTCAATGTACGAGTAAGCTGATTCAAGTAGTTGAGTACTTAAGTACCTTCTTCTTAATGGAGCTCGCAAATACATAAGTACTTTTTCTATTTAGAATACCTGAGTACCGAAGTGCCCCGAGTACTTCAGTACCGGAATACTTTAGTACATTCCGAGTGATTGAGTACCGGAGTACTACGTCATAATCCAAATACTCGACTACTTAAGTACTTGGATGAGGTTTGAATACTCGAGTACTTGACTACTCTGATATGATTCGAATACCCGAATACCCAAGTGCTCTAGTGAGAGGAGAGTTGACTGTCTGCGTTGACTCGAATACTTGAGTACCCTGTCCTAAGTAGAGTCCTCGATTATAAATTAAGTACTGGACGACTAGATTCCAAAACGAGTACATAAATACTGTATTCTAAAGCGAGTACTTGGGTACTCGACTCTAAATTTATTCTTCGGTGAATTCTCGACAACTCGGATCGAGGTTTAGTACGGTACCCGTGTACTCGAATGTAATGTAAGTACGTGAGTGGTCCGATCTAAATCGTGTAACGAAGTACTCAAGCGTTATGTACTTGTGTATATAGACGACCGTAGAAGCTGCCCAAAAATAGGTCATTTTTACACATTTATCGCAGAAGACCTAACCTCGAAAAATTCTCGCAATATTGTCAGACGTGACTCACTATTAAAAATTTTCTTTGGAATTATTTATCGAATCACTCTTACCGTTTGTAAATTGCTATGACCCGTTTTTGTGTAACTCGATCGGAAGTTGTTTGCGTAACAATTTTTAGCAGGATTCAAAATGGGCGTACTAATTGATAGACAGTGTAGGAATATATTTCTCTCTCTTCCTCTCCCACTTTCTCTCTCACACTCTCTCAACCTCCCCCCCTCTCTCTCTCTTTGTTTCACAAGTTGAAATTGTCTGAATTTCCGTATAGCATCTTTCGGCATTTGTCGTGTATTCGACCGGCTAATTTGAACCTAACCTTACTAGACCACGTTACGTCATTTCCAACGAGAACACCGGCGCTTTCCAAACCGTGTCCCATAACAGACAATGCAAATACGCAGTTGGACACGAGAGATAATCGGGAGATACGTATGTACGAAGCAACGTGCACGATAACAGGCGTCGCCTTTGTCTGCCCTCGAAAAACTACAGTGGATCCAGAAAGTAATATTTGAACAGTAAATTCCTCACGAAATTGTCGATGTTTGAACTATGAATAACTCAGTTAAAAAGGAAACAGCACGATACTATAATTGGACACATTATTTACTCTACACTAATTTTAAAATTTTATTTTTTAACGGATGGTATTCTGCTTCTAACTTCAAAAATCGATTGAAATTGTTATACTTTTTTTAAAGAATATTATAAAACTTCTCGTTAACCGGAAATTCAGTGTTCGAATACTTTTCGGATCCACTGTATAGTTTGGAGGACGCTGCAGCTACACGTCGCCGTTGTAGAGCAACGATAACACTACTGTGCGAAGGTCGTTTTCACCCGAAACTAGTCGAAGGAAAGAAACATGCTTGACGAACGACTTGCAGGAGAATCACAGTGACTAATTTCATTCTTGTCGACAGACTGCGGATATTTATGCAAAATAATAAACTGCCTCCAACGACTGAAAACCATAGAAGGAAAATAGAAATATCTTTCCTACCCTAATCACTTCAACATTTTTAATTTTTAATTTAGATTTATTCATTTATATATTTTATATTGACATTTATATTTATTTATTAAAATGTAAAAAGAATAGCTAAAAATTTGGACAGATACATTTCCTTTATTTTTATTAAACAATATAAAACGGTCACTTTTAGTGCACAAGAAAGGAAGCGTTAAAATTATGTTAAATTTATTTCCTGTTTCTAATCTGTCCTACTGATTCTTCTTTGAACGCATAAAACCCGCAGTCTTATTTTTACTAGGAATCGTAAAGGTACCTTATTGATGAACGCCTCGCAATTTTGTTGGGTCAAATTATACAAGTCGTTTCGATTGTACTTATAGCGTTGATCGTCAAAAAGAGGATTACGTCGAGGCATCTGCTTCGTTCTTCTCTGGAAGATCTTTATCCCTAATACGAGAGTCTTCGAGATACCGGGTGTTCCGGAAATACGGGACGAAGAAAACTTTTTAACCAGCGGAGAATCGGATCCTTCGACTGTTTTCCAATTTTATCAGCAATGGTATCGTTCCTCCGAATTGGCGACACTTATATGCGAACAACACTGCTATATTGTATGCGTTTCTTTTGTTTGTAATCTTTGAGAAAAAAAACTTGAAAACTATCAGAACTATTCAACTAATTTTTTAACGGTACCTTGCGATTTGTATAACTGAATACGCCAGTTATCGATGAAAATAAAAATGTAATAGAAAATAAAAGTAATCACAGACCCATCTCGATGTACTTATATATGTACATGTATATATATGTATACGTATACAGTGTGTCCCACAAAGTCTGTCCATCGGAAATATCTTCGTTATTTTCAACAATACTTAATACAATAATAATTTATTATAATTATTTTCAATAAAACAGTTTTAAATAAATGTAAGATGATTTAAAGCAATAAATAAAATTGTGATAGCAATTTTTGTATAATTTTGCAATGGAAAATTGCTTTACGGAACAATAATTTTTTTAAGTGACCTGTACGTTACTTGTAAAAAAATTAGTATTACTATTCCCAATAATCGAGAACGATTTTCCGGTTTTCTTCATTTCACAGTATTGTTTTAAATAATAAAGGTATTTCAGGTTAGCAGAGTTCGTTGGGACACACCGTATACATTTCCTCAAGTATTTACAGATTACCACGGGAGATCGTGATAATTCGAAAACGATTGCTATAGTCGACACGTAAGTATACGTCACATCACAGAAATTAACCAAGAAACATGTGCACGCCTCGACACCGGGATAGAACCGATCGAAACCACTGATCCTGAACAACCTCGAACGATCTAAGAGCCGATAAATTAATTCATTTACACTTGTGTTACAATAAAAATTGAACGAAATATCAACGAACGGGCTTTCGCAATTTTTCGTCGAATTTAGAAGTCGATCGTTCCGATGCGTTGCAAATATAACCTCGACGGCGGACTGCGTTAAGATTCTGGCATTTTATTCAACCAATATTTTCAAACACTTCGAGTTACGACATAACCGAACCGATTCAACCAGCGTGTAAACCTTAAATCGTTCGATGCATTTATTTGCACGAGAGCAAAGATTTTGTAACCGTAATTTTTCCTCGAATTTAGAAACCAATCATTCCGATCGCGGTGCGTTGCAAATATAACCTCGACGGCGGACTACATTAACTGACGAGCCCCTCCTAAAAACACGCGAGAAGATTCTGACATTTTATTCTACCGATATTTTCAAATACTTCGAGTTACGACATAACCGAACTGATTCAAACTTAGTATAAACCTTAAATCCTTCGATGCATTTATTTGCACGAGAGCAGAGATTTTGTAACCGTAATTTTTCCTCGAATTTAGAAACGAATAATTTGTGATCGCGTTGGCAAATATAACCTCAATATTTTCAAATGCTTCGAGTTACATCACCGAACCGATTTAAACTTCGTGAAAACGTTAAATCGTTTGATACATTTACTTATTTGGGAAATGAAATATGTTCCCAGGCCCCTGAAGCGTGCGCTCCGTCACTGAGTAACGTGTTTGGAAAAATGGAAGGGCGTTGGCGAGTCTCCCTTTGAATACTTTTGGACTTCCGACCGTCGCGTGCAACTGTCCGTAAAATGAGTCGATTGCGCAACGGGTGTACGTTTCCGTTACACGTGAATTTTCTGTCTCTCTGTTTCGCGGAACAAAAACGAAAACGAAGAAAAAATATGAATGTGCAGCACGATGCCTCCGATGCGAATTTAATTCTCAATGTTGCCCGAACGCGTTACGTAAACAATAACTGTACATTCGCAGGCGAGGAACGAGCGAGACTCGTAATCAAACAGACGTAACCGATAACCTTGTTTCCTTTCGACGCTTAACCTGCCAACCGGTTGATTTTGTCGATCGTGATCCGGGTAGATCCGTGGATCTTCGTGTGCACTCCGCGATGCCCTTGGAACATACCGCCGAACAATAAAACAGCCTAACGCGCAATGATCCACGTTTTCTTCGCCGAACGAAAACCACTGAGACACAAAGCGTTTAATTGAAATTTTATTTCTCATTCGCTGAAAACCATAGACGATGACAATTGTACAGGCAATCTTCGTTCTCTTAAACACTAGAATTAATGACATGAGGCTATGCTTCACCGAGAGATCCGTTCGCGTTATATGTTACAATAAAAAATCAATCGAAATCACTATGAAAATCTAGTCGTTCGAATTGTACAGGGTGTCCCAAAAGTGTTCGCGTTTCCCGAGACGATTCGAAGGAACTTTTCCGATTGCGGAAACGTGCGCGGCTCTGTGTTCGCGCGTTAGCGGCGGAACGTGCGCGTCAACCGGAGCGCGACTGTACCGAGCGGACGAGCGCCATTGGCAGAGTCAAAACTCGTCCGTTGTAGCCGCGCTCTAATTGGCCCACGGGTTTTTCGCCGATAACTCGAAAACGACGTGTCGGATCGAGAAACGGCAAAGGGAAAAGTGTCTCAGTACGAGCTCGCGGATCACCGGAACTGAAACATTTTCGGGATATCCTGTGTAACGTACTAGTCTAACGTTCATCCGACAATAATTTGTACGAAGATCCACGGTCCGATTGAATTCGATGAAGTAAAACTGCTCGGAAGTTTCCTTCACAACTGACACAGATACTTTAATGAATTTATGCTAATACACAGTTGTCAAGTTACAGTTGAGAATACAGGTACCATTGTTTAGATAAGAAAACATGGGGGCGGCTGGACACGACGAGTTACCCCGTCCCGGCCGGTCGACAGGTTAAGAGTTCACCTAAAAAGTCCGAGTTTTTCCTTCGACTGGGCTTCTTCTTGTTCGATTCTCTGCTACACAAAACTTCCAACGCCGGCGACGGTGTGTAGGAAGCATATGCATACAGAGTGTCCCCTAAAATGTTCCGTATCCCTTGAAAGTGGCGATTCCTCGGATAATTTTAAGAAACATATTTTCTTTGCAAATTCGTGCAATCCGACCGCCTCGTTTTCGAGCGATTCACGAGAAAATGTGACGGCGCGTTGGCTCGAGGCGCTGCGCTCTCCCGGACCAGCCGCCATTTTCCCGAGACTGGGCGTTACGCTCGCTTACGTCAGCCCTCGCCGCGCTCCGATTGGTCCGCGTTTTCCGTTAATAACTCGAAAACGAGGCCGCGCACGACATTTTCGCAAAGGGAAAAGTTTCTCGGAATAACCTCGAGTATCGTTTCTCTCGAAGAACTCGAACATTTTCGGGACACCCCGTATACATATGTATACATATATATGGTTTGTTTGTTGTTTATTCTCTCTTTCTCTCTCTCTCTCTCTTTGTTAAATTGAATGGCAGTGATCAAAGATGGATCGGTCGCGAGAGTGATTAAGGGGCGTTCGCAACACGGCTCCTAAATCGAACGGGAAACATCTTGAAATCGGACCCTTAACCTGTTAACTGGGACAGACGAGCGTGCTCGCTTGCTCGATTATGCTCTTGTACGTTTAGGACTCTGCAACACGCGGTTGAACAACACTATAATATTTATTACAAGGAACAACTCGACTATGTTATCTTTAATTAGGACCGTGCGGGTTTCTCGCGGTAGAAAAAGTCGCCCAGACAACAGATTAAGGATCTTCGTTTGAAAAACGAAAAACCAAAAAAAAAAAAAAAGAAATAGCTTCGTTCAATGCATCTCGTCCAACAAATAGAATCGTCCCCTAATCACTCGGGACCGTTTAATATGCGCGCGTGTGTGTACGTGTGTATATATAGTTTGTGGTTTCTTTCTTTCTTTTTCTCTCTCACTCTCTCGCATACTCTTTGCGTGTATGTTTCTTTTGGATACGTGTATACAGCTTAGGTTAATCTCCGATGATAAAAGTGAGTACTGATACTTTGTCCAAATTAAATTTTTATTAAACACGGTTTTTTCTGTAACATCGAGGACGAATCATAACATAAATAATCATTATTATTATTATTATTATTATTATTGATCAGTATCACTTTTTTGCGCTCAACAATATGAGTCTATTTTTTTTCATATTTTTTTTAGTAACACTGGAAGATAGTACGTGGGGGCGGCGGCGGCGTCGGTAACAGCGATTTCTACATCTGCCAGTGCCTCAAATTATCTTAATAAGACTTTCATTCGTTCGCTGTCCCGCACACAAAAAAATTCTCTCGGCATCGACACGCACGCGTGCACACACACACATACACACACACAAAAGGCACACCTCTACCGCGCGTATTGGTGTGATTAATAACTTTTTCTCTCTCAGCTACACAAGGTTTTGGTATACAATAAAACGCCTGACCCTAATCTAGCCTAACTCTCTTTCTCTCTCTCTCTCTTCTTTTTATTTCATTCCGGGGCTCTAAATCGCACGAGTATGAAGCATGGCGGGTGATATATACATTACCGCGCGCACAATTTATGATTACGTAGAGAGGCTGCGGGTGCGTATGCAACGAAAATTCTAAACGCGACAACCTCTTCGTTGATTCGAGCGTCGCTGTATATGATGTAACACGCGGATGCGATTCTTGTTTCCTTTTTCTCCATTTTTCTTTCTCTCTGTCTGTGTGTGTTTACATGCAGCGTAGAGGAACACAAGCGTCTGCTAGACGCGGTATAAACGGAAACTCAGCGTTCAAGGGATTTGCATGAACATCCGCAGCCTAATGATTACACAGCAGATGTTTAATTATCTCCAACTAGATGTAGGATGGTGGGGAAGGGAAGATTGGTAGTTGGCATATAGTATATTCGTGTGCTTGCATTTTTGTCGAATATATGTAAACCTTTTTTTTTTTTAAGTGATTCCTTTATGTGAAGATCGATCAGGCATTCCTCTTTCTCGCTCTCTCTCTCACTCGTTCACTCTCCCTCTCATTCCAGAAAGCCACACCACCACCGCTCCCCGGCTCGCTAGTTACGAGTTCTCCCTCGAGAGGCTCTCGACATTTCTTCCACTTCCCACTACACGCCGTTTCATATGTGTGTTTATATGTGTGTTCCATTTCGTTTTTTTAGTATCCTCTTTTACTTTTTCTTTACTTAATGAAATTGTCGTTGTTGAGAATTCGAAAGGGAAATTCGATCGAATCAATTGTCTGCTACCTGTTCGATCTTTCGGATGATGACGACGATGATATATTTATATATGTATATATACGTGTATGTATATATATATATACATACACGAGATATCTAAAAAAACGTAGAATTCCTTGAAATTTTTGGGACCTTTCGACAAAATTTCTTCCTTCACAAAAATACGCGCGGTTTTGTTCCCCGAGTTATTAATTTCATTACGGACTACTCGGAGTGCGACTATACACCGTACACACTTAAAACCCGCTGAACGTGACGCTGCCATTGGCCGTGCCGAGTACGGCCGTTGTAGCTGCGCTCTCATTGGCCAGCGTTTTTCCTTGATAACTCGAAAACGAAGCGTTTGATCGCGAATCGGTAAAGGTAAAAGTTTCTTAGAATAACCCCGGCAATCACCCTTTTCAAGGAACTCTGAGCTTCTTTTGGGACACCATGTATATTTATATATATATATATACTTATTACACGTCTATATGTACATATGTTTATACATGCACGTATTTATATATATATTTATACATATGAATTTATTTATATATTTATATGCATGTATATGTATAAAATATATATATATATATATAGATGCATTTTCAAGCGAGGTCTACCGGCGATCAACGAAACAAAAAGAACAGTACCAAGAAAGCGCGAAACGACTTCCGTATTACTGGTATTCGTTCACGGACACGTTCGTTGCGAAACAGCGTACACTCGTGATCGTTATCCGAACCGAAGGTTATGTTCCATTTACTCGACGGAGTGCCTGTTCAACGTAAGACAGAGCAAGACAACTGTTTGAGTCGCGCGTGTAAAGGGGAGTCGATTTAAATTTCCCGCTAAAAATGTAACAGCTTGAAATTTAGTTGAACCTAAGAAAATCGGACAATATAAAATTGATTTCAATCTATAATCTCGATGAACTTAATCAAAATCGAACGACGTACTTATCCGATTCGAGTTTAGCGCCAAAACTGACTTCCATCCTCTGATCGCAACCAATCGAATGGAAACCGTGCGTGCTGCCCGATTTGAATTTCGCGCCGAAAGGGAGGCAATTTGAAATTCACTCACTGCTTCCATGATGTAAGTAACAACCAATTTAATAAAACAGAACAATGTCTGGCTACACAACGAACACAATCAGGAGGGAAAAAAAAAAGTTCAAAATTTATTTTTTGTTCTCCGTTGTTCGGAATCAGTTGGCGTGTGTGTATATCTGTGTGTGTATGTGTGTATATATATATATGTATTGGCGGGATTGAAGGATAAACGGAGACCGCCATTTCTGTTGCTCCAGCCTTACGTTCAACAAACAGCACGCGTGTTCCTGGTGTGCTCCCCCAGAAATGCGCCTACATGTTGAGCTCGGTTGTTGTTGTTGATGGTGTTGTTGTTGTTAATGTTGACGTTCTCTCGTTAGATAGAAAATACTGCGCAGTTAAGAAAAATTCTGGCAAGCGGACGCGCGACCAAATATCCGTTTTTCTTCTCAGACGTTTCCGTTTTTTCTTCCGGGGAGAGGTGGTGGCCGATCGAACAATATGGCAATGCGGAAGTTCACTGTCAGCTCCCACGACAGTGAACCTCCCCCTCGTCTCAAGAACGCAACGTTCCACGCAACTATGCCCCCCCCCCCCCTCTCTCTCTTCAAACACATTTGAATCCTTTTTTTCTCTCCAACGATTATTTTCGGGGGGAGGAAAAAAATAAAATAATAAGAAAACAAAAAAGAACAGAACAACGATTTATACTCCCACTCTCATCGCGCGCCGTTACAAGCGCCCGCTCGCCTGCACTGAACGAACTTATTATGGAATGTACAAATTATTATTTTATTTTTTTTTTTATCTTTTACCGTATCGTCTCGTAACCCCTCTCTCTCTCTCTCTCACTCTCTCTCGCTCTCTCTCTCTCTTAGGTAGTCATTAACACCGCTGGAACGCAAAGAATCGGTTTTGTATATATTTTTTTTTTATAATTTTCGGTGTGTATGTGTAGTCCGTTGTGTTTCACTTCTATACTGCACCTCCCCTCTCTCGCTTCATTGTTACGCGTGTATACATATACATACACGAATAAAATATATGTGTACATATATATATATATATTCGAATGAGACGCGAGATTAGTATTATGTTCAGCTCCAAGAAGGGGAATCACCGCTGGCCTTTGCGGTCATCCGAACCAATTTTCTCGTTGAACCATACACTGCCTGGCTGCCTCGTGTGTGTGTATGTGTCTGTTGCTCATTGTAAGATTTCTTGATACGTCCAGCAGTCACTGAATTGACTTAATACTATCATGTATCTGTCCATTTGTCTACTCACGATTTTCTCGTCTCCGTTCTTTCATAATTTTTTTTTATTTCTTCTTCTTTCTTCTTCTTCTTCTTCTTCTTCTTCTTCTACATCATCATCATCATCATCATCATCCCACGTTACTATATTTTGTGTCTTGTTGCTTCGATTGTACAATGTCTGTGGTTTTCTTTCTTTTTTTTTTCATTTTGTTTTGTTTTCTCTCGCGCAGAAGGATACAGTTTTTGTACAATCCTCGCGTGTATTATGCTGCATCCTACACATGCAACTCGCATGTCCCTTTTAGTTCACTTCTTCCATTCCGGATATAATCCTTAATTCCATTTCCTTTGTAAGATTCGCTCGCGCGCTGTCTCTCTCTCTCTCTCTCTCTCTCTCTCGCTCACTCTTTCTTTCTTTCTCTCTCTCTCGCTCACTTTTACTCTCGTAGAGACATATATATATATAGATATACATATACATATATATATACATATATACATATACATACATATATATGTATATATATATATATATGTCTGCAATATCTGTATGCTGTCGCTTCAATTGCATTTTAATACATAATTGTGCTAAATATTTCTTTTTATCAATAACATTTTTTTTCCTTTATACACTCAGTAGAGCCGATTATCTTACTTGATAATTCAATGTCAAACTACACTACAAATGATTACTATACAGTGAAAGAGAAATGTTCGGCATGGGGTAACGGGGTCTTTTTTTTTTGTTCTCCTCTCAGTGTAAACTCCCTGTCGCCTGTCGCTTCGGTTTTTCTTTTTTCTTTTCTTTTCTTTCTATTCGTATCTTCTGTACACACGCATCCTCTCTTCATGCAAGACTGAGTCGATGATGTTTCCCTTGTTTCATTTGGTTTCTTATCGATTTGAAGGTTAGCTTTTCGTTATTTTATTTTTCCGTCAGCACTCTATATGTTGGTTGGTAAACTCGATTTCGTACAGTATTATTTTTTTTGTCGTTGTCGTGCAATGAATAATGTTATTTGTTGTTTGTTCCATAAATTCTCGGACTCTAATAGATCTCAATTTCATTTTAATACAGAATTACAGAAGGATGCTTGGATGACTCGATGTGAATATGCATGGAGAAATGTGTTTTTTTTTCCTTTTTTAAAGTAAAATGTCGAAACAAGTCGTAATGTGTGTGTGTGTGTGTATATATATATATATATATGTATATATGTATGTATATGTATATACGGTATATACACATATATAAATATATATGTATATGTATTTATAACAGACGGGGAGCGCTGTTGGTTGCAGGCGACGAGTCTTGCATTCCTGCCACTAACATTCGTTTACTTGGTGTACAAGTAGATGGCAACGATGAGACCGTAGAGACCCAATACTTCCGCGAAGATAAGAATCAAGATCATACCGACAAACAGGCGGGGCTGTTGAGCGGTACCTCTCACACCTGCATCACCAACAATACCAATGGCAAATCCAGCAGCTAGACCAGAAAAACCTACGGCTAAGCCAGCACCCAGGTGAACAAAACCCCTAGTAAAAAGACCAAAAAAATTATTTGTTAACTCTGAGAAGAAAGTCGACCAATTTTATTAACAGGCGCGCGCGAGAACGCGGAAATCAGGCTCGGGGCGGACCGAGAACTCGGTTCGGACTTTCGAGATTTCATCTAGGTTAGGATCATTAAAAAAATAGTTCGAGGCCCGCTCCAGCCAGGGATTTTCAAGTTCTCGAACACTTCTAATTATTACACCGCAGATGTTTATGCAAACGAATGAATCCAAAACGGGATTTTCTTTTTTCCTTGTTAGGTGATCATAACCTCATAGAGTTGCATCCAATGTACAATAATTACAGTCTTGTAAAGACTTTTTAAATGATGTATCTTAAGAGCTAGATTTTCACACACAAGAATTTCAAATGGTCAGCATCGCAGAGAAAATATTAAAAGTTTTATACTATTTTTCTGTGCGAGCCTATATTAAACATTTGAAAAATATTTGATTAATATATCTAAATAAGTTTAAGGATTTCCATGTCATGTAGTAAACTAACTGTTGTATCTAAAGGTTATAGTCTTTCTAAAAGGGGCAAATATTATTGCAAGTGATCATATTTTAATGGAAATGACATTGGTGATCCTAAACGGTTTCTTTCAATTTATAGATTTCCAGACCAAATTCAGCAATTGTTTCAGGAAATCTTGTACAGTACATTTTCATGCCAAACTTTTTGCATAAACATTTGCAGGCTACTGACTATCTACGTCCATGCCATCTTTAAACAAAGCAGAAGTTAGAACTAAGCAAAACCCAGTGCGTAGTCAAGTAAAATATTAATAGACAAGCATTGCTGCAAATTCTTTTTATGATAGTCAGTTTGCATTTGTGACAGAGCATCATCTGTAATACACGAACTAGACAATGTAGAACAGGTTAGCTTGTGACAATCTATTTTCCCAATTTATTTGCAACTATGTCTACAAGGCCTACAATTATTTACATTGTTGTTAGAGCTGTACCACTATCAATGTACACTCATTGGTACAAATTTACCCACTCTTGACATCTTGACACTCTTAAGAAAAGCGATAACATTTTTATGATTGAATTATACAACTTGAATTGTTTTAGAAATTGAGACAACTAGTTCATTACACAATGCAAAGAAGAATTCAAGAAAATACTAGAAGTTGAATTTTATAAGTTTTTATGTGGGTCTACATTGAAAATTTGAACAGTACGTTTTGTAGATGCAATAAACTTTAAATCCATAAAAATTATATTTAAAAAATGTTAAAAATATGCCCACATGGAAAAGAATTGTGGAAAACCAATTTTTAGTATTTTGTCTGCAATTTTCTTACAATTTCTTTCTCACGTTACGTAGAAAAGTGATTGTTCCAACTCCTGAAACAAATCCTAGTCATTTAACATATTATTAGAAAAAGTTATTGTCTCATTAACAGTGTCTGAATGTTATTAACAATGACTGTGTACGACTGAGAGCTTTTATAAAGTGGAAATAGGCGTCGAAGCAAGAGCAATGTGTAATTGCAACTTCTGCTCAATTGTGCTGGATAGTGGTTTTTGCTGAGCTTATAGAGTACAATACATTAATTATATTAGGTAAAGAAAATGGTAACGTACTTGAAAAGGGAGTAATGTGGAGGTTCAGATAAACCACCAGCGATAAGGACCGCTACTACAAGACCATAAATGGCAATAATACCCGCCATAACAACAGGAATGATAGATTTCATGATAAGTTCTGGTCTCATGACAGACATCGCTGCGATTCCTGTGCCAGATTTCGCCGTGCCATACGCTGCTCCCAGAGCTGCAAGTAAAACAACCATGATATTGTATTGATCTACGTGAACGAATTTATAGTTTGTTCGAAAAATGTGTTTCCTCGAAAGGCGTAATTCTTCGGGTAATTTCGAGCAATTTTTTCCTTTGCGGAAATCTTCTCAGAGGTCTCATTGAGGAGTTATCAATAAGAAAGCACGGACCAATGTGAGCGTCGTCGTAGCGGCCACGCTCAGCTATAACCACGCTCTGATTGGTCCGCGTTTTTCCTCGATAACTCCTTGACGGAGCCACGGAGAATATTTTCGTAAAGGAAGAAATTTCCTTGAATTACCTAAGGAATCGCTTCCAGGAAGTACGAAATTTTTTAAATACTAAAAAATTTTTATACGAATAGGAATAATTATGTAATAGGAATCACTGCACGGATCTTTATGCGAAATCAAATTTTCCGTCAATTGTAAGTCGATTAAGTAAAGGGTCTGATAATTACATTGACAATTGTCGGAATGATGCGTAATATTGGGACACCATGTATATAGATCTGTTAACTGATTTCTGTTGTAGACGAAAGTACTATTAAATTAAATATTGTCTGTTCGCAGCATTTAATAAATCTGGCACCCTTGAAAATATTTTCTTGGTAGACCTAAATAACAAAACCACGATGATTTTGTAGAACGCCTACCAGGAAAGATAAGAGGCGAGATAAGGGTATCACTATCAACGATATACTAATATTTGGTCACCTCCAGATCGTTATCAACGAACGCTGTACGTTAAATGGAATTAGTCTTACAAGAACGGCAAAGCAGGGAAGCTTGTCAGAAGCGGTTGGAACATTTACAATTGAGACGCATATTTTCTGAAAAGAGTGCATTTTGTAATTTGAGACTGCAGTCTTATCAAGAGGTCTGCAGTCACAGAGTTTGGGATTCTAGTCACATTTTATTCGAACGGAAAATTTTCAGGAATTAGTTCAGACGAGATCCGGTTTAAATATATTTGATCAGAGATAAGATGTCTCTTGAATTACCGTGTGCCAAAATGATGTTTGCAGTTCAGTGAATGAGACACACAACCGATTTTTAGCGTACGACCGGAATTCCCACCCCCCCACCCCCGCTCCCCAAACAGTGGCCCCGCGAAGTACTATCGATCTCGTTTAATATTGATCCCAACGGCGAGGTCGCGGACCCGATTTCGCTGTTTGATATATATTTCAATGCAAAGTTGGGCATTGATCGATGCAAATTTCTAATCTGACCCATTCCTTAACTATTTAAACGTGACAAACAAGCAACGGGCAATTACAGGATACTATTAAATAATTCATTACAGACTAACCACTTCCGCTGACTTTTTAGGTAAAAGTTGTCTAGGAATATTGCAAAGAACAGGAACTAGGTGACAGAAGGTTTTCTTTCATTAATAATTTTGGGAATAAGAAGCAAATTCTAATACTTTGGAAACAGATGTCAGATTGGAATTTATTTCTTTAACAATTATATCATTTAGACAGTAAACATAATTGATGTTAAATTCTTTTAATATTTTGGGAACAGAGGAATCGAGTAGGAATTTATTTCTCTAACAATTTTAAGACAATAAATATTATAGACTGATGACATTTTCTTAATATTTTAGGAATAAGAATCAAATTCTAATATTTTGGAAACAGGTGTCAGGTTGGAATTAATTTCTTTAACAGTTTTAAGACAATAAACATAATAGATTGAAATTGAATTTCTTTTAACATTTCAGGAACTGTAACGCCAAGCAGAAATGTCTTTCCTCAACCATTTAAATACAATGGTAATAATATACTGATATTCTTAACCATTTTAAGCATTTTTATTCTTTAACCATATTTCAGGAATCGTAACACCAAACAGTAATTTCTTTACTTGACAATTTGAATACAATGGAAATAATATATTGAAATTCTGTTAATATTTCAGGAACTGTAACGCCAAGCATAAATGTCCTTCTTCAACAATGTTAATGCAATGGTAATGACATATTAATATTAAATTCTGTTGGAAATTCACGTTATTAATTTTCCTCGCAAATGCACAGTATTCGCAGCAAAGAAAATGCACTAGAATGCCGTTCATTTGTAACTCTGCTCTGCACAACATTTCCGTCACGTCAAAACAAAATTTGAATGCAGGATTATCAGTCAAGCAATTAACACAATCATCCACAGTGCACCAGTCGTTAAGCACCTACTTTTTTTTGCTTAATTACTATTCCTGTGCATTCCGATCATGGTCACCGATAAATATCCGGTAAATCCTCAAAATAAAATTCCCCAAGGTCCGCGCCCTACATAAACATTCATAAATAAAAAAGATCATATATAAATACATCTAAAAATTCTCTTCCCAGTACCTGAACCGACGCTATACTAACTCCTCCACATTCCCTCGCGTCTAATCAGCCATGATACAAATTCTCCCAATGATTCATAAATCGCATTCCACGATGTTCCGTGTTCCGGCCAGCCAAGATTTCCCGCGAAAATTCGAACTACGGAAAAACGAAGGTGTTGGCGGAATCGACGAGCTATCCCGGCTGGCCTGGAAATCGCAGTCACATGATTCTCACGTTGGCAGTCACATGATAATCATGTAAGTCCCATCCCGTGAGCAGGGGGCGTGGCACAACCACGGGACAATGCTGCTTCTAACCGTACTCGATTTTTCCCTTCGATCGTTCGACGTGAACCACCACGCAGACCCTTATCCCTTTCCACTCGAAGCCCTGTTTCAACTATAAAAATATTTCGACATGAATCTTCTTATTTCCGGACAGGCATGAGACCGATTAATACCTCACTTAATATTCGACACTAGCTTTACAGGATTAATATTTTTAATTTGCAAACATCGAATAATTATTCACAAGAAATATTCGACAGATTCATAATCCTAATGTTAATGCCTCGACATTTTATGGTTCACTAATTTAAAACCGGACCAACACACATCATTAAAATTGGGTACATTGTCTTGTCAATAATTTTTAATTTACAAGATTTTTTATTTCACGATTGACGAAGTCGTTTAAATAAATTAAAGCTTGCAGTTTTTACAAGACAATATACACTAGACAATTTTAACGTCAACCCTTCGCATTCGAAGCTCTTCGAAAGCCAAGCCAGTTATCCTAACCTATATTTTCATTCTACACGATTTATCTCCTCTCCAGTGCATGCGAAGGTGTTCCCTATTACTCGTCCTCCAACGGTTAAATTTGAATCGATTTCTCGGATACGACGATGTAAAAATTGTTTTAAATAACGAGCGCTAACCATCGAATACGAATTTAGCAATGTAAACAAAATTCTGAACAGAGGTATAGCAATTTTCTTGGTGCCTCAGAGTCGCCACTCGAGTCCTAAGGGTTGACAGAGAGATATATCAATAACTGGATAAGTAACTGGCTATATGGGGGTGTAAATGAATATACAGGGTGTCCGAAAAATTTTCAACATCCTCGAAAGGAAAGATTCCTGAGGTTATACTAAGAAACTTTTTCCTCTAGCCGTTCGTCGTTTGTCATTGGCCTAGCCGAGGCACGTCCGTTGTAGTCGCGTTCCGATTGGTCCATGTTTCTTCACCGATCACTCGAAAACGACGCTTTGAATCGCGAATCGACAAAGGAAAAAGATTTTTGTAATAATCCCTGAGTATCGTTAATTTCAAGAAACAAAACATTTCTGGGACACCCTGTATGGATCGATAACACGAGTAGATGGATTTTTGACACCCGGTATACTTTGATATATAGATGGATAAATAGATAGATTAACAGATGGATGTATAGAGATAAAGATAGAAAGATAGGAGGAGAGAGGGAGAGGGAGAGAGAGAGAGAGCATCAGAAAAGAGAGTATCGGGGCGAGTGAGTGCCCGAGAAGTCTGCCAAGTCCGATCGCTGGTCAGGATCGTCCGGTTGGCCGAGGATCAACATTTTTTCGATGTGTTCGCCGAGAAGAGTCCTCGGCAGGGAGTCGGGTCAATCTTCCTCGTGTGCCGCCGTCCATTCAAGACTGGCGCACACGGGAAAAGGGAGATTCGTATTGATTTCCTTGATAGGGACAGAAAGAGAGAAAGAGAGAGAGAGAGAAAGACATGCTCGAAAAGTTTAAGTAGCGGCGCGGGCTCTCTTCGGCCCGGTCGAGTTTTCTTTTTCCGACGACGCGACCGTGGCACGATCGAGGCCCCGAGGACACGCGCAGTTAGGCGATCACAGGCGTACGATCCCCGTCGATATCTCTCTCTCTCTCTTTCTTTGTCCCCTGGTGTTCTTTTTCTTTTCTTGATCATCCGCGTCCTAACCCCTGCCGGGACAGGCTTTCGACGAAAGCTGGTCAACGAGGTCAGGCGAGATATTATGAAATAGCGGGAACACGGCCGCGAGACGGTTTCTCTCTCAGTAATGTAAAATTAAGCTCGGCCCGCGTTGGACCGCGTTTAACGGAACATTACGAAATCCTCCCGATCTACGTGCCTAGAAAAATGGCGCTTCGAAATTGAATCTGCGTGTACCCTTGACACCTTCGACGACCGATATATATATAGTACATATATAGTATATATATATATATGTACATATGTATATATAGTATATGTGTATATATATATATATATATCGTCTTTGCTTGACAGAAAGACCACTGTGAATAGGAGCAACCAGAGAGAGAAAGACAGACAGATGTACTGCGATAGACAGAAAGAGAAAGAAATAGATATACATGACACACAACGGTCTCTGTCGAGCAGTAGCACGGTTTATCGTCGTCGATCGATTATTTCGGGGCCGCTTATCGACGACAGAGATGAATGTCGATATGCTTCGATTCGATTGTTGGACGGTAGAATCGACACGGATTTTCGTGCTCCTGTTTTCGATACTCCGCGGCCGAAGAAAAATGGCGTGCTCGTAATGATCGTCGACGAATAATCGTGATTATACTCGGGATCGTTACGAGGCTCGTGTTTCACAGAAAGTCAGAGAGAAAATTCGCTGATCGAGATTAGGAATCGGCACGGCGCGAGACTCACCAGAAAATATGATAGCTGAGGCGGCGCCCATCACACCGAAGAACGGTGCGTACATAGGAGATTCCTCGCTTGTGCCTTTATCAGACATTGTTGCGTTCTTGTTTAAGACCTCGCGGCGCTCGATCGGTGTTCTACACGAGTATTTACAGGTTGTCGGTGCGCGACGACAGTCCGGGACAAGGAGCGATCTTTGACTCTCACGCTCTCACTTCGCTAAACTAGGGCCCACTGTCAAATATGGCCTACCGTACAGTAGTGCGGGTCATGTGACGAGTGACGAGCAAGAGAAGAAGAGGCCACCGTCGCTTACGGAATCACAGGGTCGCTGCTATTGGTCGACGATCGCCGGGCTACACCGTCGCGAGCGAATCCTGTTGCGCGTCTCATCTTTCGCGTCTGACGTCAAGCGACGCCATAGGCCAAGCCGCCGCGCCGCTGCGCACCGCGCATCGCGCAGCCTCTTCTGCCCAAGATCGGAGCGCGTGACACCGCGTTTCCTGTTCTTTTTCGCGATTTGCGAACGTTCCCGTGCCCGAAACTTCCTCGGGATCGTGCGAAATATTCCCGGGTAAATTATGAACGTTCCCTGTCGACGTTCCGTCCAGAATGTACAGCGTTTTGAGGTTATTTCCATGGAACGTGCGACGACACGTGACCAGATTCAAACGGGAGTCGGCAGATGGTTAATGCAATCGACGATTAACGATTACTATCGAAATACCTCGTTATCGCTTCGCGGTTAATCGTCGCGAATATTTACCATTTCGTCGACGTATTGTTGTGATTGAATGGAGCGCGCGTTTAATCGGTCGTTTGATCGAGTTCTCGAGTTGAGATTCGATCTTTAATGGGATCGATGTCTGTTTCCTTCTAAGATTCTAATTAAGCTTAATTTCCGGAAAATTAATGTTACAATACATAACCATGAAATACTCATTCGATTGTAATATCGATTCGATTTCATTTGGAAATTCATATCTCGCAATAGACGATTAATATTCCTGATCAATAACTATTTATTTACACGCGTTAAACCATCACTCCAGTTAAAAGTAGATCAATGTCCAACTCTGACTCAATCTTATCACATACTGAATGTGATTAATGTAAACATATAACAATTAATGTTCATAATATACATATATATATATCTGAGATATACTAACAATTTAATCGCAAATGTTAAAGTATTGATAAACGTAATCGTCACAACATCCATCCAATTTGAATTGCGAAGTCATACCTAGCAATTGGTAATTAGTGTTCGCAATCGATGACTAATTAATTACAAACATTGAACAATTTGTCAAGTTAAAAGTCTAGTCATTCAACAATAAGATTAATGTTCAGCTCTGATTGAAGTTTATGTCACACTTTACAGGATTAACATAAATATACAGAGTGACCACAAAAATGTTCGAATTCCTTGTAAAGAGACATTCACGAGTTGATTTCAAGCAACATTTTCCTTTCTCAATTTCTGATTCGACGCGTTGTTTTCGAGTTATTAATAAAAAAAAACATAAACCAACCAGAGCACGGCTACAGCGGACGTATCTTGGCTCAGCCAATGGCAACGTCACGCTCAGTGGAACTTCTCGCCGTGCTGGAATCCACTCGCTTTAGTCACGCTCTAATTGGTCCGTTGTTTTCGTGTATAACTCGAAAACGAAATCAGATACGACATTTTTGCAAAATAAAAAAGAGACTCGAACATTTTGTAGACAGCCTGTATAACGAATAATATCATCGCAATATCAATCCAATTTCAATTCCAAATTCGTACCTGACAATTGATGATTTATGCTTCATAATCGATAAGTGCATAACTATAAACGTTAAACAATTACGCAAGCTAAATGTCCTAGTCGTCGAATGCTCGACTTGAAGAGTTCGGTTTTACGAAGATCATTCTTTATAATTATCGAGGAAAACCTGAATGGATCTTTGACGATTTTTATGGATTACGTGGTCGATGTTTTTTTCCTCATTTAGCATGATCAAATGCGTTCCGCTTTCACACATATTTATCCTGCTTAGACTGCAATTCTCGCAGTCGCAAGATTATGGGTGCTCAGACATTTGTAACAGGCACGATATTATCTGTGACTGTGAGTAATGAACGGAGGAAGTGGAACAATACTTTGCTTAAGTTTCTTTTAATTGTTTTATCACCGCGTAACGATTGCGTAAACGTTCGCAGTCATAAGTATTAAATTCTTTGTCATCGAATACTTTCTATTTAGACTTCTTGCAAATGATGGTTTTCTGTTATAATATATATATATTATAGAATCAGTTCCTCATATGAGTTCCCCAATGCTATCGAAGGATCTACAATGATGTAATTTTTTTTCAGTTTCGAATCAAATATCGTTATTTCAATTTACGTTAATAATCATCAGTCTAATATTCTGGGTAGTTGTAGCCAACACCTTAATTTCATACACGTGATCGGACATGCGTGTGACCGGAAGTTGTGCCTAAGCGACTGAAGCATGCTCGATTTAAATGTCATGATAAACGTGTTCGTTGGAGTCGAAAGATATTGTTCGAAAAGTTTTATATAAGCAAATTAGGAAATCATGAGGTTCGCGTATAAAGTAAGTAATGTATTTTTACCAAAGAATTATTGTAATAAATCATTAAGAATCTCGTCGTGACGGTTGTCAGCCTCATATGCATCATATTCCTAACCTAACTCGGCACTGCAATTTGTATTTACACTGTATCATGATTGTTAATCTATGTATTTTACAATAAAACTTTGTTAAAACAGCACTGTTAAAGTGACCGAATTTCTTTGAATATAATTTTAAAACTTTTGCATGTTCATTTCAGATTGTTTATAAATACTTGGAATAAACTTAGAACAATGTTATAATATTTTAAAAGACAAAGTGAAAATAATTCTTTGTACGTTATTTTTTTAATAAAATCCTAAGGGCTTCTGCATTTCTTTAAAAGGAATTAATTTAAATTTATATATTATAATATTTAGAATACCATAAATAACAAATCCAATGACTTAAAAATAATTAAAATATCTCTGTTTCAGTTTTCCAATCTGTTAGGCACAGTTTACCACAAAGGAGATTTAGTATTTTCTCCGGATGGGTCAACTGTTATTAGTCCTGTCGGAAACCGGATAACTGTATATGATTTAAAAAAGTAAGTACAATGAAACCAACAGCATTGTATTTGAACAGATGTATAAAAGATATTAAAATGCTGTTATATTTCAGCAACAAGTCCAATACGTTGCCTGTTGAGAGCAAGTATAATTACACAGCCATTGACCTGTCCCCTAATGGAGCTCTACTGCTTGCAGTTAATGAAGGTATAAGTTATAATTTTTGTACATGTTCTAAACCTGACAGTTTCTAATTTACTAAATTAATTCCACAGAGGGCGACTTGCACGTGATCAGCATGGTTAGTAAAATTATAATTCACACATACAAGTTCAAACGACGTGTTCGGTGTATAAAATTTTCCCCTGATGGCAAACACTTTGCAGCTTGTAAGGAAAACAATGGTACGTTTTCAATTTAATTTATGTGGTTCTAGTATTCATAGGTTTTTAATGTTCACTTAACGTTTCAGTATTTATTTTTAATGCACCTGGCTTACAAACTGGAGTGTATAATCCATTTATCATGGAACGCGTGTATCATGGAGCCGCGGATGAAACAACTTTTGTTAATTGGTCTCACGACTCGAAAATGATCGCTGTTGGGTCGAAGGATAACGCTACCAAAGTATACAGCTTACAAAAATACGCGAATTTTAGGTATATCAATCTCGGTAGCCATACCGATGCTATCGCGGCATGCTATTTCGAGAAGAACGCCTACGATTTGACCACGATTAGCAGGTGAGCATAGTTATTCAAGAATGAACTGCTTCAAGTATTAAACGAAATAATGTTTGATTCTTGCATTGAAATATTTCAATTTTTAGTATTTTACCTCTTAAACTATTTTAAGTTTTCTCCAGCCCTCCTTACAATTTACTCCCAACAATGTGATCTAATAGTTTTGCCTAGAATTATTAGACAAAACATAATTTTAAGCTTTCTTTAATTGTACAGGAATGGGCAACTCTGTATTTGGGAATGTACAATTGACCCAGAAGATTTAGTACCATGGGAACCCTCTGCCAAAAGAAGGAATCAGAAAGAAGACAGTGACGTCGAAGACGATGTCGATCTTGATAAAGCCATCGAGAAGACAGAGAAGCAACTGAAAGCACATGAACGCAATTTACAACGTAATTTCTTAGTAAATTGCAATCATAAGTGTAGAAATTTAGCTCATCAAATCATCGCTTTATCTATTGGGAGCCTATTAACTTTTTGCATTCAACTCGGAGACGTCCCTAAAAATTGTCATAGCATTGAAAATACTTGCTACATAATTGTATTTGTAGTTAATAAATTACTAGAAATTTGCTGGTTCACGATTGAAATTGTTGCTGTTGAAAATAATCTGTAAAAATAAAGATTAATCGTGGATTTTTAATATTTAGAAAATAATCACTGGTAGACAATGTATTGAAATTGTTCATATCTCAGGAGCTCCACCTGAAGAAGATGAAGGCAAAGATGATGAAGTTAATTCGGAGATCAAGAAGTTTCGCTATAAGAAATTATGTCGTCATTATCTAGCTGACGTCGTTCAGAAGAAGTACAAAGAAACCGTGACGCTCTGTGCAGCTGCTTATCATAAAGAAACCAGTATTTTGGTAGTTGGGTTCACAAATGGTTCGTTTTACTTATATGAGATGCCTGAAGTCAACATGATTCACTCTCTCAGGTATTAAGGAGTTTCAATTAGCAATTCAATTGGTTAAATTAATAACAAACATATTTAGTGAATCCTGTTCGATATTAAAGCACAAGTGAATAGTACGGGTTCTTAAACATTTTATTTCGTTTTAGTATATCGAATCAGCGCATTTCATCGATTGCTATAAATTCCACTGGAGACTGGATAGCTCTGGGGTGCTCCACAGCTGGCCAGCTATTAGTATGGGAATGGCAAAGTGAAACTTATGCCATGAAGCAACAGGGTCACAGCAACAACATGAATTTCCTCGCGTACAGTCCTGATGGTCAATACATTGTCACCGGTGGCGACGATGGAAAAGTGAAGTTGTGGAACACGTTGAACGGTTTCTGTTCTGTGACGTTCCACGAGCACACTTCCTCCGTGACCGCCGTTATGTTTAGCCACAGTAGGAAGTTTATTGTCTCGGCTTCGTTAGATGGAACAGTCAGAGCTTACGACTTGGCAAGGTACAGGAATTTTCGAACTCTTACTTCACCGCGACCGGTCCAGTTCTCCTGCGTTGCGTTAGACTCAAGCGACCAGTTTATTGCAGCAGGAGGCCAGGATTTCTTTGAGATCTATCTGTGGAGCGTCAAATTGGGCACTTTATTGGAGGTACATATTAACAGTAATATATTCTATCACTGCTATAATTTAAAGAAACTTTTTATTTTGCGGGAAGAGTCACAGTCTAATTATAACAGTGGTCTACAGAAACTTTTTGGAGCCATTATACAAAATACTAAAAATATTCTGATGATCGTACATTTTATTTGAACAGATAATGAGTGGACACGAAGGTCCAGTATCCAGTATAGCGTTCAACCCGAATCCTGCCAGCACAGAAATGGTATCCGTGTCTTGGGACAAATCGTTGAAAATCTGGAATGCGATCGAAAGTGGATCCTCCCATGAAACGATAAAGTTAACAGCTGACGGTTTGTACGTTGTGTATAAACCGAATGGCGAGGACGTAGCTGTTGCCACTTTGGACGGTCAAATCTCGTTCTTCCAATGTAAAACGGCGACGCAAATAGGTAGCAT
Organism: Agapostemon virescens; assembly: GCA_028453745.1. Lineage (NCBI taxonomy): Eukaryota > Metazoa > Arthropoda > Insecta > Hymenoptera > Halictidae > Agapostemon > Agapostemon virescens. The sequence goes on from CM052099.1 coordinate 18,717,348, forward strand.
CGAAGGGAGAAATGATTTGGGCAGTGGGAGATCTGACACTGATCTAGTTACTGCGAAGCAGAGCTTGCGTGGAAAGTTAGTGTACAAGATAATTTTTGTATGCGTAATTATTAGATTGCGGATCTTCGTGCGAAATAAAAATGTTCATTTGCAGAGCTTTTAATACTTTGTGCTATTCTGCTGATGGAACATGTATACTGGCTGGTGGATTATCCAAGAATATATGTATTTATAATGTCGAAGACTGCTTGCTGATTAAAAAATTTGTTATAACTCAAAACCGATCTCTAGACGCAGTCGATGTAAGTAATATCTTAAAAGTTCCTTTAATCGACTTAATGTTTTCATAAATGCATAAAATTTGTGATTTATTTAATATATAGTTAAATAAAATAAATTGTGTCTATGGATTAATGACAATCATAAATGCGTTTGCACATAGGACATTATAAACAGAAGAAACCTAACAGAATTCGGTAATTTGGCATTAGTCGAGGAGCGTGAGGAAAATGAAGGTGGAAATGTTACATTACGACTTCCGGGAGTGAAGAGCGGTGACATGGCAAGTAGAAGTATGAAACCGGAAGTCAGAGTGTACAGTTTACAGTTTTCTCCAACAGGTAACATTTACTTAATAGCTGGAATGCGGATCTGTTTGCATATTGCTATTTTCATAGATAGTGCGTACTTACGTAATACTGAATATGTCCAACGCAATTTCCAGACGTAGAAGTCAAATAAAAATTTGTGATTTATTTTTTACAACTTTCGTATATTTTTATAAAATATAAAAAGACTAGAGTATAAATTAAGCGATTATATAGTATTTAAAAAATGCGAGTTCGATTTTTCTTGTAGACTAGTTATAAAATAAATATAATTATTGTTTAGGACAAGCGTGGGCTGCGGCGACGACAGAAGGTCTATTAATATATTCTCTGGACGTTGGCATGGTGTTCGATCCATTCGAATTAGAATTGGGAATCACACCAGAAACTGTAAAAATTACCTTGAACGAGAAAGAGTACACGAAAGGTTTCTAATATTTTTATAAAATGATTATTAATTGTTATATCGTGTCTAATGACATTTTAATTTAAAAAAGAAAACAAGACAATTTGCAATTTTCAACAGCTACGGAAAAAATACTGTAGTACTAAATATTAGATATTTTCAGCACTGATGATGTCCATAAAATTGAATGAGAAATTGTTAATCAAGCAGGTCTTGGAGACCATTCCGAGTTCGGACAGTAAGTTCATAAACTTTATGATCCTTAATGTTCTTACGATTTATTTTTATTTATTGTGGATTTTTATTTCAGTTGATTTAATTGTTGTCGCACTGCCCGATGTTTATGTAGAGAAAGTGTTGAAGTTCGTGGCGTCGGAACTGGAATCATCGAGGCACATCCATTTCTATCTTCTCTGGGTGGAATCTATACTAACCACTCATGGTCCCAGAATAAACTCCGCACTCCAAATGCCGATATTACTGATGCTGCAGAAGAACATGCAAAAGAAATACGATGAGCTGAGCAAAATGTCAGTTGGTCTATAATTACTAGTAGTTCACTGTTTAACAATGCGTGATAAATAAATTTTTAATTAATCATTATAATTGCAGATGTGATTTCAATCAGTACACGATAAGTTACCTGATTGAGTCGGGAAAACGCAAAGCTGAAAAATCAATTTCCATGGAAGCAAAGACAGATTCGGAAGGCGAAGATTCCGACGAAGTATCTTTAACTGAACAGATGGAAATCGACTAAACGATGAGCATGACTTCGTCGTTCTACACATTTGTACAAAGTATATAAGTCTCTCGAATTAAGTGTACGTTTGTAATAAATCTACCAACGTTATTTGATACATTATATTGATTTAATTTTCGTACAGATTTTATTTACATGGCTGATCGTGTGATTATTTACACAATTCAAATATTTGATCACGAGGTACTAATGTACCATACAACGAATCAATTAACGCATTACCGGAGGATGGACGAAATCTCGTGCGAGATCGAGCGAGTTCTCGAACGTATGAAACACGTAAAAATCATGAAATTATCCAGTTACAGTGTCCCCACATTTTTCTCACGCCAGCTGTAGTCTGGAACACAACCCGTAGTTTTTAGCACGGTACAGAGCTCGCTTCGTTTTTATCAGGTCTGTGATCTAATCTGAGCTAAAGTTGATGCAGGATCTGATCCAGTCTAAAACTGAGATTACGGGCAAATAAATTCGGATCACTGTAAACCGTAAAATAAATCATAGTGCAACATATTAGAATATATTAGAATACGGATTAGGACTTATTAGAATACGTTATTGAAGGTGAGTTTACATTGATTGGACTTATATTTAGACGGTTTATCAACGAAGTTTCTGTTGCTGTCGAGGAACCTAGTAAAAAATCCTTAGTTATGGCACTTTAAAGAATTTTCTAATAACAATTTTCACAGATCTACCTACTAGCGTTACGCGACCGTTTACGAGGCTTTTTTAAGCAACAATATCGGCCAATATAAAATCGAGAACAACAAAAACAGTATGGGGAAACCTATTCTACTGTAGTTGTCGATTATCTGCGACCGCGTTTGGTGCACTCGTACTATTTGGTAATCCGAATCCAACCACGCTGATTGCAGCAAATGTCTGCTGCTGTTTCTCTTCTTTTTCGTTTTTGGAATGTACGGCGAGTCATAGTCCCAAACACTTTGGCTTTTCTCCACTGTGATTAGTCGCTGGAAAATAACACAACCATGAAACATAATTGAACAGAGCAAAAATATAAAAATGATTATGGGGTAAAGGTACCGGTAATTGAAAATGGGGTTTTTAGATGTTTCGTTTTTGAATTATTAATTAGAATTAACAACTATTAGTATTTTTATCTTAATTATTTAACGATGAATGCTCTTTGCAAGCGTATTAGCGACGTAAGTGATAATTGATAGTATTGAGAACCTTTGTGTTGAAAACTACTATACAAACTGTTGGGTAATGCCGAGATATTATTGATGTCTGCAAATCGTATTCCAACTGATGCTGCAAATCAAGCACTTTGACCACCACGAATTCACCTAACGCTGCAAACACAAACATCATGCAGCCTGCCATCCAGACGTCCAATGCCTGAGCACATATTAATTAATTTTAATAAACACTCTTCATATCAGGAATATACAACGGAAACTAATCCTTATGCAAAATACAAAATTGTACGTAAGGGGAGTTACAGAAAAATTGATTTCTTCTCTGAACAATTTTAACAGGCTGTTAATAACGTATCAGTAATATTAACACTAAATATTCTGTAAATAGAAATACCTGGTAAGGATTAATTTATAAAAATGGCAATAATAAATTTATTTATACTGTTTGTAAGTTTCCTTAAAAAGGGAAACAGAACAACTTTTCAAATTAACAAAGACAATTTGTATTTTGCATAAAAATTCACAGTCATGCAGGATGTCCCAAAGATTTTCGAGTTCCCTAATAGGGGTGATTGTGGGGCATTTTTAATACCACCTCAAAGACTTAAGGGACTCAATAATTTTTAGAACACCCTGTATAACTCTCGCGATAGAGGTACTGAATCCAACTTAAAAGGCTATGGAAAACGTACTTTCACATAAGCTACAGGTGGAATGTCGCTCTTCAGACCGGTGAACATGGTGACCAAGGTGAGCATGCTGGTGACCAACAGGGCCACCCTTCCAGGGATGGCGTCCAACCCTAACCAGAAGCTGAACCAAGACAGCATCACCACTAGAGTTGATGGAGCGAACGTCTGTATAAGATGATGTCCTATCTGCCTCTCGAAACGAAAGTAAACGACCAACCGAGAGAAATTTCCTGTAAGATAGTGAAAGATCAAGCTTCTCACACAGTATCCCTGGTATTACCCTAGTAGCAATTATGGTTAGTAGCCAACAGCTGGGAGTTGGTTAAGAAATAATTAGTGCTCCTGTCAACAGGTTCTCAAAAGGTGGCCTACAATGAAAAACTTATAGCAATTTTTTAATGAATTTGACCAGCGACTGTTTGTCGAGTAATTTTAATTAAACAATAAGTTGCATATAAATTAAAAGTCAGTTACAGAGAGGATGCAGGCTTTAGAATGAGTTTTAACAATTACAGTAGAGACATTTTAGTCACTTACAGAAGTAATGCTATACAATGACATAGATTTTACATTGGATATCACAAACTTGCAAAAACTAATGATAATTCTAACTCACGGCCAATTAAATAGTGCATCGAATGTTTATAAAAATTACAACAATAATTGTTACTAAGTTAGGTTGCATAACCAACAACTGTACCGCTCTTCTCCAGCATGTAGTCGACTGTTTCCTCGGAGACGATGGGTTTGCCGATGTCGTACTGCAACAGCTTCAATTCAGGGTTGACTGTGACGTCGCCCACGCCCCATTTCAAGCGCAACTTCTGTTTGTGATAGGAAACTGTCGCAGTTAACGCAGTTTTCCGGATTAATGCAGGGGTTCTGGCCAAACTGGCGTTGTTTGATTAGGCTGATTAAAGGTGATGGGTAGATTGTGAGAAGGCATAATCCAAGTGCGTCTACCGCCGCCATTTTTAATACAAATGTCATACAAAAATTTGTTTGCACACTGCAAGGCATGTACCATAAAACCCTCTAAATAGATTTTCAATTAATCTCTTCCCCTTCCCCTTCAAGTTTCTATTTTTTGTTTACATAACAGACAGAACCGGCGATAACAGCTGTAATTGCGCCTTAAGGCAATTCCGTGAAAATAGACTACCAGTAGCTTGAAAGATAGAACGTAAATTGTAAATTTTTTTTATAGTAAATATTCGTGGTACTGAAGAAATAAGAGTGTGGATTTCCTGGTCTGATGTTTTCTTCTAAAGAATCAATTTTTGCTTTTGTATAAAATATATTTACAAAATTAGTTTCTATATTTTGTCTTGAATGTTACCGGTAGTTGATTTTCACTGTATTGCCCCCTTCCCACCGCCCCGCCCCTTAAGGCGAGTTTCGGCTTCGTTACTGCTACTCACAGCTTTCTATGTAGATAGGGCATATTTGTATGTCCATCGGGTACAGCTGGAATTCCATCTGGCAGGCGATAATCGCGTGCATTCGCGCCGAATACTTGACGGTCTTGTTCCTGTAGAGCGTCACTGAAGAGAATTTGTGATTTAGAGCTGCTATCTCTGAAAATACGCAGAGAAGACCTAATTATGGCATATCATTTGCTTTGTGACTTGTCTTACCATAACTAGATTTTCTTCAACGTTTAAATATTGATTAGAAAAGAATAAAAAAGTAATGGACAAGATTTCTTAATTTTTTATCTGAGCCTAGAATGAAATGACTATGTAATTACTGTATAATTTTAATTATGCTACTAAGTGGCCGAACAAATACTTTTGTTCACGAATGAGGTTGTATTAGGTAATGTTAAAGAAGAGTAGGAGAAACACGAAGATGTATTCATGGCGAAACTGACCGGAAACTTTCGCGTTCAAGAAGTACAAATCTGGTTGCCATAAGCTGTCGAAGAAGTCCGGTGGTAAAGTGACGTAATCATCGCCTTCCTCGAAGATGTCTTCCGGCATGTCCAGTCGAGATTCTATCCAGCTCTCGCGCACAAACATGTCCACCCTGTTTTGCAGTTTTTATTAATAATTTTACAGAAGAATAAACAGCGTCATAACAGCTGTCCACCGCATCTCTATTAATTTACATTCGCAACATAAGACTGATACGGACAGGTATTATGACTTCTGTAACTTTGTCTTTAAATTTTTTTGTCTTCAACTTCATTAGTAGCACTACCATGCCGAGATCAGTACTCTCCCCATCCTGGCTGAGCCCTCAAATGTTTATTACTATTATATTATTGTTTATTACTAGTTTATTATTTCTACATGTCACACATCAATTTTGACCAATTTCTTAAATGCAAACATAGTGATATAATAGTTATGAATAATAGTATTGTAGGATCTCAGGAAAGAAGGAGGGAATTACCGGACCGGGAATCGAATCCGGGACTTTCTGGTAGCAGCTGATCGACTATCGCACTGAGCTAGGGAGAACCTGCTTTTTTCCTAATCGCCTAACGTCTATTTGATCTGGGGAGGGTCCTGGTTTCACAGTTATGAATTTGTCTCACCGGAAGTCCATGTCCTCGACGTTGATGGAGTTGATGTCCGCCACGAAGATGTTGAAGTCGACCAGCACCGGCATGCCTTTCTTCAACGGTGGCCTGATCTCTGTGTGGAATCATTTATTCACATATTAGTTGCAGTTCTGTTTCATTTCAATTCATCTGTGTTATGAGATCGCTATCCTGAAGCTAGACCGTAACTCTTTTCGGAGGACATCGCGATTCCCAGATCATGCTGCAGTGTCTCTCATGGTTTATACAGCTGCGCTAAATCTTGATCTAGCAAATGTTATAGATTCCAAGTTATGGTGGTGGCATTGTAAAATGGCTCTCGGGGACTTAGAAAGTAGATTGATTTGTTGCTGTACGACTTTGGCGATCGGAGGCTGTAGAACAGTTCCTTTCAGGGAATACCGTCGATATTGTTCAATTATGAAATTGTTTACCTCATTAGGTCAGAATTAACTTCCTTTTTCCTGGAGGAGAATATCGATTTTCTTGCATGTGATTTATTTTAATGCACAAGTATTTATTTTCTTTTACAAATAAATTGCAAATAATTTAAAGAACAAGCTGCTCTTTTTACTATTTTATTAATTGACTCGTTTTACCAATATTGAACTAAGTATTGGCTTTTACAAATAAATTGAACATCGACCTACTCTATCTGCCAAGTAACCAGTGTACCCATTCAATCAAGATAAAATGATTTGTATGTTTTACAACAAAATAAAAACATAAAATATAAGAACAAATTACGTTCTTTGCAATGTTATCGGTACTTTTACCAACTACGGACCTAACAACATAATTTTCCTTGTTGTAGTTATCAGCCTCTCCAATGCCACAAAAGAGCAACAAATAAAAATAAGCTATTGTTAATCCAAGGGACCTAATCTTCCTGGTAATCTCTGCTCCGGATCGAAAGTTTAATCTCCCGACGCAAAGTGTATCGCGTGCTTCGAAACGTCTCGTACATTCAGTCGCGATTAATCATTATACTCCCCTTATGCGCGATGGAAAATGCGAATTTTTCTTGTAGCCATTTCTCGGAATGGAAAAGTTTCCCGGAGAACGGAATACTAACCTTTCACGTAATGCTCCGGCAACACTATACCGGTCTTTATCGTCGAATCCTTCGAGTCATCGGACAGAGAACTGTGAAAGGAATGAAAGTTATAAATTAAAGACGTACGTAAGATTGTAAAAGGAGGGAAATGTCAGTTCGAAATCAGTGAGGACGTATAATTAGCATGATAGCCATCGAATTTCAGCGCAATCGAAGAATGCAAATTAAAAAATAATGCAATAATAATTTAACAACAATATAAATTACAGAAAATCTATTTTATAAAATTTTTGTTATTCTGCCATTTTTATAAATAAATTTATACACGAGCATATTGTCAAACGTTTAATTGTTGCTTATGTTTTGATCATGAAATGTTTGCTTTTATATTTTGCAAAAATAATTTTACAAGTATAAGTTCTTATACTGGAATTTTGACGACTGAATTTTCTTTACTCTCAGTGTGTAAAGAATTGTTGTGTGGGTGTGCAGAATTTTTTGATAGATCAATTAGGTTTACCTGGGATTCGAGTGCGCTTCTGCGAACAAGTTCAGCCATGAGTAACAGAGTACCGTCAGGACCGCGTTCTTCATCATACGATTTCGACAACTGGCATATTGAGTTTCGTGCAGCCATCCTGTCGCGTTCGGTGCGTTCCAATTAATCTATTACCTAGCAGTAGTTACACGTAATCTAACTAATTGCAAATATCATCGGATACTTCGGCCCGGTTATTGCTTTCCTACGGTTGCGTAACAATTCGGCTGCGAGGAGGAAGCCGGACGTATTATGCATGCAATTATCCACGGAATCTCGTAGCAATCTCAACGGCCGCAAAATAAAAAATTTCCAAAGCCTCCATTTTCACTTTCGATATCCTCTTCGTTATCCCAGCGAGAATTTAGTAACCAATTCAGAATACTTTTCGTGATTGCATGTTGTAAACGAGTGCGAGAACACCATTTTTCCTTAATCGATAACTGGAAAAGAATACAAATATGAAAGTCTTCACTAGAAATTACAGAACATTTTCAGAATATGTATAGAATTATTTACAATACAATACATTTCAATTGTACGTTGCAAAAGTGCATAAGAAAATTGTATTTTTATTGTAGGATGCAAAAGAGTACAAGAAAATTGTATTGTAATTGTAAATTGCAAAAGATTGCAAAGAAATTGTATTTACATTGTAGGATGTAAAAGAATACAAAGAAATTGTATTTTAATTGTAGGATGTAAGACAGTACAAGAAAATAATATTCTAATTATAGGAAGCAAAAGAATGCACATTTTGCTATCAAAACCTACATTAAGATTTAATAAAAATGCTGTCAGTCGACAGTTACGACTTTTCTTATAAGTACATGCATTAAACTGTAATAAATATGTTCTCTATCATAAGTTATGATTTTCTTAATAAGCGAGTTTGATACCAAACTATTTGTCTGCATCTTCACAGTAGATATATTCAAAGAGTTAATGCACTAAAAGTTAATGCACCATAACAATTATTTAAAGCACACAATTTCGAATTTCACATTCCATAAAAATCGTATATATTGATGCAAAATAAATGGAAGTGTGTCAAGTTTGTTAAATTAACACAACAGAATTTCAATAGCACCTTGGAAACGTTTCCTTGGATTGATGTAGCATTGATGGTCATGCTGCAAAGATAACATTGCGAGGAAGGCATGAGAATTTATTCGACATTTCTGTGTCATTGTTCACAGAAGATCTACGGACACCATAAAGGCGGTTAGATCTGCTGTTTAAATGTAAGATATGCTGTCTGCCGTGACAAACGTCATGCGACGGTGACTATCGAAAGGAGGAAGAAAAAGATCGACGAGAGAGAGTGAGGTCGCTTCTTCTCTTCCACGTACCCTGTGTACAGGAAACAATTATTCTAAAAATACACGAACAAACTAAGTTTCTAAGTTTTCAACACCAGTTAATTTACTTAACATTTATTAATGAGCAACACGTTCGTCGCCCAGCGTGATTCGGCTGTTCCCCGCGGGGTTGAAATTCGACCGTTGAAACGGAAGAATGTAAACAGAGCGATAGGCGGGAATTTATTACTCAGCGACGATGTAATTCGAGGCCCGTGCGCCCTAATCTACCAAAAGAAGAGGCAAACTACGCACGCCAAGAAGTGAGAAAAAATATTAAAAGAAAACGTATTGTGCGAAGTGTCCAAAATTAACCTAAATGTGTTCGAACCGTTTCAACGAACACCATGGCTATATAGCAAAATGTAATATTTTATCCGGAAAATAAATTAATGAAAGGTACGGTGCAATGAGCATATTTTTAATAATTTTATGTTGCATGTTCTACATTTATATTTCAGTGCATTCGAAAATTCTTTTTAAGTATGTATGTACGTTTGTTTATAATAATGACAACGTTAAAAATATTCGAGTCTTAATGGAAAAATTGATTTGAAAATTTTCCGTGGAAATACTCTTATAATTGCAATAACTGTAAATGAAAAAAGTCAGTAACGAGTCATGTTGGACGCGAACGTATTAAAGTTATGTAATTAGGTCGCCGATGATAAAAATTGACCTACCTGCGCGGTGCGTTCGAGACACCGAGTACGTTTGCCTGTTCCTTGACCCCTTCTCTGAGATTTGACCCTTATGAGAGGAAAACGGTACCTGCAGCATCCTAGCACACCTCGATTAGGCGTCACGTTGGTCTAAAACTCGACCTCAATGTGTGACCTCGATTAGACTTCCTCCCGTTCGCGATTCCTTCGATCCCCGAAGGTTATGGTTGCCGATCGGTCACGGTTACGCGCGCGCGCACGCCTGCAACATTTGTAAACACTATAGCGAACGCCACACCAGCGGTACTAACACGATCAGTCGATATTCAACGATCCGGAAGATCGTTCCGGTTCGATTTGTACGCCTGGTAAATTGTATGGTATTATAATGGCTTCCCATTCACCATGCTACTTCTCTGCAATTAATTCCTGCTCTTCTTCATCGTTAAGTAAGTCATTTTTCAATGTAAATTAAATCCTACAAGGCAGTAGACATTTTTTCTTCTACTTCATTCTCTTTGATTTTATCAATTTCATAGCAGTGAATAATTAGAATAATTTTCTGCTGAGATATAAATTGATCTTTATTAGATTTATTTTATTTTCGATTATTAAATTGAATTCTCGGGGGCGTAGGAATTTCTTTTTGTGTCATAACCTCAAACTTTGTTTTCTTTTTCGAATTTTGATAATGAACCTTTGCAGTCCAGTGATTGTTTCGATTGATTCTCTTGCATGCTACGAAATCGTATCGAAATTAGTATGCCCGAGTGTTTTACCATGCTAATTAATTTTTAACCCGATGAAGAGACAGTGTCACCTATGTGCATAATAATAATTTATAGAGCATTCAACGCGTCGAGAGTCGTTCACACGCGTGACTAATTAATAGTTGCGCAGAAACGACGAGCAAATTGTCTCATTAGCGATCATGATTGCTATAATTTGCGTGCGAAGTACGCATTTAGTGTAAACGTTATCAAATTTTAATTAAAGAGAGGATACAGATTGATCTACGATCATGAGGTATTAAGGACGCTGTTAATTTTACTAATTGGCGCGAATCATCGCACTGTTTCACGGCTCAATTAAGAAATTCCCTGTTCAAGTAATGAATCTTTGGAAAGCAAGTGGGAAGATACTAATCAACAATTATTACAATAATCAATTAAGTATAAATTTCTATTTATGTTGCGACGAACTCTAACCTAGAACTGTGACAAATCCATTTATAAAATTCTACGCTCTGCCAATATATAGCGTTAGCAATTGTTAATGTTGTTCGAAGATAGACAACTAATCATGGACAAATACAATTATCTATTTTTTTCTTACTAACGTAAAGTAGTTAATAATTTACAAATTAGATATTTTCAGTACTCAATAGTTACAGTCCCAATTGCAACCGCTAGAGTGCTCGACCAATCAGAGCGTGGTTGCTACAGACATATCTTGGCTCGGCCAATGGCCAGCGTCACGCTCAGCGGGATCTGTCTCTGATTGGTTCGCGTTTTTCGCGAATAACTCGAAAACGAAGGCGCGTACGATATTTTCGCAAAGGAAAAAGTCTCCTAGAAAAATCCAAGGAATCGTTCCTTTCAATGAATTCGAACTTTTATGGGACATCGCGTGTACATAATGTACACTGATCGCGGCAATGCGAGCGCGTTAATTAAATAGAAAATGTCGCAACGGGCATATTAAGCGCAATAACGGTTGCGTAGGCGGAAGGACGAATCACGAACGGTTACACGAGCTGCAAAAAATCAACGTTGACGGATAGAAAGTTACCTTCTGCTGCCGTATAGCTTGTCCTATTTAAACTCTTCAACAACCGCGTGTTTAAACATGCACGAGCCTCTTTTTTTCCACCATGGAAATAACTGCGTCGCCGGCGGCGCGACGGTGTACGAACTTTTTCACTAACTCGTAGAAACTGGAAATCGGATCGGTGGTCCGGCTGGTAAACTAAGGTGAAATCGTCGGACCTAGGCAAGAACTGCTCGCAAGTTGCCATCGACGATTTTAAAGAGTTATGCAATTTTCTTTTGCAGTCTTGTTACTTTACAACCGACAGTTTTGGTTTTCTCGAGACGTATTCTTAACAATATACGGTGCAACCGGTTGCTGCTGCGTCGATAAGGAAGAGCGGTCGCCAGGAAGCGAGTTGCGGTATGTTTATGACGTTACAAACGGTCATTTCACTTTCTTTTTTTAGTTAATTCGTAAATTAGTTATTTAAGGAAGTCTCGTTCGAAGCATTTCAAAGCGTGGTTGTTAAATACGTTACTTCTTTTTTTCTTTTTAATTTGTTATGTTCTTTTTCGGGTAGGTTCAAGTAAATTCATTTTTAAGAAATCCTTAGCAGCGCCTTCTGTGCTAAAATTCGGTGAACGACGTTCCCTTTATGTTTAGGGTATTCGGACAATTAGAAAGAGGTCTAGGCAGTTGTGATTGATCATGGGAAGTTTCACACCCGAGAAACGTGACTTCGGATTTTCATCGTGCTGTCAGTGGATGCTTGGAAAAGTAATCGACGTTGTCATTAACGGTACTTTCTTCGTAATGTTACGATGCAGGCATTCATTTTCTTCACGGTGCTTGCAAGTACGTACACATCAACAACAACTGTCTTAACCTAATAATTTTGTTTTCCAATCAAACGCCTGTGTTCTCACTTTTATTTTTACGTCTTAAAACGTATCGTAATACGATACATACGTCTCTAAAATGTACAAGCCCGGTAGTAACAATCCTTGAAACAAGAAAAAATAACTTTTCGGAAAAATTATTATCATAACTTTCAGGATAATCAACTCCTTCATTGTTTGCTTCCTTTAAATTGGTAAAATTGATCGTAGGCAACGTGCCTCACAGGTTTCACAATTATTATAAAGGGTATTACGAAAACGTTCGAGTTTTTTGAACGGGAAGATTCCTTGGATTTTTTTAGGAAACTTTTCCCTTTGCGAAAATATCTTACGCGGTTTCGTTTCCGAGTTATTAACGACAAACGCGGACCAATCCGAGCAGAGATGCGCCCGCTGCAGTCGCGTTCCGATTGGTCCGTGTTTCTCGTTAATAACTCGAGAACGAAGCGTCGGATCGTGAAATGGTAAAGGAAAAAGTTTCTTAAAATAACCTCAGTGATCATTCGTGAAAATTTGGCGACACAGATTCTCTATATGTTTATAAAGTAATGTAAAATAGTTGTTTTCAGTGCTTCGTACAAGTTTGCGTGAAATTCTCAGCTCCCTGTACTGTTATCCGTTAACATTTCAGTTCATAATGTTCATATTTGTTAATAGGAGCTGTCAGCGCCGTTCTTGCACGCGAGTTTCGTTAATTATGGTCTCGGGATAATAGCGAACCGGGGGCTTTCCTCGGTTTCTGAGTAAGAAGCGAAGCGACCGTGAAAATCAGTGAAACTCGCCGCAAGAACCGGACACCATCGGGCTTCACACGTTCCTGAGCGAGTGAGCGTATCCTCTCAGCTATCAACTTGTCCGAGCCTTCGTCTTCCTCGTCCTCTTCTCTTCATTTGTCCCACCTGGTTTGATCTGTTACACCCTGAATTCGGTTTACGGTGTCGCTCCAGTTTCATGTACGCTCGCGACCCACTTGTCCTTATGGTCGCGGGCAACGACAACGTGTAACACATGCTTTCGGGCGCGGAACTGTCCGACAATGATGCTGTCCAGGTTAAGTGATTTATATCTTATAAATTATAAAAATACTAGTTGAGTATTCTAAAATTCTGTGAGTTTTATTTGAGAGGATGATGTAAATTCAAAATGTAAAACATCTTTTATACCAAAACTTTAGTATTTTAAAGTAGTGTGAATTTAATTTCAGGCGCGGAGACTCGGTTAGGTTAGAACAGTTGACATCGAAATTCAATCGACTGCAGTCGGAAAACTGGCGGGTCCCTAGTATGCCTGCATACAATACGCAGAGACACAAGGTCCCAAGAATGTGTGGTTCAAGAAAGCGTAACGTAATCCAGCATTTTTTAAATTTAAATCACTTGCTGTTACCGTTACTTGCAAATTTGCGCTCTAAACAATGGCGCGTAAATTACCTGCGACTTCGCATTATCGCTGCAGCGTCTCTGAAACGGCGGAAAACAATTCATTGACAAATAATAAAAAACAAAACTCCGGAATAACCTAAAATAAAATTACATTTACTGTTGAGCAATATTTAAAGCAAGCGAATGCGATGGGATAATTAACTGCTGAACGAATTTGCATTTAACGAAGTTCCAGTAAGTTCATTTTTAACCAAGTTTCAGTTTTCAGCAAGTTCATTTAAGTTTCAGTAATTTCTGACCCAATCACGTTGACTTTTATGAAGGTTTTAATAAGTTCCTCATTTAATAGTATTTAGCAGATCTCAGTAAGGTTTTTTCCGAGTAAATTAATTTTAAAATAAGTCTCAGAAAGTTCTCTCACTTATCGGGTCCGGACGGACCCAGCCACCGAAAATATTCAACAAGTTTAAAATATGGAAAGCAAAAGATAACGATCCCTTTTGAGATCATTTTCCCAACTGCATCATCCCTTCTGAAATTATACTTCAACTTCGTCATCCTACGAGCGGGTCCGAATTGACCCAGCCTCCGAAAATATCCAACAAGTTTGAAACTTAAAAAAGCAAGATAAGAGGAACCTTTTCCAAAATTATTCTTTCAGCGCTATCAGTCTCCGAGTGGGTCGGAGTCGACCCAGCTTCCGAAACTATTCAACCAGCTTGAAATTTGGGTGAAGCAAGAAATAATAAATGAGTGAGTACTCGTTCTTGTAATATTATTTCGAATTAACTCACAGTAAATTTCTTTCCACCAATCCACCAAGGTTCCACCAATTTATTGATAAATAAATAATCGAAAGAAAGTTGCTGGTCGTTCGGAACGTTTCTCAAATCGCTTATCTGTTACCTAGAAAATCCTATCCGCACACATTCCATGAGGTGAAATGCTGTACGTTGAGTGCGTGTGTTCGATTTCTACAAAATTTCAAGTGAGAGGTTCGATCCTGGCGATCCTTGGTTTAATAGTCCAACCCAGTGAGATGTTTATAATAATATTCTGCGACGAAACTATACATACATATTTACATACATACACCTATACTCGTCGGAACCGTCGTTGTTACGCGTTTTTATTGAAACGGACCGCGGAAGACAGACGGATTTCTTCTTGCACTCGGTTTCCAAAACGGCAAAAACAGTTTAGGCGTTTTTGTCGGCCAATTACCGCCGACATTCGCTGCGTCGGAAGTCAAAACTGTCGGGTAGCCGGCGAGGAGACGACCATAACCAGAATCCAGATATGGACAATGGGTCTTTGAGACCGCGAAACGACCGTAAATCAATCGCCGCTCGTAAAGTCTTCGCGTTCTAAATATCCTGTGTTTTATTGCTCGAGTTAGGATACTTGAAGACGTTGGAATAGTACAGTCTGTTAGGTGTATCAGTACAGTGTTGTTCTGAAATTTCTTACAGGTACCGTGGCATTTTTATTAGTGACAGAAAATATGAAGTCGAATTGATTAAATCTATGAAGTGAATTTTTTATTTTTAACTGTGACAAGAAGTTAAAAACATTGCAAATATTGCAGGAAAATAGTCCTTTCGTCATGAAGTGGAAATGTAGCAATAAAATATACTGCTGAATTTTAATTAGAAAAGTAAACAGGATTTCAACAAATGCAAACATTTATTTAACAAACAAAATCTACACAAACTGTAGATTTTCATATGTATTTTTCAAAGAGATTGTTCTTATCGATAAGCATCGCTTTTTATAAGAAAACACTAGATAAATATTAATAACCATATTAAAATTAAAATCAGAATTTAAAAATCGTCTATAGAAGTACAAAATAAGAAAATCTTAAAATTGAAAAGATAAAATGAGGGAGCATCTCGAAAATTATTCTTGTAACATTATCATTCTTCGAGTGGGTCGGAATTGACCCAATCTTCGAAAATATTAAAACAGTTTGAAATTTGGAAAGCAAAAAATAAGAACCACTGCTAAAATCATTTTATCAATTGCATCATCCTATAAACGGGTCGGAATTGACCCAGCCAGCAAAAATATTCAACACGTTTGAAA
>CM052099.1:18744708-18769738 GCA_028453745.1 Agapostemon virescens
ACTTCCGGTGGGAGTAAGAAAGATTGAGAGTGTTTGGAAATGGCGGCGTTGCTTTGACGTTGTTAAAATTGTTGATGCGATAATTGTGATAATTGTGCGATAACTGTTCTATGGAATATTTAAATGAAAGCTGCAGTGAAAGCACAAATATTTTTTTCTATTCTGTGAACGAGACGAGGCTTTTGCGAGACTTATGGTTGGCTGCCGGTCGCACAAATGCAGTTTAATAATGATGCGAGAGTTGCGTGGGGCAGGGGGAGAGGGGAGAGAGGGTAAAAAGCTTGATCTGTCTGTGATTTCACTCGGCCTCGGGAGATTATAAATCGATTTATCGAACTTTCACCGTGAAGATCGCTCCCGTGTCGGGCTGCGCGAAAATCGGTGCCGTTGCGATGCACTCGTTGTGTCTTCTCGTTCCCATTTTCTGCGGTAAATTATCGATTCAGATTAGCAACAATGGAAGATAAATCGTCAGCTAATTTACATGCCTCAAATCCCCAATTTACTGCCAGGTATTCTTAACGCATTCAAGAAGTCTCGATACTTTTGAATATTGTTTAAAAATGTCTAGGCGTTCGCAATATTACGAAAAAGTATGCCGTTATGTTTGGGAGAACCTACAGAGTTTGTTCATGCCATAAACATTTTTGTAACATTCAATATGAAAGCACGAAAAATTATCGAACCTAAAATTTGCTACAATTATCGACTCACCCTTCTAGAAGCTCTCACTTGGAAAATTGTTTAAACAAGTTTAAACGTTTCTAAAATTATGAAATAAATTCTGGCATATCTATAAAAGTCTCCAGAATCGCCTCCAACGAATAAAGTTTGTCCATCTTTCAAATTCAAAGCACAAAAAATTGTCAAACCTAAAATTTGCTGGAATTATCGACTCACCCTTCAAGGACCTTACTCTTGAAAAATTGTTTAAACAAGTTTAAACGTTTCTAAAATTATCAAATAAATTCTGTCATATCTGAAAGAGTCTCCAGAACCATTTCCAGTAAAAACTTTCCACAATTGCCAAATATAGATTATAAACAAAAATTCGCAAAGCTAATACTTGTCTACAACCATCGACTACTATTACAATCTGTTAAAACAATTATTTAAACAAGTTTAAACATTTAGAATACCACTGAAACGCACGTTATCGTTTCCGAAAGCTGCCGTCAGTTGTACCGAATCAATTTTCAGTTGAATAAAGTCCATGCGCATAATTGATCGATCAAAACTTGGAAATGCCCGGTATATGAGCATCGTAATCGAAATTACGTGCAATAAATAAACAAACTGCGGCGGGGGTCTGACATAAACTCGGTGGAATCGTGGGTATTAACGATAAACATCGTCACAGATCATAAATCGCGGAGAGGCGCGATACGCCTTCGTTTCGCTTCGAAAACAGGTTTTTGCGGTACAGGTGTGCCTAATCCGCGAAATCGCGGCAGCACGTCCATGATAATCGAGCCGGTGTCGTTAAACTTATAGAGAAACGTGTCGTCAGCGTTTCGAAATTAACGGGAGTTTCGCATATTCGCGCGGAGGTCGCGAAACGAGATGCAACACGTGCCATTTTGTCCGCACTCGACGATCGCGCGATGCGCGTTAAAAATCCTCGCGCGAATAAAGTGAGGAGAACCGAGGCGAAACTTAAACGCATTTCATGACAGAATGGAGCACCTTCTTTAAAAAATTACATATGCAAAAATTTACGGACGCAAAATTTGTTTAAGATTGACGAAATGAAATGGAAAATTGCGAAAGTCGAGGCTGCTTTTGTTGAATCCTGTTGCAGGTCTTTATTGGATAATTATTTAAACATGTTTAAGGGTTCGTTGTGTTGTTAAAAAATATACTATTATATTTGCGAGACATTGAAGGAGAATTTTTAGTAATAAACATTTTTAGGAATTTCAAGTTTAATGTATAGAAAATTCTAAAACTTTTGGCGCGAATTATTAAGTCACTTTCGTTGGTGCTTTTGCTTGAAAAATTGTTTAAACAAATTTAGATATTCGTAATGTTAGAACGCAGTTCCATGACTTTCAAATCTGAAGTATAAAAAATTCTCAAAGTAAAAATTCAGCTGCAACCATCGAATCGGGGCTATGGAAACTATTGCTTAAAAAATTGTTTAAACATTTTTAAACTTCTATAATGTTATAAAAAAAATACTGTTACACTTGGGAATCTCTGTAAAAATATTACATGCCAAAAACATGTTTACAACTTTCAAGTGTGGAGCATAAAAAATTCCCAAGGTAAAAATTTGGTTGCAATCGTCGAATCGCCACTCTAGAAACTATTACTTAAAAAATTGTTTAAACGTTTGTAATGTTACAAAAAAAATACCTTTCCTCTTAGGAGGCTCAGCAGAAACATTACGTGCCAAAAACATCCGGAAAATATTCAAGTATAAAGCATAACATATTCCCAAATTAAAAAATTAAAAATTCTCATCAGATTAAACATTTATTCGTCGGTGACAAAAGAAATCCGATTCGTTTGATCTTAACCGTGTTCCGACTAGAATTTCCCGTGTAACCGTGTTCACCGGCAATTATCAAAGTGGTCGTCGCACGTGCGTTAACGAGGTCCCGCGTCGTATAAAAAGCGCGTCAATCAACCGCCTTGGCTGCGTGCGAAAGGTGGAGACAGGTTGGAAGGGGGAGTCGGCAGGGTGAACTTGCACTTGCCATAAGATCATGCAGCGAGGCCAGACCGCAAATGAAAGTTGTGCATTCCATTCGATCTCTCGGGGGGAGTCATCGAACGTCACGAAACTTGATCCTCGCTTTTGCGAAAGATTCGCACGAAACACGTTTTTCCCGGTGGAGATATAGCGTGCCGCGCGCAGCTACTCCGATAACGTGAAAGTTATATATGACGTTTCCATCTTGCGAGTGAACGACCGGATAACGGTACGTGCTACAGAGCCCGTCGTTAGAAGAGTATCTCGGTTAACGCTCGCGCGCGCGCGCTGCCACCGCGAAAACATTATCGCAGGTCTTATCTGTACGATAGGCTCGACAGACACTTTCCATTTCGTTCGATCGGGCTTCAGGGTCCCCGCGTCCCGCGGATGTCAAAGAAATAGTAAGCGGAAGATTCTCCAGACGATACTGAACAACTTTTTCCTTTTCCGTTTTGCGATCCGACGCTTCGTTTCAGAGTTATTAAGGAAAAGACACGGACCAATAGGAGCGCGGGGGCGGGCCTAAAGGAGGGCCCAAACTCGTCGCTTGGTCTAGGCGGACGCTGCTGCGCCCGTGTCGCGGCGTATTGGTACGGCTGCGCGGGGTGACGGCGCATTGGTTTGGCGTTTTAGTTTCACGTATTGGTGTGACGTATTAATAATTAATGACGATTAATTGTAAATATTTATTGTTTGTATGTGATTGTATTCCATACGATTTGTATAGATTTTCCTAGCAGACTGTACGCCACTGTAAAGCGTGCGGGTTTTTACGCATTTAAATTGTCCAATCAAAGTGAACAACTTAGAAACTTCCGTTTATCGCAATTTCATAGATGTCAAACGTTCTTTCATTGGTTGCGAGTTGAATTTCTCTTAGCCTGGTTAGGCAAATGGAAAGAGTAAACTCGTTTGAAATCCTGATTTCTGTAAACTAGTCTGATCAGGTATATATCGAGTATCATAATCCCGGTGGTTTATTTATGATCGATAATTGCAATTGCAGTGTAATTTGTTTTATGATAGTCTATTTGATGCTTATGGCGAAGCACTTGAACCAGATCAATTTATTACGGAAAGCAAAAAGTTTGTGGCGCCTCTTTGAGACCGCAATAAACTGGCAATTGGCAAAGAAATGACAATGTAAGCGCTGGATGGTTTATTAATAATAAAACCACATTTTATAACGGCCCATTACAAAATCTATTGCAATACTAAAATTCTTAAATAATTGATTGATTATTATTGGGCATTACCTACTTCATTCTGCGATAATTTATTTCTCAGTTTTTAGAGGATTCAAAATGGCGGATTTAGTATCAATAAAATTATAGTACTCAGCTAGCTATTTATTGCAAATACAATTACAATGTTGAGCTAGTTATTTACTTTTGAATAATTTTGAGCTCACAATTTATTATAAATAAAATTACAATATTGAATTAGCTGTTAATTACAAATAAAGTAAAAATTATGAGGTAGCTATTTATTACGAATAAAATTCCAATTATTGAATTAACTATTTATAAAAATTCTATAGTCAATGTCTACCTTAATAGTAATCCCAGTTTATTTTTCTATTAATTAAAGTAATTTATAGTGACATAAAAATTGAAATTACAAAATTATTTGTTATTGGAGACACGAAAGTGTTGTTTGCCCAGTGCAGAGTTACCTGAGAAATTGATGAAAAAATTAGCAGAATGCGTTCTTCCACGATCAAAGTAGAGATTAGTTTAACAAAACTTCCGTAACAATTTATACATTTTCACCAGCTAATTACAAAACATTGTAGCCGCGAAGATGCAATGCAAGTGAAAACGAGTTTTTTTTTTTACTTTCAACCATGATAAATAAGGGAAGACGCATGCGAGCTCGTTTTCACTGATGTTCGCCGTTTCCTGTCCAAGATTACGTTCCTTTTACTCAGGATGCATTCCGAAAGATATCAATCAGTTTCACTCGGGTGCAATCACTGTCATCAAAACGAATTTCGTTTATGAATCGGTTCCTTAAAAATTCAGTCTATTAAAATTCAAGTTCTAAGATTTTATCAGATTTAACTTTATACTATTTGTTGTTACTTTAGCATTAAGAAAAATTAAGATTGACTTTATCTACTTATATTCGAGATTGAAAATTTCTTGCAATTTTGCAAGGGAAATTCACATTGCACTATTATTTAATTGGATATTAAATAAGAATTACATTTTGTTACCAACAATTTATAATTGCTATTATTATATAGAAAATTTATATTTCTGTTTCAGGCAATGGCGAACATAATCAATTCCACAGCGACATTAATCAATGACGCCTACGATTACTACCTCTGGACCCTGTCTCTCGCAGGTAACACTAACTATTGTTAATACAATAATACACATGTTATTACTACATGGCATTTTGTAAAAATTTCTACACATTTTAAAACAAATTCAAAGACACTTCCTTAATTTATTTATCATTAGTTCTCGATCATCCACTGTCTACAAACATTTTTAAACAATTAAACAGACAGTTTCATCAACTAGATATATTTAAATAAAAAGAAAATGAAAAGACACTTCTTTAATTTATCCATCGTTAGTTTTTGTTCACCCACTGTCTACAAGCATTTTTAGAAAACGAGCAAGGACAGTCTGATTTCCAACTTGCTCGGCCATATTTGATTTTTCTAAATGCTCGATTAAATAACGTACTGCGTTTAATTTTTTCCAGACGAACGAACGAGAGGATGGCTGCTGGTCGACTCGCCGAAACCTACTTTGGTCTACACGATGCTGTATCTGCTGATCGTGTGGGCCGGGCCAAAGATCATGAGAAATCGTACAGCATTCAAGTTGACCTGGGCCCTCGTACCCTATAATCTCGCGATGGCCTGTCTGAACGCGTACATCGCCATTCAGGTACAACCTCCTCTTTGCTTTCCACCACTCATATTTCTCCTCTTGTCCCCGATTTCCACATTAATTATCTAGGATGTCGTGACGATCCTCACTGTCTCCGGTTCCGTCAGATGGTTATCGCACGAATCGCTAATTCAATGATAATTCACCGACAATCCTGGCAATTTATCACCTGCAACAGTAGTCAGTAAATGTACTCATCAATAACAAGATAACATCATAATTTTCTAATAATGAGGTCGTCTACCTTCATAAAGATTCATAGACAATTTTATAGCCATAGACATAGTCATAGATAATTTTATATATTAAATAATTTTGACAAGTATTATTAATGGTTCCTGATACACAGGAAGCCTCGAAATACTCATAATAGTAGAGAAACAAAAGAAGTAGCTAAATCTGACTTAACTATGATTTGTTGAAAAATTTAATCATGGGTTGTACGTCTTCAAAATCAAAGACAGAGTTTTATTGAATTGCTAAACAAATAAAAGTCTTGTTTTTCCAAAATGGCGATGCAGAAACAATAATAAATATATTTGCTTTTCCAGTTGTTCGTTGCATCCACCAGGTTAAGTTACAGTTACGTCTGCCAGCCGATCAGACAGGTGACGCGCCCAGACGAATTACAGGTACGTCAAGAACCTTTGAGAACCTGTTAAAAAAATATTACACTTCCTGTTCTACAATTAAAATGTTGCAGCTTCATACTAATTACATGTTTCTTCTGAATGGCAGATCGCTCATGCAGTTTGGTGGTACTACTTCAGCAAGCTCCTCGAGTTCTGTGATACGTTCTTCTTCATCCTTCGGAAGAAGGATAATCAACTAAGCTTCCTCCACGTCTACCATCACTCCACCATGTTTTCGTTGTGGTGGATCGGTATCAAATGGGTCCCAAGCGGATCTAGTAAGTGTCCCATAATTAATTATCTTTTTATAATCTTTAAAATTGCTGCAACAATATTTTGTCGCACTGATAGGCATCCTTAAATTAAGTAGGTACTACTTTGAAAGTAGTCTGAGTTGTATTGCTCCGAGAGCAGTCCATGTTGCATTGCTTCGAGATGTAAATTTGAACTGGAAGAGGGCGCCATAAATGTTTTGTTTGCGGCGGTAGCGTCCTAAACTGTCAGTCGCCGAACGGCTGTGAAAATGTTCATATGGGTGGTTACTTGAAAACACAAAATGCGGATATCCACGTGTAGAGTTACCGGTCGACCTGCGAGTCTTTGAAGTAATGTCGCAGAGCGTTATGTTCGTTTTGTGGTGGGTAAAGGAATATCGAGACATTACGTAAATGTAAACCGACGTAATGTAAAGTAAATAATAATAGTGCCGGGACATGACTGCCACACTTTTCCAGTGAATGCAATGTTCATTAACTGTGAGGTAATTTCATCGAACTGGTTGCCCAACGATGTTGTTCATCGATTGTGAATTAATTATTCTTACTCTAGTGGAATACTAATTTGTTTTGTTTCTTTTCAGCTTTCCTACCAGCAATGGTAAACAGCTTCATCCACGTACTGATGTATTCATATTACGGATTGGCCGCACTTGGACCAACCGTTGCCAAATACCTCTGGTGGAAGAAATACCTAACGATCCTCCAGCTGATCCAGTTCACCACTGCCCTAATCCTTGGGATTAACGGCATTCGATCGGGATGCGACTTCCCACTTTGGATGCAGTACGCTCTGGTCATCTACATGATCTCTTTCATCGTACTCTTTGGAAACTTCTATGCCAAAGCGTACATTGCGAAGGTACGTTGCTGTTACAATCACTCTACAGATAAATCTAAATGGGAGATCACTGGGACAAATCCAAACATTTTCCTGCAATATGCATTCTGTAAACATATTCAAACTTTTAAGTCTGTAACTGGGGGAGAACTTTGGGTAACAATTTAGCAGACCAATTGTTTAACATGTTTCAATGTTGACTGTGCAGGGTAAGCAAGCATATGCGGAGCGGCAGCTGGAGAAGATGAAGGCGAACGCGCTGTCAAAAGCGGAGCTGACCAAGGGTATTCAAAGTGCGACGCGCAACGGAATCATCGCGAATAGTCACGCGAACGGGCACACGAACGGAGTGTCGAAAAAGATTCAATAGACATCGTGCTCTTTGCTGTTAGCACACCGTCGACGACAAACAAGAATGAATAGTGAATAATGAGAGAAGCAAAGAGAAAGCACACGCACACAGAGAGAGGGAGAGAGAGAGAGACGGAGATCCTTGAGGAGGATCGCTTCAGCTAACGACGAAAAACAACAACAAAAAGATAATACCGGATGTTCTTCGTTCGGCCCCAGAATTTTTTGCAGTGCTCGATTGCCGACGAGACCTTCGTGGATCCGCGAGCATGAGTCCGATGTCTTCTGAGAACCGATAACAACGCGATTGTAAACATAACCGGCCTGCGATTTACAATATTACGTTTCACACTTGGGACCGAGGAGCTGAGAGCTCGGATCGCTGGCCCAGCACACTGTAAATACAAATTATAGTCAAGTATACACGGTAACCAAGGAAGTCCTCTGCCAATGGCCAGCGTCGGTATCATCGACAGCCACAGACTCGCTGATGAGAAAGAGAATCGTTATCAATTCTTTCAACATTTCAAAATTCCTCTTCCTCCTTCTGCAAGGCCAGTTTTCAACGACACGGATTATACAACTTGAAGTGGCTGCACTGACTTGCGCAACCTGGAGAACGTTAAGGGGCAAATATTGTGACGGGGTGAATATTCTTGTAACCTGAGAGTTTGACACTGTGACTGCCACGTCAGCCGTTTATGGGTGACAGATTATTAGCTGTATCTTTTTCAAATGAATTTTCAAGTTGGTATATTCATTGCATCAGGTTTGATGGTGAGCTGGAAAATGTGAAAAGGTCGAAGGACTATTCAAATTTATTTTTCTCAATTTTTCTTTCATTCAATGATTTACTTTGATTTTACGCAATTTTTGTTGGTGCTTGTTAGGCGGTCAAAGTGTGAGAAAAACTCTTTAAAAAATGACTTAGTGAAGTCATGAAAAATTGTCGTCACAGTATTTGCCCCTTTGAACGAAACAAAGTTTTCTCCTGACACTTTTCCCTGTAATAAAAAATGAAGAAGACATTCAAGATGCTCAAGTTAAGTGGGACACACTGTATGTAAATCCACGTTTTCGTGAACATAAAGCTCCAGCGAATTATCCCACGTTCGTAAGGAGAAATCGTTGAGCCACAGCGTTCCTACCATAGCGTCGCACGAGCGAGCATGGCGAGACGATTGGAATCAATGGCGACGCATTTTGGTTCGCTTTTCCCGCCAATTTGGTCGACTGCATTGAACGCTGCGTTGGAACCGACTTCGAAACGGACCGGGGCCGCTTTTATAGGAGATTTCTCGTTCAGAGTGACTTCAGTGGACAACCAAGGTGGATGACTTCCGAAACACCCTGTATAGAAGTTATAGTCGTCAATAGGAGTTACGAGATTCGCCCGTTCGATCTCGTACAATAGCGTCGCGTAATGTAAGCTTAAATGTAAGCGATCTTTTTCGTGGCCGACGGCAAAGGATCTGTCTTGTAAAAAGATTATGGCAATGGATCGTCGAGTCAGAGGCAGCTGCAGTCGAGATTGCACCTTGTGCAGGGTGTCCAATATCGCGAACAGAGCGTTTTCACAATTGTTCAAAGAAGAGAGAAAAACGGACAGCAAAAAAGAGAAAGCAAAACTGTGGAAACGAAAAGGTGTTTAAAGGTTGTGCGATTATAATTTTTCTGCGAGGAGATTCGGGTCTGTTTTGTCGCTTAGGTTTATCGGAATATTAACGGGGATGTGATCTTATTCGATTCTCTATTTATTTATTTATTTAGACGACTTCGTCGTGCATAGGAAATAAATGTACGGAACAAGGGCGATCATCTGTCATGTGCAGTTCATTTATTTTCTGTTTCTCGTGGCCTGACGCATGCCGGGAACCGAGAGCTCGTTGCTGACGTCATCGAGGTTCAATTACAACGCGATTCGCGTTCTAATGAGAATTCAATTTATATTGGGGGCGATGGAAAATAATTAATATCGTGGTGTGGTGCGAGCGTATCGGGTAGAACTAGAATTAGCGAGCAATAGACAGACGAACTGTTCAATGTAAATGATCGCAATTTTCTCGTGAAAACGATCCGCGTTGTCGATTACTCGCGCGGCGATCGTGCTTACTGGACACCCTGTATGTAGTCGCACATTGGTCGTTTAGATAGGATTATCGGTATCGCGACGTAGAGATATGGTTGTTCACAAAAACACCTGCATGTCTTCAAGCGACATTATTGTCACTTTTGTAAAACTTTTACGTTCTTGTGATAATACCTGAACATTGTTGCAAATTCGTCAATTTTATTCAACGTCAATTTCGGTCAGTTTTTTCAGCAAGATGTTATTGCAAAATTATCATTTTTCGCCATTTACTGATTGTGTAAATTTATCAACATTCTAGCAAAGCTATTGTCAATTTTTTTCTAATGTATCGACATAGTTCGTGATTGTCGGTTTAGATGCAAATTTGTTACAATTGTTGCAAACCGGTCACATTGTCACAAATTTATCAACATCGTTTTGTAAATTTACCGTCTTATCGTAAATGTACAAACTGTGTTGTAAACTCATCAGCATCGCTACAAGTTTATCAACATAACCTCAATGTTATCGACATTGTTGCAAATTCATCGATCTTAATTAGGGTGATCATTGTCGATTTAGATGTAGATTTATCAACTTTGTTGCAATCATCAATGTCTGCACAACGCGATACATTATGCTGCGACTTGTCAACATTGTTGCAATTTGTCAGCGTTGTCGTAAATTTATTAACATCGTCCAAAAAAAATTGTCATCCAAGTACAAAATTATTAATTTTAAACAAAAGTTTGTTGCTTTAATCCTCCATCAACAATGCCCTCCACTATTTCTCAACAACGTCTAACAATTTGTCGAATTAAGCAATAAAAATACTGCCCTTAAACGTTTTTAGAACATTTTCTAAAATGTCGTTAAGATGCTACGCGTGTGACCAACCGTACTTCGCGATCGATCATTTGAAAAAGGTTAAAAGAACCATAACCTTTCATTCTGACACGATCAAAAAACCATAGATCAAGGTGTACGCGCGTTTTTTGCGAACGAAAGATAATTTGCATTTTGCAGAGACACATGCCTAAACATCGTATTTATAAGGGATGATTATTTAATGAACATTGTTTTACTAGGCATTTGTAGAATAATAAAAGAAAAGCATTGATCCGTTTGTTAATTTCCCACGAAAGTTTTGTTTTATTTGCGGTACATGCGACTGTTTCATATACATATATTCCGACGAGTCCGTTTCGTTTTGTATTGTGTAGATTAGGCGAGCGTTCACGCGAGAAAAACGTTTTTCGAAGATTTTACACACACACACATACATACATGTATCTCGTAACAATGTCTGAAAATGGCAGAGACCACAAACAACGCACAAAATGGAAACAATACAACTGTCAATTTGTAGGTAGATGCAAAAATTTTTACATCCGGTTTCGAGCCGTTACACGACCACTGTGAACAACAACAAAATCAGAGCTTCGTTCGAACGTGATCTTTCACAAAAAATTCTTATCGGTTTCGGTGCTTTGACTATCCTACAGAATTGTAATAAAAAGAAAAAAGAAAAAACATTTTCGTTTGAACTACGCGGCGTGTAAAAAAGAATATTACAATTGTTATGGAGAAGAAAAAAAAGAAATGCATTGCTGCGCAATGCAACGAGTATAAAGAAGTCTATTATACGTTCTTCCTCACAGTTTTTGTTCATCTAACCCTTCCACAATTAATTTAATCAAGCGTGTACTGAAATCGGACTAAAAATTTTTACACCGTTATAGACAAATCTTGAATTTTTATGAAAAATAGAATTGCGAGGTTAGCAGACTGCAGATCCTCGTGCGGCCCTGTATTTTATAAAAAGAATCTACCACCTGGTAATATTTCAATTATTTTTATCAATATTCCATTTTCCTGCATTTTACAAATTTCTACAAATGCGCGAAGATCTACAGTCTGCCGATCAGAGCATTTCAGAGTGAGACACGAATTTTTCACGAGACTATAATAAACTAAGCTTTTCTACAACTTCGTGGTACAATAAACATAAGAAATTTTCGATTTCATATACAAACATAGTACATCTAGAACACTAGGTTTACGGAGCAGTAAAAGAGACTATTTTACATTACCATATAAAAATTTGTTTATCCAAATTTATAGCAATTAATAAAAATTAATAACACAAACCCATAAAAATAAATTTGCTAAATAACTACTTGTAGCTATGTCGTCACAATTTCAATAATTAATTAAATAATATTAATTAAATAACACAATTTCACTGGCCCCGTGAACCTAGTGTTAAGGGAAACAGACTCTTGTACAGGCTGTCTCTTCGACTAGATTTGTTACCAAAACTATTTGTACTTTTTTATTGCGAAGTCAATGGGAATAATCAGCGACGGAAGATCATCGTAGTACTCTAATATAGTTTCCAAAGTGTTCCCCACACGATATCTTTTTATACGCGAGATTATAACGAAGGCGTGTATATTCTATTTAATGATCTGTATCGAAGACAGTACTTTTCGCAGAAATTCTTTGTGATAAACACTAGTTATTTATACTCCTTTGTATGCATTGTAACGCTCATTTTAATGGAGTATACAAATATGTAATAAACAAATACACCAACGTGTTCTGGAGTATCCAGCCTATCAGTCCCAACTTCTTCAAATTATCACTGCCAGCCAAGTTGTATAAATTTCCCTAATCATATTGCTGTTAGTAGTTGACTACGTCTATTTGACAAAACCCCATGCATGAGTAAGCATTGTAACATTCATTTTAATGAAATAAAACAGTTCTAATGTATTGAATCTCTCAATTCCAACTTCTTAGGATGACCGCAGCCAGCCACATGGACCAGATCTGCCCAATAATATTGCTCTTACTGGTACCACGTTTATTTAGCAAAACCTCATGCATAAGGTGAGCATTGTAACGTTCATTATAATGCAGTATTCTAGAACGTAATAAATATATGTGTTCTTATGTTTAGAGTCTCTCAATCCCGACTTCTTAGGATGACCACAGCCAGCCACATGGAGCAGACTTTCCCAGCGTATGGCTCCAAGTGATAGACCAAAGCGAATTCAATTGGGCCGGATATATTGTGGATTTTTGTAGCATTCAATTGCTCGCATAATTCGTTCTTGCTACTGTCACGTTTGTTTAACAAGAAACCGTGCATGTGATACGCTCTGTGCAGTTGCTTGAAGTCCCTCTTGTCCAGCTGCGGCTCCGAGGAAGGTTCTATCTTGGAAATGAAGTTTCTGAGGATGGTAGTTGCGTGTCGATTGAATATCGTTGTCATGCCGATGATACTGCGCCATTCGGACAACTGATCTTTTAAATGCTTCTCCGTCTCAGCAGCATTCTTTTTCAATTGCCTTATATCCTCATCTGCGATGCTCAACCGTAATGATTGCACAGCATGATCGGTCTTCTTCACCGAAAACACCTCAATTGGTCGCCAATCCTTGCTCGATTTCACGTCGTACTTGATGTTGTGGGGTAGAAGAGACTTTTGCACGTTTTCCCATATCTGTGGAGGTGAATAATTAATAAATGTGTGCGTTGAAGTCTAGTAATAAAGCAATACTAACACCGCTGTGATTTATGAGACGAGACACCTTCATCAGGGGACAGTGACTGTCATCCAGTTTGTAGTAGATTCCTGTTTCTGGGTCCCATAGAGTGTAGATTCCATTCTCACTGAAACACAGGACGAATGCTGTCCATTTGCTTATTTGCGAGGAACCTGTAACAAGAAAAAGGACAATTACATATAGGGTTCCATTTACAAAAATTAATTTAACCTATAGACTACTACACCAGTTTATTTAAAATCTTGTATAGGCATTCTGGCTATGATTAACTAATTTTTTAATGTAATTAACATACCTAGCAAAACAAACGTCTGTAAACCTAAACCTTGGAGCAGGGTAGCAAGAAGAACAGCTCTCCCATAATGGTCCACTTTCTTAATATTCAGAGCCTGACGCGGTGTCACTGGTCCGTAATGCATTGGCAACGATGGCAGGAGCATCACCAATTTCGCGACATCCTTCGCATTCTCCAAGTCATTGATTCTATATGGTGTAGCAAGACACCTTGGGATTCCCTTGAGTATCGTCTGCATGGCGGAATTCTCGATGGATTTTGTGCTGGGACAGTCCATTTTGATCAGAACATATATGCGAGTGCATGATTGGCCAGGACTGGCTTGCACATAACCAAACAATAACAATGGACTAAACAGAGGAGACAATGTGATCCATTGTTCGAGTTCCTGATAGTTTCTGTGGTGTTCCAGAGGGATCCTGGACTCGCCAAGCCACTGTGGACCCCACACAGGATGCTGGTCGTATAAACGAAGTTTTATACAGTGCTCGTTATTCTGTTTTGGAAGCTCAAAGTACATTGTCTGCTGCCAAAGCGGAGCAGGCCCATCTGCAATTGGTGTAGTGTGCACTGTGCTGCCCCATTCAACTTCCACGAATGGCTGCACTAGAGCAGATTCCTCCCTAACAGGCACTTCTATTCCACGAAGAACATTTACAGTCAGAATTGTTTTCCCCATTGTGTGTCTCCTGGTGCCTGATGATGGCTCCAGTGGTCTCCTAATTTGAAACAGGTCCATGAAAGAGATATCAAATAAGGAAAACAGTGGCTGCTCCATCACAACAATATCTGGTGGCTTCACTGCATCTTTCTGTTCCTTCGCAGGCATGGCAACCTCTGTGTCAGTTTCAAACATCAACGCTGGATCATTTAATAGAAAGTATTTTGCTTGGTTCTTTGAAGTAGGCTTAGATGGTCTCAATAAAGAGAGACTGTTTTGTGGGTCGTTTGGATCATTGCTCAATTTGTAAAAATGTGTTGTATATGGTTTTTGGTCTTCCGCACCATAATTACTTAATGTGATTGTGCAAATTACTGTTCCACCGTGTACTCTACCAAAAGTGTCCCCAATTGCAAAGTCTATTTCGACTTTACTATTCTCAACATTTCTCTTGGGCAATGGCAATGGCAGTGTACTGGATTGTCCACCTCTGGCATGTACTTGTATAGAGAAATTATGGCATTCAGAGTTCTTGATCAATATCTTGTGCAACTTTCTGTTGAATGGCTTGTTGGCTTTGCAGATCACTTTGTTCTTGAATAGCAGATGAACGGATGTAAGTTCTATCGTGTCTGACGTGTTGATAGCAACTTCGCGAACCACAATCTCTACCAGTTTTCCAGAGAACTTCTGTTTGGTCTGATATTCCACAACTCGCATGCGGTCAAGCTCTGGATCTATGTCACTGTAAACGAAAGGGTTATCAATTGTGTATAAACCATCCTCTGCCAATGTAGACTCTTTACTCAATTCCCTTGGACCCTCTTTGGCAGATCTGACAAGCACACTGGTCTCCTCCAACTTGTTTATTATAGGATAACTACAACAGAGACTCAAATCTCGTTCTGCTTCATTCTCTGGACGTTGTGTATACCCTTTGATAAAATCAATGTCCTGGCTGGACATAGTAAATTAATATGCGTGTACATACAATTATTTATTATAAGAAATGCAAACTGAGTAGAGAATACTGCATATATATTCTATTCACTGAGTAAGCTCTGTATGTTTACATTTTCAGTTGCCTAGCAAAGTTACAGAGCATAGAAAAGTCGCGAGAAAACCAGCTCGCAGGGATTCGATGGTTTGTTCATAATGTCTTGTGTGAAAATGATCATTTTAGTAATGGTGATTTTTAATAATTAAAAAATTGTTAGTGCATATAATAAAATTCAGAGAAAATAGCTTTGACGACATCTGTCAGAAGAATGCGTAAACTATTATAGCGTCACCATACATGTAAGACACCTACAGGTGGTAATGCAGTGACGTTATAAACTAGATGTCTGCGAACACCAGTGTCTCGAGGACAAAAGAGTAATTCTTTCGAGAGTGTGATTAAAGAAATCTACTTTTTCGAGGCACTAGGCCCATGCGTCTTCGTATACTCGGGGAATTATACAGAACAAGCAGGGCCAGTCGCTTAGGATACCCGATTACCTGGACTTACTGGTCCCTTTGTCTCAAAACGGAGGTTGGGAAACCACTGGGAGGAGGGCGTCGAAAAGGGCCGTGGAGGCGGCGGAGCAGGAACGTGCAACTTGCTGAAAGACCCCGGGGATCTTCTCGTTCAAGACGACACTCGGATTTTAGGCAACGAAATAAAACCGATTTGCAAGTGATAAAGAAAATAACTATATTTAACAATTCAGTTACAGAACGCGATTCAAGAGAGTGAGTCGGAAACCGAGATGGGTTATCAGAGATTTGAGGCATTCACGGCCCGGCATCATGCAATTATTATTGTTGAGGCTTTCGGGTGTAAACCGTGTCCTGAAGGAAGATATTTCCCAACGTTTCGCAAGCATTGCTGCTAGCTTCATCAGGGGGTCGGAAGACACACTGATACTAATGGATTAGAACGCGGTGCGTGCGGAATCACTATTTCCAGCCCAACAGTTTGTTGATGTCGTTCTTAAAAGAACGTTGTGTTTGTATTTCAGCCTGTTGGTTAGTCATGGTCGGGATTCCGTGGGAGATACAACTGCTCCCGACGGAAGACCTATTGGGAATGAAACCTGTTGCACTGCCTCGTGGAGCCTCAGCTGGTGTGCGCGCTGCTGCTGGTCTGATGGTGGGGGAACTCGGTAGTGGGGGACTCACGGCGTGGTGGGGGAAAGCCTTCCTCTAGTGACACCCGCGACGGAGACGGCGACGGTTGTCAGTCTGCTGCAGAAGCTCCTTGCGAGAGTATGCATTCTTGTCGGCGTCAGAGGTACGGATGACGTCACAAGAAGCTCCTTGCAAGAGTATGCACTATATATATAATATATGCACGGTATAGATGACGTCACATTAGTAACCTAATATGGTTTCGTGTCGATTAAAAATACCGGCATCGTTCAAAATTAACAGTTTTCTCGTGCCCTTTATCCAGAGAGATGCTTGCAGGTAGTTCAGGAATTTTGTTGAGTTGCTAGCAGATTTTCTCTTCCCTCAATGTTCCTTCAGTCCATCTCCTTTAAAGCAAAGTAAGTATATATCCAGTGTGAAATCCTCAATTCTTACTAATATGCTCCAATTCTTAAATTGTCGGTAATATTCTTAGTAAAAATGGAGTATGAAGTACTCGATCCTGATTAATTTCTTTTATTTTATCAGCTATCGGTAAGATGGTACAATCATACAGACGCGCACACATACGCATGCAAAATTTAAAATCCGGAAAAGGTTCTCAACTTCCTTTTAAAACTTGACGCGTACTATAAGTTCTTCAGTTTCGCGAGCCACGGCGAACCAGAAACAATCTGAGTATTAACAGACTCTACTTATCTTTGGTTTTAGTCGATGTCAAAAATAGAAATTACTATTTGCGAAATTACTTTATGTTTCCGTTGGAACCATAGTCGCCAATCACGGGTCACCAAGGTTGATTAGATTTCCTATTCTTCTCCAGGTACCAATCTATTGGAATCACAGTTCATGGAAATATGTAGCACGCGTAAATCGGTTCCCCTTCCATAGTCTATTTTCCCGCGGATTTCGTTACAATTGTGATACCACAGCGATGCTTTCTGAACATTTTATTTTTCTACAAATATTCCGTTAAATTATCTTAATCCCGCGTCTGTACATAGCCGAGTTATTTTGTTATTCGTTCACGTCGTGCGGATGGTCGTTGTTAGTTCCTGAAATTCGTGAATTAGTAGAATAAATTATTGTCTAGGTTAGATAATGTGCCATTGACAGATTTCGCTTTTGTGTTATCGGTTCCAGTAATGTTGTAAGAAACAGTTTATATCTGGAATTGTTCAGGTAAGAGAACCAGGGAATCGTCGAAATTATCTCGCCCCGACGCATATTCTATCGCATGATTTACATTCGAATCATGCAATTATCTATTATTAAAAATTCGTTTTTATCCCGATACTCCGAACTCGCCGAATTCGACCCGGCAAAATGTAAAAATATAAAAATGACAGTGACTATTACAGAAATTGGTTTTATAATAATTTTACGGTGCGCTGATTAACGTGTTAGTAATTATATTTTTTTATTATATTATTTGTAGAGGCACCTGAAATGAAAATGATGGACATTGATTCAGAAAATGACTGCTGTATCGATGCGATTACTCCTGCCAAGAAAAAGAAGATGAAACAAGGTAAGCGTGTTTAATATTTCATTAAAAATTAAATAAGATTCCTGTTCAAGCTTGTTCATATTCAGACAAACATATTTTTTTTCAGCTCAATTACCCTTTCAACGAAGTCCTGTTGGGTCACAGAATGTGCAGAGTAAAAAAAGAAAATTATCTTCACCCTCTACGGATGGCAAGAGTCCTAAGGCAATTAAAATATCGAAAAAGGACTCCAGCAAGCTGACAGATACTAAAACATTAAAAGACACAAGCTGCAATGAAGTAAACCCTAAGGAAGAGTGTGTGAACATTGTGGAGGACACAAAGGTGGAGAATTTGAAGGAAAATGCAATCTCAAACAAGGATGAAAGTGTAAATAAGAATGTAACCCCAAAACGGTCAATAAAGAAGTTGGAGAAAAGCTCGATCAAATCGAGTCCCTTGTCAAAGTTCCTTAAGATGCCTGAGAAGGATGTGGAAGTTTCAAAAGATGAGTCTGTTGATAAAGCCCATAATGTGGCTTCACAGTCGAGTAACTTAAACCAAGAGACAGAAATAAATAATTTGGAGAATCCTAATGATGAGTCCTCTATAACAATCTTGTCCTCGGATGGTGAGGATAAAGAGGTTACAGAAGAGTCTGGAGAAAATGTGGAGGAAACAAGCAGGCAAAGCATTAATTCTAGCGATATGAGAACTCCAAAGTCTGATAAGGTGAAACAAAAGAAATTGACACCGAAACAACAGGAGAAGAAATTGTTGAGTGCCAAGAAAAAAGAAGAAAAAGAGAGATTGAAAATGGTAAATCACATTATTTCAATTTTCTTGTGGTTACTGATTAAAGAGAATTATTCTTAAGGCCATTTTTACGCGAATATTTTTATCGAACCTTTTGCATTGTGTGTACTTCCTTACACAATATTTTCTCTGAATGTTTTAGGAGAAAGAGAAAAAGCAGGAAGAGGAACGGGAAAATCGGCGAAAAGAGAAGGAGCAGAAAATGTTGGAGAAGAAGCTGAAGGAGCAGAAAAAGCAGCAAGAACTTGAGTATGGAGATTAAGTCTTTTAAAGGGGAATTTTCGCGTAACGATTCTTAGGCGCCAGTAAAAATTGTCATAACTAAGAATTAATACCGTTTCGAGTTGGAAGGGTTAATTTGTTGCTTAACGACTGTTATTAGACTTTGTGCAGCTCCTATTATAATATATGCTCCGTTAAAGATATTCACTCAACTGTTTTTCATAAAAACTTTTTTAATTGAAATTGTCATTTGTCCAGTGTTGGTAGATTTAGTTAAATTAAATTAAACGATTCTCAATTTAAAAAAGACTATTGCAAAATTTGTAGTAGATAAAGATTCATTTTTGCAGACAGAAGCAGAAGGAGAAACAGGCGAAAGAGGAGGAGCGTCGAAAAAGAGAGGAGGCTAAAGAGGAGGAAAAGCGAAAGAAAGAGGAAGAGAAACTGGAAGTGGAGCGGAAAAAGCAAAAGGCAGCTTCCAACTTCACCAGCTTCTTCGTCGCCAAGAAGCAGAAGACCGTCGAGGAAGAAGGTTCCAGCAAGGTTCAGAATTTCATGCCTTTCGAGATCAAGGCAGACATGAAACTGGCGCCCATCTGCAGGAGAAAATTGACCGAAGTGCAGAAAAAGACGCTCGACGAGAATCGCAACGTCGAAACCACAAAAACCACATTGTATCTCGGCGATCTTAAGAGCAAGACAATCGTCCCGCGAAAGTCATCGAAAACATGGCCGTTGGAAGCCAAAGATGACGTTATTTTGTTAGGTTAGATTTCTAAAAGGATTCGATATCTTTCGAGTAGATCTTGATTTAGTAATAATGTCTAAGTTTGGGTATCTTTGCTTGTAGATGACGATAACGAGGGCAATTCGAACATTGTGAATCAAGACATCGTTATAGAGAAGCAGAGGACTAAGTTGCTCCAGTTTTCAGAAAACAGGCGTCCGCCATATTGGGGAACTTGGAGGAAACGAAGCAGGAATATTAATCCTAGGAAACCGTTCTCAAAGGACGAGGTAAGTATTATTGGAATGTTTGTTCG
The DNA here is from genome assembly GCA_028453745.1 of Agapostemon virescens. Taxonomy (NCBI): domain Eukaryota; kingdom Metazoa; phylum Arthropoda; class Insecta; order Hymenoptera; family Halictidae; genus Agapostemon; species Agapostemon virescens. The sequence continues at coordinate 18,764,726 of CM052099.1, forward strand.
GCTTTGTTTTACTGTCAAATTGCAAATTTGTGTGTGTATTTTCAGTTAACCTGAATAATCAGATTTTAAATAGCTATTTATTTAAATAGTTTATTAGCATTTTTATTTGATTTTATTTGATTGAAGTTAATATGAGAATCTTGCATGTATTTCAATAATCATTGGGAATCAATGAATAAGCTGAGACAGTTTCAATATTATTTATTGTCGCTTCTCAAGACATGTCACGTGACTTTGCTCAACAGCTCAAGTCATTTTGGACACAGCTTTATAAAAATCATCTGTCTGAATTTCTATTCTCAACATCGTTTTCGTATCACCCCTTAGAAAAAGTATTCGATTTTAGGAATTTCTTTTTTCATTCGTTTTTTTTTTAGTTTTTCTCGTAGTACAATTAGCTTAATCCAAATTGATACTTATACCAATATTTATGAAATCTTACACTTTCAATAAGAAAGGTAACAGGAACGGTTAGAAAAATTAAGAATCATGACCTTTACTTTTGTCTTCACAATTCCGACCAATAATTTTAAAAAAGCTTTTTTTCACACGTTACCTAGTAAATTAATAATTCTAGCAACTCAAAAAAGAAAGTCAACTTGGTTAGACTAATTTTAAAAAAGTTATTCGTTTTTAAAGAATGTCCTAATACTTTCGGACAGGGGTGTACGTAGCGTGTGGAGTCAAACGTTCTCGGAACGTTTCCTCCTTAGTTGCGCGTGCTGCAAAATGGGTTGGCTAGCTTTCCGTCGGTAGAACGTTCATTTTTCCTCCGCGCAAGCCTCTGCCGCCGTGAAACAGTGGGTAAGCATTTTTTCTGTGGACCTTGCGGTGCTTCGCCAGGTGGTCGCTGCGTGCAAATCGTTTCGAGCACATTTCGCAGGGATAAGGTTTCACACCTGAATGGGATCTCCTGTGTCTGGCCAACTCGTCCGACCGACTGAAGCGCCATCCGCAACCGGCCCAGGTGCAGGCGAACGGTTTCTCACCTGTGTGACGACGTAGGTGGGCCTTCAGGTGCGACGCCTTCGCGTAGACCTGAGAAAATACAAAGTAGGGAATATAAACACTATTCAACATTGTTGAATTTTCATTATTGTTCGAGATAGAATTATTTTTTGGTTAGGTCGACTTGTGATTGTTTCTAAAGAGGTATGGATTTAGTATTAACATGGAAGATAGTTCAATTGGATTATACATAATTTTGGAAGGCATTTTAACTTGTGTTTGAAAGTCCATTAGTCCGTGATTTGACGTACCTTCACGCATCCTTGATAAGTGCAAGGGAAGCATCGGTCTTCAGCCGCGTTTGCTAGAGTGCGGTTAGTATAGTCATGAGTTGCTAGTGCTGCTGCAGCTGCTGATGAGATGAGGTTCTCCTCTAGCTGATTGTTGTTGTAATCTGTAACAATTGGAATAGGTGAATGTTGAATATTCGACTATCTTTCTGTTTTGTTTTATCACTATTAGAAATAGGAAAAAAGTGTCACAACAAAAATTGTTCTTTTCAATAAGAACTATTATCTTTAATCCTTCTATCAGAGCTCTTTTATCATTTTCATCAATTGCCTAGTGTTTATAAATGTTTGGAATTTGAGGATGCACAAAAGTTATAGTACTATTACATCTTGATTTCATCTATCGTATCGCTACAATGAAAATATATAGTTCTATTTCACACTTTGACTGCCACATTACCCATGTACGTGTGATGGAATTATTTGCATGGTTTTAAAATTAATTCAGACGTTAATATATTCATTGTACCAAACTTGTCTGTGACCCAGAAAATGCAAGAAGGTTGAAACTCCATATCGTATAGTTAACTGTTTCAATTTTTCTTTCATTCGATAACTTAATTTTACATTAATTTTGTGGCTGCTAGTTTGGCAGTTGTGTTGAATGTTGCAAAAAGAATGACTGACATAATTATTGACATTTTCTCCTATTATAAAAGATTGAGTTTTCATTTTCATATTTTTAGGATTAGCAAGGATGAATAGACGAGCTGTTATCTCCAAATGGAACGTCGTCAAATGGGCTGTCTTTGTGTGATTCTGATGAAAGCAGTACTGCTCGAAACTTACCTACTCCGCTCGTTTCTGAAGTATCCTCAAGTGCTCTCAAATCGATCCCAAGCACCCATAATGGTTCTTCGCGTTGGAACGTTTGTTCAGGTTTTGGCAGAGGCAAGTGTAGGAAACCCTCGCACCCCTCGGTGCACAATGGTGTCCTCTCCGGAAGTCCCGAGTTCCAACTTTTATCTAGGCACCATTCCAATTCTGAGTCTAGCTCGCTCAGCTCGCTCAGACACCCTGCACACATCAAGCAACGCTCGTTTATGTTTGCAATGTAATTCTTATCGTTCTTATGATTCACATATAGAATTTGTGAATTGATCTAGTTATCATTTAGGTTTGATACATTCTATTTGAACTCGTTATGATTTAGTTGTGAATTTATTGAATTGAACTTCTTATGATTCAAGTCTGAAATCATTGTATTGATCCCGTCACAATTTAAGTTTGAAATCTTTTCATTGAATTCATTTTGGCTTAGGTCTGAAATCATTACATTGCAATTGTTGCAATTGGGGTTAGAAATCTTGTGATTGAACTCAACAAAATTTAAGACTGAAACAGTTGAATGAAACATTTAATAATTGACATCTGAAATAATTGAAATGAACTTCAGTTTTCAAATCTGTAAACGAATTTTATAGATTTTTCTACAAATGATATTTTACCCTAGGGAAACCATAGTTATAGTTATTCCCAATTGGATAGGACTATACCTGAAGAGGCTGTAGTCTGATTGGCCCACTCGTTCCACAACAGCTTCGTCGGGCAGTTCAGTTCTGTGTAGCAATCGGAGGGGTTGACAGCGCTGTTGACACGGCTGTCAACACGGTTGTCAATACGGTTGTCAACAGCCTCGTAGTCGTCGCTACGCGGCGTTGTTCTGCAAGATGACACCTCGAACTCGCATTCCAAGGTGCCAGCTTCTGTCGAAAACAATTGTTGCTCAACACCTGTGTCTATGCTCAGGCCCAGAGCGGAGAACAACAGCTCGTCTGTCATCTGCAAACAAACAATTTAACAACAATCAGCTCTGTCTAACTATTTGCCAAATACTAACGAATCAGTCTCATGATTAAAATTTCTAACAAAATCTATCAACTATTAGTGTTGTGTCTCTATTAGTCTTGTGCAAGAACAAGACTATTAAACAAAGAAGACACAATTTTATGTGTTTAATTAAAATGCAGTGGAACCTCGATGACTGTAGCTTCAAAGAGGCGATTGCCAAGATCATTTGAAACAATTTTTTCCTTTGCAAAAATCTTGCTGGAGTTTTCGTTTAGGAGTTATTAACGAAAAACGTGGACCAATCGCAGCACGGCTATGAAGGACGAGTCTCGCTGAGCGCGCGGTTGCAAGTGGCTGAATCGGCACCCGCGCGTCGCAGCTGTGCTCTGATTGGTCCGTGTTTTTCGTTGATAACTCCTTAACGAAGCCTCGGAAAAAATTTGTTCAAAGGAAAAAGTTCTTCAAAATGATGACAAGAATCATTCTTTCCAAAAAAATAAAAAATTCTAAGACAAAATATAAATTCGCCCAATTTAATCACTTAGAATTGCTGGAAGTAAAACTTGCAAGGTTTACGTTTCGATCAATATAACTCACGTCGAACATCGCAGCGTCTTCGATCATCCTCGATGACTTCCGGTGGATGCTGAGAGAGAGACGTCGATTTCGTTATCTTTATTAATTTCTCACTTGCAATTATTCCATTAGTCACTGTCCCACCACTATCACTTATGGCTGCCACTGTTGCAAGGCTCTTGCTGTTGTACAATATATTAAACAATTTCGATGTTAAATTGTTTGCAATTTTTAAACACGATATTCGCCACTGTTATGCAATATTAAACAATTTCTGCTTTTCCTTAGGTCGTTAACCGGAACGCTGAAAACGTTTGCCGAGCAAAAACTTCTTGAGAGCAATTTCCATTGGAAGATGAAGGAAACGTAATGCAGAAGCGATCCTCGTAAATTTGAGGGAATGATACACGGTGCTCGCAGAGAGAAATTAGGCTATCGCTGTCAGTCTGCAAGTTGCTAATTCGATTCCTTGGAACTTGCAAATGGGAATGACCTACGAGCTAGCTGTTACAGGTCCTTCAGCAGTTTCTAAACGTTACAACCTCTTCAGACCCCGAAGACGATCGATCCTTGTAGAACAGCACTGCTATACAAACTTTGCTTGTACTACTAGATGTTCCTCTTCAATTGCCTTCTGGTTCACTCTGATGACACCAATGGAGCCTGCTGATAGATTTGTACTGTTGTATATTGCACTCCTCTGTGACTTTTTCTTCTGCCCTTATTTTTTGATGGAGGATATCAATTCCGAGTGAATTATTAATTAGTAGAATTGTCAATTTGATTATTGTCACTTGTTCTCTTTCTGAGGACCCAGATTTCCATTTTCCTTATTCTGTTGATTTATTTTTGTTTCGTTTTGGGTCACTAGTCTTCTATTTTTAAGAAAGATCTACTCTTTCCTTATTTTTAATTTTATACTCTTCTCTTCTGATGATCTTTCTTTGTATACTTTCTGTTTTGGGTTTCGTTAGCCCTGTTCCCCTTCGTCAATTGGTTTTCCTTACAATCTGCTCTTGTTCTTCTAGTTCCTCTTGTTCTGCTTCTTGTTCTCCTCTTGCAGGCAGATCCTTGCACCAATGATCGTCAAACCCTTCAAAACACACAATAGAATTTCATGACAATCACGCACTGATCACTGTTAAAGTCTATTAAACCTAGCCATTTGCAGCAGTGTTCTTTCCAATCTTTGTAAACTATTGAAAGGATTAGTGCTCAGAATATCTCCTGCATCAATTTTGATTTTGTCTCCTACAAATTTATGTAATAGACCCCTCCAAATAATACAGTAAATGTGTATCGATAAGGCTAGCTCCAACTTCTTGTTGTCATACCAAACAATTCTGAT
>CM052099.1:18781278-18792090 GCA_028453745.1 Agapostemon virescens
ATACAAGAATATCCAAAACACCTGCGCCAACAAATACACTCACCTGAAACCAGATATAATCGCTAATCCCTTTAACTTCTGCTTGCAGTGCCTCCAAGGACGAGGGACTTCCTGACATCCCGGGAGGCCTGGACGCGCCAGATCCCAGTGTGCTTGCCGACATCGTCCGAAGCGGAAGCAGGTATGGAGGGTAGCACACCGACTAATCAGTCAGCCTCGAGATCCTCGAAGAAGACTCGATTCCCATCGGAAGCGATACCGGAGCTGATTCGGCTGCTGCACGGCAACCTCCACGGCAGGAGGTTCCTCGTGAAGGAGTTCATCACGTTCTGGAACAAGAAGTACAAACCCTGGGAGAACCAGATCTCGAAGTCCAGCCTGATGCTGAAGATCCGGGAGATCGGCAAGTGGATGGCGTGCCCTGAAGAGGGTCCCATGCACCTGAGACCTTGCTGGTACGTTCCGGAGGACGTCCGGAAGGAGCACCACGAGGAGGACCTCCGGTTACCGAACCAGTGGTCCTACAATCTCACCCCAACGAGGAAACGCGACCTGGTGGAGGTCGAGGAGAAGGAAGAAGACAAGGAGAAGAAGAGCGTGCCGTTGATCACGCAATTCACCAAGAAGATCACGCAAGAGGAGATGAAGAAGCAGCTGACTGCGAGCCCCGTTGCCTCGTCGCCTCTCAGAAAATCTGTGAAGAAGAGGGCGACCTTGATCTCCGTCGCCAGGGGAGAACAATTTCCGAAAACCACTGCGCCCGCTTCCCGGAAGGACGCGAAAGACGAAGAAGTCATCGAAGAGGTCAACGAAGATGACGCCGACAACCAGGTCAGCGAAGAGTCGTCGCTGAACCGAACGATGACCCCGGAAAAGGTCGAGAAGGAGAACGAGCTGGCAACGCCGTCGAAGAAGACGAGCGAGAAGAAGAGGAAGTCCGCTCCGAAAAAGCTGACGCCCAGCGCCACCAAAAGGAAGATGAAAGCAACGAAAAAGGTCGCGACGAAAGCCGCGACCAGCCCGATGGACGTCGAGGTGATCGATTGAGCGGGGAGGGGGTTGAATTGTAAAAATTTTTTTTGTAACAGAGACGAGGTCAAAATAACAGGAGAAAATGATTTGTGATAAACGAGTAGCAGATAAGCCGATGGATTAAAATTTGCTATGGCGGGCTTCTTCATGGGAGGGTTGTTTAAACGCGGATCGGAATGTGTACAAAGTCCCGTTTGCGGCCCATTGTTATGCTACTGTTACCGCCGTAAGGACGTGTCTATTTGTCTCGAAGCCGTTTCGTTTGTTGAATCACATTGGCACGAATCATTTCGGCGAAAGGCGTCTTCGAGCGGCGATCATCTTCTTGAAGGATTTATGGCGGTCGAGGATATTTACATTGTCGACGTAGGATACTATATTTCTTTTTAAATGCTACGCTTACAACTATCCTTTTTTGTAGTCCATATGGTGGGACCCTATACACAGCTGATATTTATTAGAATTAAAAGCGGTCACGCTCTGTACATTGTACGTTTTGCCGCGCTTTTTTCCAACGGCTGTGTGACAGCCGATGGAAACGCGGACGAACCACGGCAAGGATGCTTTGTTTTGTGTGCTCCGCTAATTCCGAGCAACGACGATCCCGTGTCCGCGTTTAGAGAGGATCGACAGCGACACCTACTACAGTATTCTATGTTCAATTTTGTCAATTTAAATTGAAGCCATATTCAATCGGACCTGTTCGTTCACCGAGTTTCTGTTGTCGAGTTCTGCTAAGCGACGGACCAACGACATGTTCAAGTTGAATGCGTCGGTGCTTGGTGGTTGTTGAGAGAGAGAGAGAGAGAGAGAGAGAGACAGATGTGGTTGTTTGGAAGTCGAAAATACTCTTTCTTTGCTTTGTTCCAGATCAATTTATGAAACTGTTCGACGCCGGTGTCGTTTCGAATTTTGTTGAGCTTGTTGATGAGTGCGAACGAGTGCCAATTAGACGTCTGTGTAATTAGAAACTGAGAGGGAAAGAGAGAGAGAGTGTGTGAGAGACTGTCGAGGTTTGATAGTGAGAAAGAATCTCGCAGAGAAAAGAGAGCAGCGAGATTTAAGTGCCCGAAGCGTCATCAACTGACAACAATTACATTTTTATAATACAAATTAGTAAATAAATCTCAGAATATCTATACAGTCTCTCTGTGCCCACTCATGTTCCACTGTTTGTTTCAATTAGCTGATAGCAACAGAATCTGTTTAAAATTTTTCTCGAATCATTGTGCAGCGAACACAAATCATTTGTGTGCCTCAAGTTATTTGCAATCGATTTTAACAATCTTATATTAGAACTATTGGTTTATTAAAATTACCTCTATGCTTCTGTTTATTTTTCCTGTATTTCATGGTTAGACGAATGTTTTTATGACTGCGTTGATTTTTATAACTTTTATTGTTATAATACTCGAGAAACGTGTAGCTTTTTTAATAATTGTATTCATTTCTTTAATGCATTTTTATAATATTCAGGCAAGGTACATTTCTGCTGGTGTTCTATTAATCTTTTATATGTAGTTTTATAACCTTCAGGTAAGGTAGAGTTCTTCTGGCACTTTCTTGATTTTTGAAATGCTATTTTGTAATCTCTGGAACGTATAGAGTTTTTAATAATTGTATTAATTTCTTTAATGTATTTTTATAACCTTCAGGCAAGGTAGAATTCTTTTAGTATTTTGTTCACTTTTTAAATGCTATGTTGTAATCCTTGGAAAGAAATGGACTTCTTAATAAATGTATTAATTTTGTTAATGCATTTTTATAACACTCAGGCAAGGTCGATTACTCTTAGTGTTTTATTAATTTTTAACTTTACTAAATTTGAAACCGTAGATCTGTTTGACGGTTACTCTAATTTCTTAAACGAATTTTCGATGATACTTCGCCGAGGTTAATTGTAGCCAATTAAACAGTTTTCGTTTATATTAATTAGCAGAAGCTGAGTAGATAGATGATACCCTTGAAATGCTGGGTCACAGTGGACCCAGGCATCACCGCTCAAGGGTTAATTAATGACGCTCACCGACGGCCGGTTTTAGTCAATTAATTTGCGGTAACGTAATTAATTAAAACTGACACTCAGTAACGTAATTAATTATCTGACTACGGACCTTTGTACAATCTTTCGTTTTTATACATTATTTTTTTGAATGACGGAATAGGATGAAGTATTTATTTCGATTACTCATTTTTAGTGACAGACACATAAATATAATGCACAATGGTAAGTATTTCAATTGACACTATTTTAATATATATTATTACTTTAATTGACACTATTAGTTAATTGGCTCCTCTGCTTTGCAGTCTGTAGTTTTTAACAAAAATTTTTATTTTGCATAAACATCCGGAGTCTAGTTAGTAATATATATTGCATCAACTCGTTTTTATTGTAAAAGCATAAAGATGATTCCTAAGATAATGCAAAGCAAATTTGTTCTTTACAAAAATGTTCTGCGCGGCTCTGTTTTCAAGTTATCAATAAAAAACACTGACCAATCAGTGCTGCGCGGTCGGTCGCCGGGGCGGAGCGCATTTGCCACAGCTGCGCTCTGATTGGTCCGCCTTTTTCGTTAATAACTCGAGAACGAAGCATCAGATCGCAAATTGGCAAAGAAAAAAGTTGCTCAGAATCGTCTCAGCTATCTTCCATTAAAATTTCTTTGATCTTTGCAGGATACGGTGTACTTGGAGGTAATCTTTGTGGCAAACGAGCGACTCATTCAACGATTATCTCATCAACAAACGAAGTACATTATGAATATTTTAATAGGATGAAATCTGCACAGGTTAGCCAACCTATTAATTTGCGATTCCTCTTCTCGAATTCTCTTCTATAAATTCATTCACGATTTCGCAAGGGTTCGTTCGCAATTAGTTTCCCAGGGCAGTTCCATCCGAGCTCAAAGACAACTCGAGCATTTTGTTGTTTTTTTTTTTTATTTGTTCCCTCCCCGTGGATTTTTCCGAGTTCCCGTCGACCGTAAAAGGAATAAAAGGAATAATCTGTGTGTTTCGGTAATGTGAATTATCCGGAGGATTCCGCTGGCCAAAAAGTTTCCCCGGCGCCGTAACATTCGAGCTTTGGCTAATGCATCGCGGAACACGGAATTGCATTCCGACGAGCCGTGCAACGGAGTTTCAACAAAATGGCTATAGAGAAACTTTTGCTCAGCATTCGATTATCAGTGGTCAGGCGGGAGCGCGTCTTGTTCGAACGCTGGCCTACGACCACCTTGGTCCGCCATGTTCTTTTACATCCCGGGCCCGGAATACCACAAAACGAACCCTTTAACACGTCAAAAGCAGGTAACGCTAGGCAACTTTAAAAAGTGGTGCCTTAATTATTTTTTATTAATTTATAGCGTTTGCAGTTATGGAACATTAACAAATACTACTACAATCTATAAAATTTATTGTACAGTGCTCCACCTCCAGTTTGGTAAGTTGCACTTATCGTGTATAGACTATGTTCAAGTCGAAAATATATTCTGCAGAAGTGGAGACAATTCTGTGGTAGTTATCCTATAGATGTTGGCATTTAACACAAGGTAGTGCTGGTTATTGTTTCTAATTATTTCGGCATAAAATGTTTACCAGATTGTCTGTGACGTTTTGCTGATTAAAATGAGTCCAAACACGGTATAGTTTGTATCATATTTATCTAAACCTCGATAAGTGCAAACTATTTCTGCGTGAAACGTGTACTAGATTATTCGTGATCCCTTTCTGATTAAAATGAGTCCAAACATGATACAGTTTGGATCACAGTTACCTAAACCTCGATTAGTGCAAACAATGATAGTCTCTATTGCGTCACGAATTAAAGAAGTAAATGCGATCCGAATGATGTCGTGTTTGGACTCATTTTAATCAGGAAAATGTCACGAACACGTTGGTAAACTTTTCACAACAAAACAATAACATAACATTATTTAATAATCAATTTCCCAGACAAATACCAATACCTCTTTGCCAAATTACGATTGGATGCTTCGTTCTCGAGTTATTAACGAGTATTTCAAAGTATTTCGGCTCAGCCAACGGCAACGCCCCTTTCAGCGGAACCTACCCCCGCGCTGGCACGCGTTCGTAATAGCCGCGCTCCGATTGGTCCGCGTTTTTCGTTAACAACTCGGAAACGAAGCGACGTATGGAATTTCCGCAAAGGAAAAAGTTTCTCAGAACAACCCCACCGATCTTCCATTGCAAGAAATTCGATCACTTTTGGGACACCCTGTGTAACACCTCGTAATAGATCCTCCGTCGTATGCTGAAGTGCTGGCAGCACCCTGAAGTCGCTCTTGCACGATACAGCAGGTTCTCATTGAAATTTCGCCGAAGGATAAAAAATTCCAACAATCCATGGTGCACAGGGGCGCGTGTACGCACACCTGCCGCCCCGTGCCGAGTTTTCCGTGGCTTGGCCGAGAGGGGCCGGCGAACAGATTAAGCTTTAGGAAGGAGATTTATGGGCGAGCGTGTAACGAGCAACTTTTTCATACGATGCGCACGCCAGGGTTAGCCTGCGGGGGTGGGATTAGCATAAGATCCAGCAGCTGCAGACCACGCTTCTCATCCCTTGCACCGAGGACGCCGCCCCTCTTCGCTGAACGACAACCGCGTCCACCCTGTGAACCACTCTCGTCACCGAGTCATCGAAATTGTTCCGAACCGTACATCAGTACATTTTGAAAAAATTCTCAAGTAAACTATGAATATCTGGCTTGATCATGCCGTTGGCGGAACCTTAAAAATCTCAAAGGGAGTATCAGAAAAAAATCGAAGGTTGAACTCACCTTCAAAAGAAACCATTTCAGGTATAGTCCTCTTGGAAACGCAGCTTACCAAGCTTGCCTGATCACCGGCAACTCAAACTGCCATCCGAAAGTGTGTGCACCTGTAAACGCCAGAAGACCGCAAACAAATGGGAAGTAGTCATCGCACGACTGTCGATTGGAAATCACAAGGTGAGAGTCCGCAGCTCCTCCCTTCAACCGCAAACGATTTTAATTTCGCATTGTGATCCACAGTGGACTGTCTCATCCTCTGGGAACGTTATGCGTCGAGGTGTCATCGGGGCGCATCGTTTCGCAGCCAATGAGGACCGTTTGGTACGAGTTCGTGTCTCCGGATATTAATGAGAGGACAGAGACAGAAGGAAAGAGAGAGAGAGAGAGAAATAGAGAGATGGAAAGAGAGATAAAGAGAGGCATCCTCCCCGGATCTCGGCGGCGGACTCACGGTTCCTGGCTCCTCGCGAGAGGTTACCGAGAGTTGGCTCGGCCCTCCTTTGCCTCCCTGTCGGATCCGAGACGAGAAGCATCGACGGGGACGGAAGGACGGCGAGGGGCTCCGGGAGGCTGAAGAGGAGGACGAAGAGGAGGAGGATGATGAGGAGGAGGATGAAGAGGAGTAGGAGGATGGGGAGGGAGGATATATCTCCACCCTGATGGAGGGAGGACGTCGTCGGGTCACGAGAAGCCGAGGGAAGGACAGGAACGGTGGCGGCGTGGCGAAGGGACGAGGAGGATCGTCCCTCGATGGGAAAGAGAGAAACGGACACCGATCTGCTCTGAGACCGTTTCGAGGCGCAGGAGGGAGGACCAGAGAGAGGACCAGGAGGAAACTGAGGTCGAGAGACTGGGAGGGGGTGGTCGAGACCAGAGAAAGAGAGAGAGAGAGAGAGGAAGATGGACCACGGAGAGAATCAGAGAGAGAGAGAGAGAGAGAGAGGGAAAGAGAGAGACCTGGAACCCACGTAGGAGACGTTCAATACTGTAGCAACGACGCCGAGCCAACGCCATTGGCTACCATTTTCTCTCTATACCTTCTAGGCATACACCTTGTACTCTATTCCGGTCTACTCCACTTTATTCCTGCTTCTGCTTGCTGCCGCTGCTACTCTCCCCTTCGCTGTTTCACTTTCTGTCTCTCTGTTTCATTCTCCCTCTGTCCCTCTCCACTCTGACTCTCTCGCTCGCTTCTCTCCCGTAGCTCTTCACCCTTCTGTCTCTATCCTCAGCCACTCCGACGGCTTGCTCGAGCCATCGAGATCGCGGACCGGGAGCACCCGGACAAACGCGAGGGTTTCTCGCGTTGCCTCTCTCGTTTCTGCCTTTCTGCGTCGCTCTTGTCCTTGTTACTCTCTCTCTCTCTCTAACTCACTCTTTCTATGTCGCTCGCTATTTCTCTTCTCCTTTGATTCTGTATTAGTTCTCTGTCTGTTTCCTATCTTTCTCTTCTTACTTTTCTATCTTGTTCTTTCTTTCGCTATTTCTCTGTCTCTGACTCTCTATTTCTTTCTTTTCCTATTTCTTTTTCTGACTCTCTATTTCTTTCTTTCACTATTTCTCTCTCTGATTCTCTATTTCTTTCTTTCCCTATTTCTCTCTCTCTCTCTCTCTGACGCTTTTGATGTTTCTCTCTATTTCTTTCTATCTTTATTTCTCTCTATTTCTTTCTTTCTCTATTTTTCTCTATTTCTTTCTTTCCCAGTTTCTCTTTATTTCTTTCTTTCTCTATTTCTCTCTATTTCTTTCTTTCTCTATTTCTCTATTTCTCTATTTCTCTCTATTTCTTTCTTTCTCTATTTCTCTCTATTTCTCTCTATTTCTTTCTTTCTCAGTTTCTCTCTCTCTCTCTCTCTCTCTCTCTCTCTCTCTCTGTCTATCACTATTTTTCCCTTTCCTTGATTCCCTCTCTCTGTTTCTCTCTCTATTTCAATCATTCCCTGCCTTTCTCTCTCAATTTTTCTCTTTTTGTTCTTCTCTCTATGTCTCTCCTTGTTACTCTCTCTATTTTTCTTTTTTGTCGATCCTTTCTCTGATTTTCTCTATTTTTCTCTTTCTCTGTTCTCCATCTATTTCTCTCTACCTTTGTTTCTCACTCTATTTTTCTCTTTCTCTGTTTCTCTCTTTACTTCTCCTACTATTTCTCTCTCTCTCTCTCTCTCTCTCTCTCTCTCTCTTTGTCTCTGGCTCTCTGTCTCTCATTCTGTGTAGCTTGGCCGTAGCATGGCGATCTAATGGAATCCATGTCTTATTGTTCCTCTCTAGGGCAATTCCAGGTAGATTCGCTTCCCGAGACAAAGTGTTCGACCACTGGACGAAGCACCAGTGGAAAATTGTTTCGCGGATATCGCTGGGAGGACGTTTGATCGGAGGTGCCAGGATGGAATCGAGCATACGCCCGGTCGTATCAGAGGACTGTCTGAAACGTTTCGTATACCTGTAACTCCGGTTAAAGATAAGCGTGCTGGTAGCTAAACAAATTTCCTACAATTTTTAACATGATCTAATAACAACTTTATGATGCAATTTCTATAAAAACATTTTTATATGTTTTTAAATTCGTTCAGATCTTGCACGATTTTAATCAGAATAACCAGTAGCACAAACCATTGTGAAAATATTTTTGAAACCAATTTTATAATTTATATATTATACAATTTTTAATTTATATAATGGAGCCTCTAAGGCGACACTAAAATTGCTACACTATTATTCAAAGCAACAGTTACATCTCAAAGTTTGCATTTAAGAAATAGGTAAAAATAAAACCGTTGCAGTAATAACAATGTACTTTATAACTACAAATGGAAACGAACCAGGCACAATGAAACTATTTTACATCAAAGATCGTTTCTATTTTGCAATTACAATTGCTCAGAGTGCAAAAGGTTGATCACAGGAGTAAACACCTTCATGAACAAATTTTTTAAATAAGTTTAAATAGGTAAATAGATTTAAATAGGTAAAAATAAAAATGTTGCAGTAATAGCAATGTACTTTATAACTACAAAAGGGAACAAACGACACAATGGAACAATGCAGCCTCAAAGAGCGTCTCCATTTTGGAATTACAATAGCTCGTAGCAGAAAGGGTGAATCACAATCAAATGAGGAAGTTTGAAAAAGAAAGATTTGGAGATAAGTGTTATTGACCTGACCGGTAACCCCGGTGTTAAATCCTGCGAATAGGTCGCCATTTTTCAGCGAAAGGTGAAGATTCGCGGACGAGTTTGTTCGGAGCGAGGCCGAGCGACCACCTCGGGGGTTGAAACTTAAATTCTGCGTTTCGGAGCCGCGTGGCGCCAGATCCCGTAACGTGATCCGATAATTGCCGTAATCTGGCAGCGAGCCTTTCCTTATTCCGGCCATATGCCGTCCAGCCCGAAGCTACGGGCTCTGAACTACCGACTGTAAAACTTCCTACTGGACGCGTTTCGCCTTCTTTTTCTCTTCGGCCGTCCGTTCGCGGAGATTCACTCGGAGCTGTGGAAACATTCGGCCATTCTATGCCGCGGGATTCGTCGGCGGATTTTGCTCGGTTTCATCCTTTTTCTTTTTCTTCTTCCTCATCTCGTCACTCGTCGTCTTCATCTTCTTCGACCTGAGTCACCTATTCATTGACGAATAGTATGAATGACACTGGTATTTTTTTCCTCGTTTCTCGAAGCATTAGTAACGTTTGACATTTATCTGATAAAGTAATTTTTAAATAATGTTAGGTAATTATTTTGTCATGAAAAGTTTACCAATGTATTCGTGACATTTTCCTGATTAAAATGAGCCCAAACACGACACCATTCGGAACGCATTTACCCTTTTCATTCGCGATGTGAATAACCTCGCACTAATCGAGGTTTCCGTAAATGTGATCCGAACTGTACCATGTTTAGACTCATTTTAATCAGAAAGAGATCACGAATAATCTAGTACACGTTTCACGCAGAAATAGTTTGCACTTATCGAGGTTTAGGTAAATATGATACAAACTGTACCGTGTTTGGACTCATTTGAATCAGAAAAACATCAGAAACAATAAAATTTAGTTGAAAATATCAATTTCCTTCCTCAACACAACAGTTTAAAAGTCACATAACGATACTTTCCAATTCTTCTAATGGTTCACTGTTTCAAATAACACTTACTCATTCTTGTCTTAAAAGCATTAAATCATTTATTTATTATCTCCACGATGAATGCTCCGTAACCGATCCCCTGATTAAATCTAGTCATTCTTCAATAGTCGTTCTAAACAATTAGTCACAGCACAAGTTCGACTAAGTGTCTTCAAACGTAGGACAACGTTTCCACCGTTCAATATTTGCATAATGAGAGCGAAATCATGGGAATTCCTATAATCGCAAGTATTTCGGCGAACGGAGACCCTGCAGCAGACCTCTAACATCAAAATATCGAAACCCTAACGTTTCCCGAGGCTGCGAACTCGTCTAGCTCTTTCCGAGTAGATTCGCAGGAAGATTCGGAATCTGCATAACGTTCCACGCGAATCTATATTTAACTGAGACCTTCCCGAAGGCCTAACATCTGTCCAAAATCTTCCGTTCGCATTCTGTGATCCTCGGTCCCTATACTTGCGACAGGCCAGCCGGCGGAAGAGCCCTGGAACGTTCGTAATCTTCGTCGTTTAAATAGTAGCCGGTCTGACGATCTAATTCAGAGTTCAGTGTTGTACAACCGATGTGTACATACCGTGGTGAGACGACAAGAAGGTCCCTGATACGAATGCAAAGACGTACCGAAGAGGTGCCAACCAATTTGTTTCACTTTCTTGTATTCTGCAAGCGCAAGATGATGGAAGTCTTTAGTCTTTTGTAACTCGAAATTAAGGTCTGATTTGTGAGGTAAAAGTTTATCCTTTTGCAATGATAATTTTTGGTGTTGTTCACATAGATTGTACTATTGAGTGTGCAGAATTTCAGAATGATTCGTTGGACACATTAGTTAAGAGAAATTATCAAAATGAAAA
>CM052099.1:18851661-18868926 GCA_028453745.1 Agapostemon virescens
AGTGAGAAAAGAAAGAGTGAGAAAAAAGAGAGAGACAGAGATGAGAGAGTGAGAAAAGAAAGAGTGAGAAAAAAGAAAAAGACAGAAACGAGAGAGTGAGAAAAGAAAGAGTGAGAAAAAAGAGAGAGACAGAGATGAGAGAGCGAGAAAAGAAAGAGTGAGAAAAAAGAGAGAGGCAGAAACGAGAGAGTGAGAAAAGAGAGAGTGAGAAAAGAGAGAGTGAGAAAAGAAAGAGTGAGAAAAAAGAGAGAGACAGAGATGAGAGAGTGAGAAAAAAGAGAGAGACAGAGATGAGAGACTGAGAAAAGAAAGAGTGAGAAAAAAGAAAAAGACAGAGACGAGAGAGTGAGAGAGAGTGAGAGAGAGAGAGAGAGAGAGAGAGAGAGAGACAGAGACAAGAGAGTGAGAAAAGATATGTTATAATATTAATATTAATAATGTATTATAATATTAATGTCAATAATATATTATTAATAATATATATATATATATTTCTCCATATTATTGTGTCCTCGTAAGAGAATGGTCAGCCATATTTCGTGGACGGGCGGGCATTTTTCATTTTCCGAAAGCTTCTTCGGTTTAAAAGGGCTCTGTACGCCTTGCAACGCTTCTCCGCCGAAAAATTATCAGTCTTTACGAGACGATGAGGAAAAATCCATATATGTGAAACTTCCGCGGTCAATTTATTATCCGCGGAAAGTCGAGGCGGGGGAAGCCAAGATGGCGGGCGGGCACGATCGAGAGCGATAAATCTCAGTCAGATTATACTTACGCGTCCGTTGAAAGTGGCTGTCGACAGGAACCTATACGATCCTCTCTCCTGTAAAACTCTGAACTCGTAACATGGCCGCCGGTGGAACAAGGAGAAAAACTTCCGTACGTTCTTTCCGCGTACGTGGGCGTGAATCGACGATTTTCAATTGAGTTCTTAGATACTTTCGAGCCTCCCGCGGCGGCCGGGTCAACGGTGACCCGGGCTCGTCGAATGCTAAATTCGAGGTATCGATTCTCTGCTATAGGCTGATGCAGATTCTCGAAGCTGTATGGTGTCTCGATTATTTTGCATAGATGAAAATATCTTTTCATCTAATCTCTAAAAATTTATTGAAAATTTTCTTTCAAATTCCTATCGGCTAAAATTGTTAAACTATTTAGAACCGGTCAAAATTTGTTGAAAATATTTTCCAGACCAGGGAAAACGATTGAAATGTCGTGAGGTACCGAAGTGTTGACACGCCAAATATAAATGTTATTAAAAACCGCTGTGGGAGGGTGAATCGAACAATTGAGTCGTCGACGATCGAACTGGACTCTGTCAGAACCACCGTGAACGAGCGACACGTATTTTCTAAATGTACAAATGTGTATACTACGATACTTGATCGGTAAACTGCATGTACATATTTGTGGGGGCCGCCGAGAGACACTTATCCGTGGGCGCCCTCGAAAGATGATATTTAGCTACGACGACGAATTCGGAGGGGGGAGCGATTATAAAATCTAGAGCAAGTTAAAAATCCATTGACACGCTCCATATTTCTGTACCTCGAGGTATAATAATAATAATATTAATAATAACAATAATAATAATAATAAAATAATAAATTAATTAAATTTACTATAGTCGGCCGGGCATCGAGAGAAAACCTTACTGTAATATTGTCCGTTGAGTAATAGACACGTGCTCAATTAAACCTAGCGTGTGATTAAATAAATTAATAAATAAATTATAATATAAAATATGTTGAATAAATATTATAACATAGAGGTTTAAGTACAGGGAGGGTTGCAGCGGACTCAATTTTAAAAATAATCCTACACGCTACTGTCACCGTCGCGTTGGCAAATCTTTCCTCTCCCTGTGTCGATAACAATTAATTAACAACTAATTAACAATCAATCGATGCCGTCGACGGAGGCGATTCTCTTTTCCACGAACCAGTATAAAATATTTAACATATTCCCGGTACACGTCCACTTCTATTTTCCCTCACTTTTTTTCATTTGCATTGTACAGGCTACAACAATAATAATAATAATAATAATTCAATTTTCAATTCGCCAACATATCGCCGATATTTTTCTGATCGAAACGAGTCCAAACACGGCATAATTTCGATTATTTTTACCCATTTAATCCGTGATACAATGGGACCTCCATTATCCGAACCGTTCAATTTAAAAGCGTTCCATATGTAGAACAATTCATCGTGCAGATGTCTCAATTTTAATCCAAACTCGCAGAGAAATAACTGTTTTATTATCCAAGCACTTACTCTACACCGATTAGTTCGGATAGTAGAGGTTCCACAAAATCGAAGATTAAACGAGCAACAGTTATGGAAACTCTACCGTATTTGGACCCAGTGTAACCAGAGAAGCGTGGCAAATAGATCCTTAAGAATTTCGCAAATTAAACACATACTTTCATTGTTAATACTTAGTATCGTTAATTTTATTTTTATACTTTTATTACCAAATTATTATATCAATAATTTATAAATTACACATATCAACCGTTTCGGCTTCACCTCTGGGTTAGCTTTTTATTATTTTTGTTATTATATTGTTGTATTGTAATTTTTTATTGCTACGGTAATTAATTTGTGTGATTGAATTAGCAAGCCTTTCGACTGTATCTTTGCCGAGGGGTTGCCGTAATTCCAACATCCTGATTTCACCGCGGACGTGATTAGACAAGCGAGTGGACTGTCCGAATGGTGATCGCGCCATTACCGGTGCACCGAACGATGCCTCGTTGTTTCGTCGCCGGCCATTGTTACTCGATGGCCGGTCGAAAGTACAGCGACAGTAATTATTTCTCGTTATTTACATTTATTCCCCGTGCCGGCGCCAGTGTCCTAATTGCGCCGAAGGGCGCAGGATACTCGCTAAAACCCAACCGGCCGAATCAAAACGTCCAATTAGTATGAAAACACGGCGAGCAAATTCGCCGCTTCCGGTTTGCCGAACTTCTTTAACCCAGGAAAAGAACATTGCCTCCTCGACAATGCGAAACGAACAACGAATTTTCTCGAACAGATCTCGGAGCCGGAGCCTGTGCGGAACAATCAAATCTTTCGTTCGCTTACTGGCGGAAAATTTGAATTTCTGAACGGACCGAGCGGAAAATGGGCCTTGGACGCAATTCGAATTCGAAATCTTCCTTGTACTCTCACAATTTATTCCACTTTGCAAAAGGGGGGTTTAAAACAGTCAGGAAAAGTAACCTTTCTAACAATCCTAACCTCGTAAACTAATTTCTCAGGTAATCTACCCAATCTTATTTTGCAGAGCAAAGTCTCCATTTTATCGTCCCCGGCAGCAATTTTCCCTGAACAGGTGGCTTCAAAATGGCGGTTAAAATAGTACTAATCATCGTGAAATTGCTATAACCTCGCAAATAAAAATCGCACAATATTCCAGCGGAGGTTATGTTAAAGAGCGAAAAGGAAAACGGCTGGCGTCCGTCAGCCGCGGTTAAAATTTTACGAATTCCAACGAGCCCGCAAAGGTTGTAATTTTTCGTTGCAGTTTTACCGCGCGTAGGGTTGAAATTGCACGGGGCGGAGTCGTCTCGGAAAAAGCGTCGGAACCGCCCCTAATCCCGGACAGCATCGTTCCACTAATCCCGTACCTTATTGTGCTTGTCGCGCAGTTTATTCGCCGGCAGATTGTGGCGTCTCGCAATTAACGGAACGAAGGCCGCGAAAATAAACCGACGCTCTCCCGTTACGTATACAATTTCCATCTTTTCCCCGGGACAAGCAGTCGCGTTTTTCCGTGCCCGTGACTCGCAAAGACTTTTCACGCCCGTAGCAAGTAGGAGGGAGAGAAAAAGGAAAACAAAACGAAACGAAAGCGAGAAAAATGTTTTTCACGCCCGCACACGCTCGAGCACCCTTCCGCTCGGTTCGCAGCGATTTTAATTCGTTGAAGCCCGGGGAAAAAAGGAACAGGAAACAAGGCCGTGCATCTATTTACCCGTGTAACCGTTTCCTGGGATGTTGTTAATCGGTTTCCGCGTCCGTTAACTAATCGAATTGTCGCCGACTGTCTTCGACGAACGGGATCGCGAAGGAACACTCGCGATTGTCAACGTGGCTGGTCAAACGAGAAACCGTCGCACTGGGTCCTTCGAAATTGTGGAAACCTACGGTGCTATTCTTGTTGATAGGTATTCCATGGTTCACAAATAAATTGTTACTTTTGCCGCACTGTTCTGAATTTTTTAAGCGCGAGAAATAATTATTTAGACGCGGATTATGTACGTTAATTTGATAGAAAGTAAGCTTTGTGACGAAACAACGCACAGAGAAAAACACACACACATAAATTAGTTTTATTTCAATATAAAATGAGGAAACACTCGTCGAGAACCACGTGCAAAGAATGCATCTCTTAAGAATGAACAATCTTCGAACAAATAAAACATAGATGGGCTAACTCGCGTGATCAAGAATCGATAAGAGGGCGCGACGATCTCACTTAACCTATAAGGTTGATTTCTATCAAATAGCATTTCGCGACGTGATGCATACGTCTCTTCGTAACTATTAGGCTGTTTGTGAAAATGTCTTGATACAATGTTCAGTGTTACTTCAAAGTCGCATAAATGTGAGGATTAATTTTCAGTTTGACAGGTACGATCATTTCTGTTTAATTAATTGTTAAGCGAAAAATGTCTATTTAGCTTATTGGTGTCTCGCGACTTGGTCTATACATTAATTAATAACAATTACAGTTTTTGAGAGAACGGTTTGCAAAAATTTACAATAATACTTCGAAGTCACGTATATATGAAAATAAATTTTCAGTTTAACAGGAACTACCGTTTTCTATAAATTAATTGCTAAACGTGACATGTTCGTGCGTTAACCAAGCAAATCGTTTAATAGCATCTGACGACGTTGTGTATGCGTTTGTTAATAACTATTACAGTGTTTGTGAAAATGGCTCGATATAATTTTTAATATTACTACAAACTCACGTAAATATGAAGGTAAATTTTTGGTTCCATCACAAACTAACAACGACCACAGTCCAACATCGAATAACCTAAAAACATGGACCAGGTTTCTCGCGTTCCGTCGGACCGTGCGCGGTTTTCGGAAGCATAGACGCTGCTCGCATGATTTCGGACGATCGACAGAAGAATAGGCTTCGTTGCAAATCGATCTGGACACCTGTTTCCCTTGGTATCTTTGCAGGTTTTTGTTCCTTACGAATTTTCCTCGATAGTGCAAAAATAATCGGTTTGAAAAGGAAGAAAAAGTGGATCGATCAGCTTCGATCGGCGTCGCGAACGTTTATGGGATTTTTACCAGGCGGTTCCCTTTACACGCTCGTCCCCGTTCAATGGAAATTGAACGCAGAGTCTCCAAACCGGGGGCGATAAGGTTTTAATAATGCAACTTTACCGGCGACCTTTTAATACGATGAATGCCATCGAAACTTTTTAATTAGCGAAGTCGAAGTTTCAAAGTCTTCTCAAGAGACGAGCACTCATTCTAATTTACGCGACACCGAGACCGGCGATTTGTTGCCCTTTACGTTGAAAGAATTCCAATCGATTCTTCGCGATTGCGAAAAATTCAAGCTGTGGACAAAAAGTGCGCGGAAGCAATTAATAAAAATTAATAAACAACGCCATTCAGTCTCGCCTTCGTTAAAATGTGTATCGTTACGTTCGCGGTCTGGCCCTACGAAAATCGAATCCACACACTTACACTGAAAACTTTAAACAAATTTTGTTTAAATAATCGCAAGGTATCACGGTAACGAAAATACGACCGGAAACATATTCGCGACAGTTTTCTGATTAAAACGAGTCCAAACACGACACGATTCGGTGCACGTTTCATTGTTTAATCCACGATTTTGCTAAACGACGATTATGCGAACTGATGTGTTCATATTCATTTCAAGCTTATTCGAAAATAAGTCAAATGCAGTACGATTCACTGTGGAAATTAAATAGAAATGTGATCGGAAGTTCTTTCTCGGCCACCGTTTATCACTCTTCACTGATCAATTCGCATAATCGAATTTACACTAAATCATGCATTAAACGGTGAAACATGATCGAAATGGTGTCGTGTTTGGGCTCGTTTTAATCGGCGAATCGTCGCGGATACGGCTATCAACAGTAAATTAACATTTGTCCGAAATATTAACGAATCAAAAATCTGTTATTACGTCATTGCGCGAGACTGTTGTGTACACGATCCGTGTGAAGTTTCTTGACCGTGTCCCCACAAATTGTCCGCAGTGCTGCCAATGCAAGGTAGACAAATAAGAACGTTTTCCCGCGTTTTCGTCCACAGTTTATTTCTCGTGCGAACGCGACAATTCCATCGGTGTCTACGGTTAATTAATTAGTCGCGTGAACTGATTCGGAATTCTTGAATCGCGTACCGTTCATTGACGAGGCTCTCTGCTCGTCGTACAGGGTATTAATTAATCATTCGCGACGAAGGCGTGTCCGAATCCAGTTCGAGCTTAAAGTCCAACACATGTTACGCCGCGACAATAGTCATTCGACATAATCTTGTCCTTTCGCTTTCCATTTCTCGAGAACGAGCATCCGTTGGGAGGATCGTTCGGAAATGTTATACCAACGCGTTGAGTGCTATATGCGTGCAGCTGGAGGAGGTATTCTTAAAAATTGATCGATGAACTATTTAGATGGAAAGATTTGGTGACAGGGTTATTTTTATTTTCTTAAATCTGGAATATTTGTTTCTGGAAATTTTTGGGGTTGCTGATTTGATTATCACAGTGATGGCGAACAATGATCATGAGTTTTGTAGATTTTATGAGTATTTTAAACAGAATGGCAAAGTAAAAAGAAAGTGTAAGTGCGAATTAAAAAGGATTATTTTTCAAACGATTTTTGCAGGTTTTCACCACATCAACGATGGTAAAAAGAAAGTTAACAATCCAGAAAAAATTATTTTTCTATTAATTTTTGCAGGACGTCTGGACGATCACAAAATTGTTAAACTTTGCAAGACAGCTTGCCAATTAATAATTTCAAAAATCTGCAAGGAAGGCGAGAATAAAGTATGCGTGTTAATATTCATAAACAAATTATTTTTGATAGTCACGTTGCCGATTAATCATTTTAAAAATCTGCAATATATTATAGAAGAAAGTATGTACGTTAATATTCCTAAAAAAAATTATTTTTGCAAGTTACCCTCCCGGTTAATAATTTCCAAAAGAAAACCAGCAAGGTGTTAAAGACGGAAGTCTGCGCGAGGAAAAGAAAAGATGAATTTTGCGAGTCGCCTGGCGAATAAATTGATGCAAAGTGAATTAACAATGAAAATATAACAACAATTACGATCGTCAACGACGAGAAATAACGTTCCCAGCGAGGTCCTCAGGTTCTCGGTGATAAACCGGTAAAAATAGAATTTCGAATAAATAAATTTGTATAATAAATTGACGACCCGGAGGACGGCCACGTCCCTCGTTGATTACGTATTTATAAATGGCCGTCGATTCAACGGATGCTCGTGGTAAATTTAAATTGTAAATAGACGCATTGCAGATTTAAAGTAATGCCAATGATAAGGGAGAGTAGGGTAAACGTGTATACAAACGGGGAGAAAAAGAAGAAAGAAATAGTGGGAGAAGATAAAAGAAAAAACGCTGGCTGTATACAAAATGATAGCCATTTATTTTTCATCTTCGAAAAGAGAAAAAGAATTATTGTGCACGATGATCGCGTGAATCTGCGGCAGCCGACGTGCGGGCTCGTTTCCAACGAACACGTGGTGCGATTGATAACGTAATTGACACGCTATGCCTCCGGAAAATCATGCGGTACTGTATTATTAGACTTAGGTTATGGGATTTCCTGGTAGAATTGGCTCGAAATATCTTTTGGAGAAAATTAGAGTGAGAATAAAAAGAGTGAGTTCTAGTGCTGGATAATTTCAGTGGATTCCGTGCAACCAAGTTTTATTGGTTATGTTCTCTCATACTTTGACAGAAAAATTTTAAACAGTGAGGTTATAAATCAATTAAAATCAGTATTAAAAAAGTGAATTTTAATGCTGGATAGTTGTAGCAGTGAAATTTAAGCAACCAGATTTTTATTGGTTATATTGTCCAATCGCATGATTTTTGGGGCGTCGTGTGTCTCGTGTGAAAATTGCGTTTATGGCAGACACTGTTAGGCATTGCTCGAAACGATCTCGTTACAGGTAACAAATAAATAATTACACGATATTATTTATTTCTCTAGTTATTCTAAGTAAATTCTGCTTCTCTTGCTCATGATTCGAGCACGGCGCGCTCACCGCGCTACTTCTTGGCGACGTCGGTCGCCGTGCCACGCCTCCCGGCTACGTCACCGGCAGCAGCGCTGTGATTGGCCAGTGTTTTTCGTTAATAACTCGTAAACGAGACTTCGTAGGACATTTTCGTAAAGGAAAAAGTTTCTCGAAATAACCCGACGAATCGGCCCGTTCAAAGAACTCGATCATTTTCGAAATTTCCTGTGTGATGAATCGTAAATTTCCAATTTGTTAAAGATGTTATCGTTTAAAGTATATCATAGCTGTTTAACCTTTGTTTTGAGCATAATCTCGGACAAGCATTGTCCCATAGTGGTGACATAGACGCATGACATGCTCGTAAGACAAATGCTGCAATGAAATGCAATTTTCTGCGAATTCGAACGGAAAGTTTGGCGCCGTCTCGCTGTTTTCTAGAGCGAGGCCATCCCTCGCACGGGGGTTGTTTTTCGTCGTTCCCATCCCCTCGTCGAGAAAGGGGATTCGCGCGTAGCATGACGCAGTTGGCGAATCGCCGAGACGGCGCCCCTAATTTCCGGTATTCCCGAATCGAAAAACATTTTGCCTCTTTGACTATCTCCGTCGAGAAAACAATTGTATATTGTATTGTATATTAACCGAACATTAATCGACCAATTTCTCTAAGCTTACACTTCGATCTAACGTTTACATAAATGCGAAGGAAACCATGTTGTGTTTTCGTTTCTCGTTTTGTCTTCGTCTATTTCAATGTAAATATTATTAATTATAGAGGCTAGATTTAATATTGCTACCGGACGCGTAAATACCTTTGATTGCGATTGTAACACGTCGTTTTATCATCGAGGGGCCTTTCATGTACGAGTAAATCATTCTGTAACGATTACAGAGATGTATTATGGTAATTCATTCGATCGATATATTAAAGATATTTCAAATCGTACCCCGGGATTTTTATTGTCCCTGATTATTCCGCCTTTTTCTTGTAGCTTCTCAGGAGATTGCGGAATTTTTTATGCAATTAAAAATTCGTAGGTTAAAGCAATAAATAAAATTTTATAATTTGATAATTTTAACAGAGTACGTTCACTATTTTTAATTGACAATAATTTTCATTTTGTTAATAGCTCCAAGCTTTCTCATGAGAATAAAAATGTACAGTTTTATTTGAAAAATGACTTAAGGGAAAATAGGGTAAGAAAATCTAGAAATGTTATTATACTGTTTTCAATGTACCAATATTATTAAAGAGTTAATTTAATATTTATTTATCTCTTCATTTCGTTGCAGTGTGGTTGTGGGTAAGTCAATTGTAGTACTTGATTTTTGTCATTGTATATGTGTAGTTTATATAGATATAGTATAAATGTATAAAACCCCATTTTATAATATTGTGTACATTTATTATAAACTTTATCCTAGAATGGCATATCTTTTGCATGATAGATTTTGCAGAACATTTTTCTGGAACTCTGTATACTTTTTAAGAGGCATTGAAATTCTCTAAATAAATTTTGCAAATATCCAAAAAATTGCAAAGTCCCTTTACGACATTAGACCTAGAATATTTATTATAGAAACTCTCTGAATATATTTTGAAAAATATCGAAAAGCCTGTGAAAGTTTTATTTGACATTAGATAAACAAAATTTGTTTCTAGAAATAGGAAGTAGCCTGTTCAAGTATTGAAAAATATAGTTTGCGCATGATTATGTTAGTTCTTCTTCCAGACAGTGTCATACAACTCGGTGCGTCTCTGCGAGAACGTTGGAATCTGAGCTCTCACTTCGTCCACGACTTTGAGATCTGAAAAAGCGATACACAGTGTTAAACAAAAATTCTTTAGAATTTTTTTATAACTCCACTATAAAAAGAACAAAAATAGATCGCGTTAACTACGGCATTTTCCCTCGGAAGATAATTACTCTTCCATTTTCAACAAAATCACAACTTTCGAGTCTTCAGGTATCTTGACTCTCGAGTTTCCTTCTGTTATCTATTCTTTGGAAGGCGGCCATGTTTGAAGCTGCTGGAACTTCATGAAGAAAAGATCGATCCGGGCTCGTTTTACAAAGTAAAGTCTCCGTTTTCATTTCCCGGGGGTGTTTTCCCCGAAGATTTTGTATCGACGGAAACTTTTGCGATCTTTCTGCGCCGAAGAAACTCGATGGAAAAGTAAATAATATATCTGATTAATCAACAATAATTATTAACAATCATTCTAATTAATTAAATATCGATTTTATGCTCTGGGTCAAAATTGACCCGAGCTCGTTTTTATCATAAACGTATAAAATCCGCAGTCTATTTGTTTTAAATTGTTTTACCTTTAAATTGTTAATACATCAGTCAATAATATCAGCTATGAAAGAATAAGTTTGTAAACGACGACTGTAAATTGTTCTTATTTTATTTTTGCAATTTCAGGGGAATTATTTGGCGAGAGGCAGAGTGGGAAAAATGTTTGCGTGAGAAATGCATGAAACTGACAGAAGGGACGGATGACGGTTAATGTCATAGAAATCTGGCAAGCCAATAAATTAGCAGGGGCGGCTCCAGGAGGGTCTAAAGTGGCAATTACCTATATCGGAGACGAGCATGTTCTCGTCGGCATCCAGCTCGTGAAGAATCTCTCCCCAAGGGTTGGTTAGCTGGGTATGTCCCCATGCAACGTATCCTGGCGGGGAGCCGCGGGCCGGCGACACGCAAGCCACGTATAATTGATTGTCATTTGCCCTGGAACGTTGCAACAACGACCAGTGCAGCGGGCCGGTTGTTAAATTGAACGCCCCCGGATATACCAGCATCTGGCAACCTGGCCAACAGAGGAAACGAGGAAATATGAAAACACTAGAACACCGAACAGCACGGAGCACCCTTCATTTACAGCAGTGCCACGGGTTAAGCGTCCGTGTTCGGTGGTTCCCCAGTGGTCTGCACATTCGTTTTTATCGAAGAAACCTGATTTGTATTTTTCTAGTACAGCAAACGGATTCATGAAACATTTGAAAACATTGGTGAGCAACGTTTTGCACCTATATATCGTTATTGCAAAAATATAAAATATAAGTAATCTTGAACTTCAACGCGACATTTCTATGATTTTACTTTTTGAAGTTTTTGAATTTTTACAATGAAGATTTTCAACTTAAAAATCTGAATTAATTACAGTGTATGTATCTGGGTGTTCAATGACTGTTTGATTTTTTTCAGAATTTTTGGATGTTAGAAATTGGAGGTAGTCGAGTATAAGAAGAGTCTGTGAAAAATGATTTGCTTCGTTCCTGCATACATTTCAATGAATTGCTTTTCCGAGTCGACGAATCTACTGTGGCGCACCTTTGTTTCGGTACAGACGTGCCATTTCCTCAAACCGGATGTCATAGCAAATGCCGATGCCTATTTTACAGCCCTTCGCCTCGAATGTGGTCAAAGAGTTCCCAGGACTGAGGCAATCACTCTCGCGGAAAGTCATTTTTCCTGGAATGTCGATGTCGAATAAATGCATCTGGAAACAAACGGTGATTTATTTAAAGGCTGTCCCATTCAGTTTACTCTTCATCAATTTATACAGTACTATCAATTTAGCAATTTAACAGTTTAGCAATATTTTAATATTTTCAAAACCGTTCAGTAATTGAATATATAAAAGACGGTTATACAGTGTTACCAATTTAGCAATATTTTAATATTTTCAAAAACGTTCAGTAATTAACTATGTAGAGTAGAATTAAGAAGCTAAATTCTTTTTAAGAAGTTGAACTTTATATTTGCAATTGAAAATAACTGTGCAATAATTTATTAAGTCACACATGGGTATTGCAGGAATGAGAATATGTAAAAATAAGTATTGATAAGTAAAAACTTTGGTTGGTTTACTTTTGTTCTTAATCTATTCAGAACAGATACTGGCAAAATCGCTTGTAAAAGCAAAAATCGTTCACCTTCCTGTGCTTTGCTAGCAGAGTCCCATCGGGAGCCCAAACGGTGCAGGTGTTGTATAATTTATCGGATTCTCGTTCGGGTATTGTGCCACCGATGACGTAAACATTATTCTTCTTTGCTGCTTTGGATAATGCAACGCTCGTTTCGCCGTCTGGGATGCTTTCAGCGTACTTTGGAAAATGGGCTGCGTTGAAAAATACAACCGTAACAAATTAATTAATTAACATGATGGCCTTCACGTGACCTTGGGTTTCAGAATAATTGATCATTCTGATCGTTCCAAAAATACCATAAATTAAAATAAAGTGATTGAATATAAATATCTATTTGATTATGGTAGAATTGGTCTTAAGTATCTCATTTTAAAATTAAAAAGGAGGGTTATACAGTACTACCAATTCATTAATGTAACAATTCAGCAATATTTAAATATTTTCAAGAACATTTAATAATTAAATATATATAAAGCAGGGTTAAAATTCAAATTGAGTCGTTGACACTTGCTAGTCAAGAGCACGTTCAAATTGTAAAAATCAAACTAAAGGCTGCCTTCTCAATACGGTTAATACAGATTTGAAAAATTACCCTGCAATTTTTGCATTATAATAAGAATGTATGAGGGGGTAATCTATTCTTATAATTATGAAATGAACCTAGTCGATCGTGGTGCGCGCGCGGTGCTCAAACCGATGGAGTACGCAATTTGTTCGGAAGAATTTTTTCAAACCGTACTTCGAGTGCAATTAGTATAAAAGATAACAATACTCTGTCATATTACATGTTCCGTATGGTGAGTTGAAGCATTCGGGCAGCGCAACAATGTCAGCGTTCTGTTGTTTCGCGGATTCGATAAAAGAAACTGCTCGTGACACGTTCACCGATTTATCTTCGCCGACTGCTAACTGTACTAGCGCCAAACGGAAGGCTAAAAAGTTATAGTTATTATTACACATTAAGTGCAAATCGATTTGCAATATCTTCCTTGTAATACTAAAGAAAATTAGATATAAGTAGGCGTACATACTCGACATTGTTCGGATCCCTTGTTTCACGATGTTCGCACATAACATGATACCTTTTCGAGGTTATGTACGCTCGCTGACAGGTTATCAAGCGTTACGTAAACGGCTACCAGATACGCGAACACTCGGATTTTTAGCAATAGCTAATCACGTTATAAAATGAAGAATTGTATGAGATACATCTGTCATTTATTATTCGACCTGAATTAAAAATTAAATACGTAGACTCTTGTAAAAATATTGGCAAGGAATTTTTGTAAAAATAAGTTTTATTATAAAACGTATATAAACAAAATTGTACATTCGTCGGGAAAGTAAAACAACGGGAGTTCTCGCGAAGTATTATCGTCTGTTGGACGAGCGTGACCTTGATCTTCCTCGCTTTTTGTGTTTCCGCTTGTCCGTATGGTCTCTCGACTTCCGGTCTCTGGTCTTCTCCCTCTCTTTGTCTTTCTTTTTGTGTTTCTTGCTGGACCTCTCTGGCGAACTGTCCTGTTTCTTGTGCTTTTTTGATTTCTTTGACTTTTTTGATTTGTAAGAGTCGCTGCTGCTCGATCTGCTTCTTCCTCTTCTCCGTCTTTTCCCGTGATCGCTGTCGTCCTCGCTCTCCGAATGTCTTTTCCTACTTCTCGATTTCTTCTCGTCCGTTTTGCCAGCTACCTCTTTGTCGTGCTTCCTCTTTCTCCTCTCCTCGACATAACCTTTATCGTCCTCGTCGCTGCTCTTCGAACGCTCCGACGAGCTCGACCTCTTCTTCTTCTTCGCCGATTTAGGCTTCCGCTCGTCTGACTCCTTGTCTTTGTACTCTTCGTACTTCTTCGCATCTGGAATTAATACCATAAAATACTAAACGCTAAAATCTCTTATATTTACTGCGGTCCGAAAGCGATAAGAAGGGACTTTCGAAAGCAATATTGAAAACCAGGCTTTGCACTAATTATTGCTTAACATTTTTGGATCTTGTGTGTGTTGGATTTTCGTTAGTGATAGATTTACTAACTTGAGAATCTTGGCTACCTCGCTTATTTGTTAGTGCAAATGTCAGAGGAAACTTTCACTATTTCCATTAATTGCCCACTGTTCACTGAACTTGTTGCAGCTCAGTGCCCAATTAATATTGACCTTTCCCCTGTCATAAAAAGTAAACGAGATATTCGTTTCTCACAGCCTGCCATGGAAAGTCCAACAACATGCGATTCATTCTACGATTTAAGATATTTTTTGTCGATTTCAAAAATCCCTTGATTGAATGCAGATGTTCCTACTAACTTAGAACTTTAGCGTTCTTCGAGTACTCGGATTTGGTCACCGGTTGCACCATGAACTCGCTCACGGATATGGTGTTTCCTCCGAGAGCGAGTTTTATTATAAGCCTTCCCGCGTCGTCGTCAAACCCCTCGATCTGGCCATAATTGTTGCTCTGCTTGCCAGCTATAATCTTCACGAATGTACCCTTCTCGATTTTCAGCTCCTCCTCCGGTTTCTTCGAGTCTGCGATTTTCTTCTGTAACGCTACTTTGTCCGCGCCCAGGCCCATGCCTTTAGGACGCAGTTCTGGTATCGCAGCGGACACGATTCTGCAACAAGAACATTCGAGAGCTATGAAATAGAAATGTATAGAGCAGT
Source organism: Agapostemon virescens (assembly GCA_028453745.1). Classification (NCBI taxonomy): domain Eukaryota; kingdom Metazoa; phylum Arthropoda; class Insecta; order Hymenoptera; family Halictidae; genus Agapostemon; species Agapostemon virescens. The sequence continues at coordinate 18,866,546 of CM052099.1, forward strand.
ATCCAATTTAAACTGAGACTCGTACTTTTCGTTTTTACCGATTCCTTTGCCAGGCTGCCATCCCATGCCTCTCAGCATAGCCAGTCCGAAAGCGTCTACTGGAATTTTTTCGTAGTCCTCCAGCGTTGACTGAAAGGAATATTATTTGTTATAACATAACCACAAAGCCTAACCTCATTTCAAAATTTGAAGTCTCTACTGATTGACCAGTTAAAGTCAGACCGGACAAGACAAAGTCTATTATACATACAATAGTGTAAAAGTATTGCCACTGGTTTAGTATTGTTCACATACGATGTTGTTAAGTGTATGATAGCCTTAATTATAGAATTATACCTGCTCTTGACCTCGCAGAGTTTGATCCTCATTTATTGGCAGAGTCAACAACTGCGTTCGATTCTCCTGTTTCTCGTCAGACTTAAGGTCCGCTATAATCTCTTTTGCAGCCTGTTCCTCCAAGGTAACAACTTTGCTGTCATCCTCCTCCAATGGTTCTTCTTTTATTTTAACGATATCTTTTGGCAGTGCATTCCCATTAGTCAGCTCTGGTGTGTCTTCTTGTTTGATTTCTACTTTTTCATCTTTTGTTACTTTAGGCTCGAATATATCAGCATCGATTTTATTAATAATTCTATCGTGCCAGGTTTTCGAACCCAATAGTGGAATAACTAAAGGCTCGTCTTTCTTCTCTTCTTCACTGCAACAAAGAATGCATAATTTTTCACTGCAGTTGAGTTAGTTACAGAACTGGGTAAAATATTGTATTTGTTAAAAATGTCTTTAAACTAGTGTTTTATTTGAAGAATTCTCCGCATGAGAAAATAAATCGAAAATCTCATGGTTTCTGATTGGTTGTTTGGTTAGCTTTATAGGTTATGTTAGCGTTCTAAATTTACGAAAAATGCTACTAACCCTATCACTTTAATAGCCTTCTCATCGAGACATTCGATGTAATCGACTTTCTTCGTTTCTTGAGGAACATTAGTTTTTAACACGGGTTTTTTAATGGACTTCGCAAACCCGAACGAAATTTTCTTCCCTTCTTCAGCCATTATTCCGTTTCAAAGACACGGATTTTATGGTTGACGCGTTCAAAGCATAAATAAATGGTCACTTCGGTTATTCACGTTGATTTAACATTACTCTCCATTCAATCGACTAATAAATTAATTGGAACATTGTAAAATCACTATCTCTGCCACTGAACGTTTACGAAAACACAAAAACGAAGGACCACGAACTTGCTCGTACTAAGATCGACGCACTCCTTACTGAAATGAATGGAAACTGCAAGCCGCGTTTACATGAATGGGAGTCCAATATATTTCCATTGAGGCCGAAAACTGATAGATTATTTTCCTCGAGGTAATTTCCACTGATTTCTTTGTATGAAAAAAGGTTGTTTAAACATTGCTATTAAAGGACATTGTTGTAATCGATTAATCTGAATAGTATACAGGGTGTCTCAAAAGTGTACGAGTTCTTGAAAAGAGTGATTTATGAGATTTATATTATAAACAATATAGTATTATTTAATTATATAAAATATAATAAAAAAATTTCAATAATTTAAGAAAGCGTTTAGAACACTGAAAATAGAATAGCACTTTGCAAATGAGTTTTTCAATAACAAAAACAGATATGCATTATTGAAACGACTTTTTCAATGAAAGAAACAAGTGAAAAATTACTTAATGATTTTCCAGTAAAAAGAAATTAGCATTTTGAGAATGGTCTCCAAAATTTTATTTGGCGTACAAATGAGAAATGTATTCTAACATTAAATTAATAAAATAATTGGAGAATGCTTGTTCAACAGTTTTTAAATTTTTGGAATGCCTTTCTGTATTTTTTACGATTGATTTTGATTAAATTGTACGCAAGTTTCCAAAGAATTTTTCTTTGCATTAAAGGTCTGAGGATTTTGTATAATTGATCTTGCAATTATGTTGCTTCTACTCTACCCTAATTTATGCACCGCAGCGCGTGACTTTACCATTATGCACCGTGTCGTTCGCAATTTATTTAAAATCAGTCTATTTTCAGACTGAGATCATTATCCCAACATTGTTACACTCTACACATGACTATACGAAATTAAATTAGTAATTGGAAAATATTTTTTCCAATTAACAATAATTTTTATTTATGTCGTTAAGCTTTGGAAATTGTGAACCTTTAATTATCCCCTTTCGTTAATTATGCCATATCGTTTTAATTGCATATGGATTGCAATTAATTAGGACTGCAAATTTCAACGATAACTACTTGGTCCTGAATATGATTAATGTAATTGTAAAATTAGCTAGTTAAAGTTAATCAGTTTGAACAAAACTAATAAATCTGTAAAATTGGCAACCTAAATAAAAATAGTAAATTTG
>CM052099.1:18879479-18890442 GCA_028453745.1 Agapostemon virescens
CTATCGACATGATTCAAACGCGAAAGTCTTCCTCAAACCTTCCTCTTTAAGAAGAGCTCTGCAAAATCTAGGCTAGCATATCAGGTGACTTCGGGAAGCTACCTTTTATCAACCCCAATTTTTCCCATTTTCGCCATTGATCGCCCCGACATTTCAAAGTCGCGCCACGGCTGCAATTCGATTCCGATCGAGCTAAAATTTGGCATACACTCTGCCTACCCGTCTAGAAACGTGTTCCCAAAATTACAAAAGAATCGGAGACCTAAAGATTTTTCGCGATTTTAAGAAGGGCGCTTAACGTGTTAACAATGAATGAATACTTAAAAATGAATTTAAACTTTTAAAAAGCTTACGAACATTTCAACACTTCGCTAGGCCGTTTAAATTCGTTTAGTAAATAAATCTGATTAACTGGACGGTGTTTTTGGAGGCTGGGTCAAAAATGACCCAGATAAAATAAAATGAAAATATTAATTCTATTTACCATTCTGGATCAGAAATGCAAACAGAGACGATCCAGAGACGAACGAGAAGGTTTTCGAAACCGGGGTCATGATGACGGTCCTGCGGCCTGATGACGGCCTCGGTGGCATCACTGCCAGCGCAGGCGATGGCGTGTCAAGGGTTCGAAGGGACGCGGAGAACGAAACGAAAATGGAACAGATCGCGACCACCAACAACGTCCGGGAGGGTCGCATGAGTGCGCCGGAGTCATGGTCCTCGCAATCGTTATCCGTCGAGTTTCCTCACCGAGGCCTTGACCAGATGATCCAGCAGACAGAGGACGAGGAGGAGTCGCCTAACTCGAGAAATTACCAGACTCGCAGAGCAGACTTCGTCACTGCTCATCACAGACGTAGCTACGACCACAGAGACGCCAGGGACATGCCTGTGTCCAGAGGATACGACGACTACGATTACTATAGAAACATGCCTAGAGATCGGGAGTACGATCCTCTGGTTTATCGGAGGAGGTACAGTTACTATTACCCTGACCGCTATCGAATGGAGAGGAATTACTATATGCATGTGCCTCAGGAAAATACTTATTACTATGACAGGTACAAAGTATATACAAAATTCAAATAGTCTAGATTGACACTTGACACGGTAATGTCGCGTTAAATGCAACTATCTTGGGTCCTTTAACTGTTCCAATAACTACAGGAAGATTGCTACTATGGACGGGTATACTCTTCGATAGGCCAAGAAGTTCGACTCACATATGTACACGATAAGTGCAATGTTTCGAAATCGAGGTGGTGGCATTTAACGCGACTTCAATGTGCAGAGTGAAAGAAAATCAAACTCCGTGACTGATACAGTAATATTATTCACCTTGGAATCGACTGGGATTCGTTAAAAGAATTTGCCACGATATTGACCTTGACCTTGAAATTCAAGGTCAAAATGTTTCTTTATATCGGTAGTCTACTCGTGACAGAAATAAAATGCAAATTAACAAAAGTTTACGAGTAACTTTAAGAATAAGACCCTAAGTTTCACTTGAGGACCTCCTCGTCCTCCTCGATACTCCATAGTTAACTTCAGACCTAACATAGAGTACTATGCTTAACCAGGTACAGGGACGAGGACCTAGACCTCTACAGAGGTCCTAGACCAACGCCCAAACCCAAGAGGATTATCTACTACGCGACTCTGCCAGAGATAGTCCGCAAACCCGTGGACCTGAGGAACTATCCCAGACCCTATGAGGCCCCGAGGGCAGCTGGGGCCAGGGACAGGACCTACAAACGCATCCCAGGCAACGTCGATCCTAGCGGCTACCGTTTCAGACGCCTTTACGACGCCTACGACAACTATCTGAAGAGGACAAGCTTCGACAGGCCTTACTCCTATCCGGACGAGGAGACCAGACGCAAAATGGCGCTCGAGAGTCTCAGAAATAACGAGCCCATCGATCAGACCACCGACAGAAAGCTGGCCAATCAGGTGTCCGTCAGGAACGACGCCAAACTGCCCTGGCCGGTGCAGATTGGAACCGAAGTCAGCGTCAAGGATGACGACAGAGTCCCCGGGAGGAAGATCTATGGGGACAGCAACGGCTACGAGAGATTCCAGAGTGCTCAGCTGCAAAAGGCCCCGGATGCCACCGGGTCCAGCGAGCTGCAGAGCGATAATTAAAAATGGCTGCCCGAACGGTCGTTTAGTATGTCGTTGGGTCGGATTGTGAATCGACTTGGAGGTCTGGGTTCAGTTGGGTCTCAAGGGGGTACTCTCTCTACTTTTTTTTTTTGGGAACACCAGTGCACCTTTTGCATTGGGATTTTACATATGTGTTTACTGATGTTTGAAGAATATGTGTAATTTTTTGCAAGTAAAAATAATCAATATTCTTTGGGTTATACATTTTTTTATACAGTGTGTATTCTGGTTTCCGAGGTTCTTCTTGTATAAGTATTTCAGATTTTTCTTTTTGGGAAAATCAGCGAGCATTTTACATCAGGATTTTTCACACATATTTACTGATGTTTGAAGGACTTGTGTAATTTTTTGCAAGTAAAAATAATCAACATTTTAAAATCGCTTTTGCGTGAACTTTTAGGATGTTTGGGGAGGAGAGGACTAGTGAGCTTTTTCCACTGGTCACGTTAAAATCCTTTTGCACAAATATTCTGCAACAAATAAAGAAAGATAGATTGATTATTCGATATGAAAATTCAGAGTATCCCCTTAATTGCATAAACTTTTTGAAATAGATTTTATTTCCATTTTAATGGGAACAAAATGTAGAAAGAATTTTTATGTGGTATCCCATGGGACAATTGTCAATGCACTGCAGATCAAAGTTCAATAATTATTGTAAACTAATTTGGAGTTCGAGTTAAGTAAATATCTCCAAGTCGATTCATTTTTCAATTCGACCAAAGTAGTCAATTCTGAGGAAGCCTTTTTTTGATAATTGTTCACTTTGATACGCTGTCTTTTTTATTATTATTAGACTGCGGGTTTTATGCAATTGTCACAAATACGAATAAAACAAACTGTCACAACGATTAGGACAATTAAAAAATTGTTACAGTATTTTCCAAATTAAAGACGGAAAATAAATTTATATTTAATTCCTGTTCCTCAAGACACGTTTTGTATTTTGCATAAAAATCCGCAGTCTAGTAATGTTTATTGTACTATTGTGATCCGCGGAGTTTCCGTCACCCTTCCTAAGCATTTATCGCTATTTATGAATCATGCGACTTACTCGTGGTACTTTAGTTCCATTAATCAATAACTGTCGTTCGAAATACACTTACCGCCTCATAGAAACGTAATCGTATTTTTAATACCAAACACATTCTCCTCAAACACTGCTATTCACCTAATCAATCAAACTCTCATGCGTCAATGTTCACAGTCGTCTTGTTCAAACGAAGGAAAAAAGTGTTACAGATAGAAACATTAATTCAATAGAAAACCATTAATCGAAATATTATACCGTACACTTGTTCCTTAATACACAAGCGAACAACATAGAAAAATGTTTATTTAATAAATTAAACAGCCCTTTGTAGATCCTCCATTACGATTTCAGCCTCCTCGTCGCTTTTTTCAATAAAAATTTTGATAGATTTTCGGAGAAATTGCTCTTCGTCAGTATACGGTTCAGTTCTAATGTCCAAGCGGTCACCTAATTTGCAAAACAATTTATTATTAAAATTTTGTTTATAATTATTTCTTCATGAAATTGTTACTAACATAATTGGGCCATTCTCCTGAGTAATTTAAGTACAAGCACGACATAGTTTGATGCAGGAGTTCTCGTTTAATCCACGATTTAGTGGAACCTCGATTAACCTAATCGATGCCGCATCGTGGATGGAATACACAGACGTGATCCAAACTATGTCGTGTTACGACTCATTCTAATCGGAAGAACGTCACGAATACGTTGCCGACAGTTTTGTAAACAAATAATTAGAATAAAAAAATTTTTTTAATCAAATTTAATATATTTTAATTTAATATAATATTAAATTTTAACTAACAGATAAATCTGCTAATTTCCCAGAAGAATTTACCGAGTTAGGCGTCTTCTCGTTGATAAATCCAGACAGTTCTTCCGGAGTCATATTCAGAATATTGCAAGCGGTTTCCTGAGCCTCTTTTTCACTAGCCTCATCGTCTTTCGGGTTTCTCCGCTTCTCGTAGTCGCTTTGAGAGTCTAAGAGCCTCCTCAGGAACTCCTAGGATTATTTAAAAAGAAGTCCAAAATTAATATCCTTCTTCACAAGTCTCCATTTAGTTTTCAATTTTTATAAACAAAATATATTTTCGCTGTCTGTACCTTTAGGCCCTTCAAGTACTCCACGTTCTGGCTCTTCGCAGCTGACAATTTCGTCGTCATCGACTTAATAGTCTCCTCATAGTTAGCTCTCATATTTTCAACCTTCTGCTGCACTGTGTCTTCAAAATGTTCGCTATTTTTCGTTTCTGGCTAAAAATTAGACAATAAACTAAATAAAATAAACATTACACTATGTTTGTCGTTGATTGAAACATAGTTTTCATTCTAAATTTAAATCATTTGTCCGCCACCTTTTTCTTGCGAGCCAGGGCCACCGGCAGCGCCATCTGGCAGCGGAAAGAATATTATTCTTTGAAGACAGTTTCAATTTGTTAATTATAATTGTTTGAAGATTTATGAAAAATTTCTAATTGTTTAAAAGACAAGTTTTATTTAACATTAGCACCTTTTCCACGTCGGTTCTTGATTTTTCATTGTGAGAAAGTAATTTGTCCTTCTCGCTGCTCAAAACAGAGACCTACGGAAGAAAGTTCGTCAATAGTAGAAATTGTTTATGAAACATTTAACAATTTTTATTTAGTTTGTCCACCTTGGCCTTCAGCTGCGAGTTAGTCGACTTCACTGCTGCAATCTCGTTTTCCAGACTGCTGATCTTCGACAGAAGCTGGTTTTTCTCTTTGTTCGAGTCTGTCAACTGACTCTTATAGCTGTTCAGCAAGAACCCCTTGTTGGCGTTCGTTGATTCCGATCTTATCAGCCTTAAAAACGATTCACCAAGTTAGTTGTCTTCATTGCAATACAAGTTACTTGACTATCACATTATGAGCAATAAAAATATAGGTATTCGTTTAAATGAATTAACATAACCTTAAAATTTTCCCGCCACCATTCGTTCCACTGCTGGAACAAATCACATCACGTGACTACCCCTTCGTTCCAAATGACTAGTTACACAGTTCTCATTTCATGATTAAAATTCTACATTTAAGTATACATTGTTATAGAAATTGTAAACAATTCAAATGAATTTATAAAGCAATCTATATAACAAATAAGTTCCTGGGTTAGGGGTCCTACACAGCTACTCTAACGCATCCTAGATCTGTCGCCTATTTCAAACTATTGATAATAACAAACTTTTTCAAGATTCCAACAGATTTTGAAAAAGTTTAATTAAACGCTATCTATTTACAGAAAACGCAACATCCGGTCTTCAAACTATGAGTCGGTAATGCAGTTTCGCCGAAATCCCGCCCGAGTAACGTACAGATGACGTCAGTGTAAAGAAGCGCGCGCAAAGGCGTCGAAAAACCGTTACACAGATGACGCCAGTGTAGCTGCGTTCAAAAGGCGCGTTTAAGACGACTGAAAGGCGTCTATGTACTGTACGGGATCTCGAGAGTTTATGGCAGTAAAGTGAGCACTTGTTGACACCCACTTGTTCCTCAGCTGCGTGATCATAGTAAAATCCTCGTCCGCCTTCTTCTTTAAGTTCGTCAACTCCCTGCTTCGCTGCAGGTCTCTGTAGTGAGCAGCGTTGTTTCTCTCGTGATTGTCTTTGCTGATATTGTTCTGCACCCATTCCTGAGTGTCTTCTATTCTCTTTCGAAGCTCCAGATTCTCCGAGATCAATCTATTCAAATTAACCTCGCTCGCGTCCATATCGAGCTGCAGCTTCTCGAAGCATTTGTGAATCGACTCGCATTTCTCCGTTTGACTTTTCAAAGCTGCGCGCGTCTCCGTCAGTTCCCGTTTTAATTTGCTGGACCTCGCCAACGACATTCGTAACTGGAAAGAATTGTCAGTGGTGAATTCGTATAACGTACGTCGAGAATTTATTTTGTTTTCAGTGAATCTTTTCTTAATTTTTTAACGGTAGATTTGTTTTTAAGGATGGATTCAACTTTTGCAAAATAATAGGTTTTATTATTTTAATCTCGTTTGAATGTTTGATCGCATTTTACAAAGTGCCACGTTTAAGGGGTTCGATGGTTTTATAGGTTAGTTTACTTTGTTGTGCAGCTTTCTGGAGAGATTCTCGTGACACCTGCGACGTTTGCTGCATTTTAGTTGATAATTGTTCCCTCGTTTGTCGGCCATTCGTGGACCGAAATTCTCAAGGACAGATGTGCAGATTCGAACAATCTTTTCCTGAAGCATCTCGTTCTCTTTCCGAGCCTCGGATTTCACGTCCTCCAATGATCTGCAATATTTTAGTACACATTTAAAAATTTCGAATCAATGGTTCGATGGTTTACTTTATTTTATTTACTTGGTAATTAGTTCAATTACTTTTTGTATTTTTCTTTCGCCGTCAATTTTTTCTTTCGGGCCTCCTCAAGATCCATTTTCGTGCGACTGAGTTTCTGCTCGAGCTCCGAAATTATTGACTCGTACCTACTAATTGAAATTAGTATAAACAAAAGTACAACAGTATGCTTATAGATATAGTATAACTGGAATAAAGTTACAGTATAATACAGTAGCCAAGTTTGCAGAGTTTGGATAGCTCTTTCTTCCAGAAATCGACTTCACTGCAACGCGACAAAGTATGAGAATAATAATAAATAAATGTACAATACAGAAAATTTTTATTCACTAAATTTTCACTTATCTTTTCAAACGTGGTACCAATGGATTGCTGAGATTCTTCCGGTTCAAACGAGTCCAAACACGACATGAATCGGACCATCTTCACAGACATCATGTATAGTAATTGCATGTATATCTTCAATCATGTCATTTCTGTAAAGTGCATAAAACTAATCCGATTTACGTCGTGTTTGTACTCGTTTTAATCAGGAAAATCCCAGTAACTCGCTAGTAGCGCTTTCGAAACACTATAATAAAAAATGCCATAATTGAATATCAGCTTTCATAGATCTAATCCGATCTGTATCGTGTTTGTACTCGTTTCACTCAGAAAATTCTGAACAACCTACTGGCATCACTTTCACAAAGATACGATAAAACTGCCATAATTGAAAAATAAGCTATTATAAATCTAATCCGATCTACGGCATGTTGGTACTCGTTTCACTCAGAAAAATCTCCATAATCTTCTTTTAACAGTTTCGAAAAGGTAAGGTCAAATCGATCGAATTAAAAATTTTCTTAATCCCCTAATTACCAGTTACGCTTGCAGTACCTCTTAGAAATACATCTCTCTGCCTTCCAACAGTTCATTTCCTTTCCTTGCTTATTGAGACAAGGCTCCTCAAGGCAGCAAATGATGGAGGAAGAGTGGGAATGGTTCCAACGAAAACTAAGCACTGCCTCTCTACTTGCTCGTCCATCGGGAGCGGTGGTGAACAAGTATCGAGGCGTCGTTTCCGTTGTACATTTCGGTTTACGTACGAAAGTCAGAGACTCGGTCGAATTCAAGCAAACGCCGCCGCATTAGCCTCGGAGGAACGTACGTCCGGCAACGTTCGCGAAATTCCGCGATCGTAGGAATGATTGTAAAATTTCCCCGCAGCGTTTGACACAGGAGAAATGTCTACAATTTCCGCACGAATATCGTCGGCCGGCATATTACGATTTACGTGTTGGAATTTCATCGGATACTTTTATGAATTCCATTTTATCATCGAACGGCGGACGCGGCGCGTGCACGCGTCCACGGAGAAATTCGATGAATCCGGCTGCAATCATTTCGGCTGCCTCGAATTTTCGCCGACAGCCTCGAAAAATCGGCGGCGGCCGTTCTTTTTTTTTTCCATTAAAATAAAACAAAAAAATCGGGGGAGAGGGAAATTTTTTCGCATGTTTTCCATCCGTCGAACAACTCACTCGGTGGTCTCCTTGCTCGACGGTGCTTCAACCTTTGTCCATCGCTCGCTGTGCTGATTCGATTCGATCGGTCGATATTGCGTGCCGGGAAACTGCAGAAAAAGATAAAACATTCACGTTAACAATACTCTATTATTCGGCGAATAATATTTCCCGAAGGGTCTTAGGGCTCTCTTTACAAAGGATGCGTTTCTCCCGAAAAATCCTAGTTTTTAAACCTTTTTGGGATTTTAAAAAATTATTAATTAAAAATAAGTTCAACAATTTGTTCTTCTCTTTAACACGTTCACTGTCTGGAGATTCGCCAGTTGCAGGGCATCGAACGATCTTTATTCAAAACTTTACTTTAATGTTTATTTAAATGCTCATTTAGATATTTATTTTATCTCTCAGTTTAATTTTCAGTTTTTCTTTTTTAATGTTTCGTCCACTGCTCGAATAAGTACACGATAACTGCTCGGGTGTGGCACTTAACGAGACATCAGAGACGAATACTGAGCGAGATAGGAATTTTAACGTAGATGAGGGAATAAGATAATTGTTGCTTATTAAATGAATTGTTTACATACCTCGTTGGCCTTATTGACAGCAGACAGTGCTTCTGCTATCAGCCATTGAGGTGCTGGATCCTCGTCAACGCTCCAAATTGTCGAAGACTTCTTTTGCTTCAAATAAATGCACCTGGGAGACGAACGGTTTACGTTTGCACTCTCTTCGAGGATTTGCAAAGCTTTTGGCTCGACGAAGGTCGTCGAGGTTTGCGTGGAAGTTGTTTTTGTTTTAATGTCGACCTTCTGCTCTGCTGGGAAAGCTGTTAATTTCAAGGGAAAGTTGTATAGAATTAGTATGATGTAATTTATGGATTTTTACTAAGATTATTATTATTTGTCAAACTTAGTCTTTGGTGAAATGATTTCTTTGAAACATTAAGGTAAGCTTAATATTATTTGTTAGTTTATTTTAATAAGTAAGCAAATGTTTATAAACTAATCTATTATTTTAATATTATTTGAAATTTCATTTTTCATTTCACTGTAATGAAATGCAGATGTTAGTATTGGTTCTTCATGAAAATATAAATTCTTTAGAGAATAAGAGAAAAATAATTGATTATAAATGATTTATTATTTTATTCGAACAATGTAATTGAAATTAAAAATCGTTTAAGTGTAATATTATTTGGAAACAATTTATTTGATTTGAGCATTAAATGAAACATTTCTATCTTCGATTTATGCTAAAAACTTCGAGATTTATTAAATGTTTTTTTAAATTTGCAGTGATGAAGTATACTTCAGTAATGTTACCATTCGAGTGAGAGGATCGTTCCGAGTGCTGCTGCTACCTGGTGCAACTATTTGCTTCTACCTGGTGCTTTCCTACATTGGTAAGTAAGGAATCTCTTGCATCGATATTATAAGAAAATAAAAGAATAAAAATGATTTAACATTAATATTGGCTAACCGTATAATATTTCTTATTATTAGTAAAATAAATCTTTATTCATTCATGATCAAAATTAACAATATCTTTCTTCATGTTTATTATAAGAGGCCTTAATAAATGGTACGTATAATTTATTCTAATTTATTATGTATTTTACATACATTAATAACAATTTGCATTAATACACACTGTGTGATTATTGTACGATAGCATTATAATATAGTAATAATATAAAATTCCACAGTGCCAGTAGCAACTCCATAATGTCAAAGACATATGGTGCCATTTTAAAAAGTCAAGGTCACCTTGACATTTTAAACCAAAAAGCATTAATTTAAATATTTAAAAAATGCAGATATATTCCTCGCCAGCTACTGACAAACTTTCGTCGAATACATTTTTTAATTGCGCCACCGGAAGTGCCTAAAAAAAATTATTCTGTATATCCAACAAATCAGCTGATCTTCTAGTAATTAGGTTATGTTGTCCCCTTTAGTAATTAGGTTATGTTGTACAGTGAAATCTTACCGATACCTTCTCAATCGTTCCAGGACTTTTATATTTCGATAGTTTATTTAACGATGGCGGTATCAGTCGGTCAAAGGACCGAACGACAAGAAATTCGATTCTTTTATTTTCGCACAGGTAGAATAGTTAGAATTTGCACGGCGAGGCGTGCAAAAATAAGCGGAAGGTTTCGCGACACAATGGAACGATTAGCCGGAGAGAGAATGTTATTCGCAGCAGCTGGGGTGCGGGAAACGAGGAAAAAATTCGTTAGCAACGTCCGGTCCGTTTCATAATGGAATTCGCTGGTCGGCAACCATGGGATACACCATGCCCGCCATTATATACCATATAGTGTGCGCCGTATACCTACCCGAGGTTAAAGAGGACGACAATCGGGGACATATGGAGGATCGTTGCAGAACTACGCGTTAGGGTACACATGTAACGCCTTCAAATTACAGTGTGGCCAACCTCCATCCATCACAACTGGGGCCCCATGGGACTCACGGTCCCTGCAAGCAACGCCCCAACGTTTAAGTCGTTAGCAATTTCCTGCACGGGACTATTTTCGGGCCCAAATTCCATATGGCTCGATAATGCCCGATAATACGGTTATGGGAGATTGGAGAAAGGATCCCCCGCCTCATCCCATCAAATCGTTCGCATCCATCGGATCATGGGACTATTCGAGAAAATATCTCCGACACGTTCAACCAGCTTTGACTTTTATGGGGAAATTTCGTAGAACGTTTAGAACGATGCGTTTTAATATGGGGGATTATACTTTTTCGATTTACTGATTGGTTTTTTATAACCTCCACCACATTCTGTGAAAATTCGCACTTGAGCTTGAAAATTTGTACTTCAACATTAACGAATATTTTACTTTCAGAATTTTTTCTGACTTAACGGAATAAGCTAGGTGGACGATTCTTGCATAGAAAAATTCTG
>CM052099.1:18967620-18980756 GCA_028453745.1 Agapostemon virescens
ACTATCGCGTGGAATGGTCGTTTCTTCTTCGTACTACAAATTGCAGTGTACCTTTAAGCAGAATTTAATAGTCATCTTTTCACTTTGTTGCTGACTGTAAATTTCAGTCGTCAAGGAATTTGTTAGTGCATGAATTGAACAACAATCCTTTCGAAAAGATGATTCTTATAAATTCTTAAACAATTTTAGACGTTATTCTAAGCAAGTTATAATAGTAATCTATTAACTAAATTTCTGTTAATCAATTCCAGTGGTTAAAGAATTTATTAATGCCAGAATTGAAGAGTTATCATTTCACAAAGGAATTTCTCTACAAAATGTCTGACCGTTTCAAGTAGTTTTCAAGCAAATTTTAATTGAAATTTGCTTACTCAATTTCTGATAATCAATTCACTTGACTGAGGAATTTATTTATCGCAGAGTTCAACGATTATTTAACAATACTTGAACAATTAGTTACACAAAGTGTCAATATTCATCGAAACTGATCTTGAAGAGTGCAGAGTTTGTTAAATAATTTTAACAGTGTTTTCATAAAAAAAAATATCTGCAATTCTTTCGTTGAAGATCGTGAGTGCGTCTGGGAACAGATTATTGCCAAGCTTAAACAATATTAAACAAAGTGTTAGTGTTCATCGAAACTGACCTTGAAGAGTGCAAAGAGGCTGCTAAATAATTTTAACAGTGTCTTCATAAAAAAAATATCTGCAATTCATTTATTAAAAATCGTGAGTGCGTTTGGGAACGGAATATTGCCAAGCTTAAACAATGTTAAACAAAGTGTTTAGAGGTCTAGAGGTCTCAAGGCTGCCTGGATTGTACTTCCGGCGATTGTAAACCTTCTGGATTTTCTCCAGAAGCGTGCAACAGTCTTTGAAGATCGCAAGCCTTCATAAACACCCCTAAACTGGTCCAAAAGTCTGCAATCATCTCTACAACCCCAGAGACAGTTTGCTCCAAAGTTGCACAACCCTTTCCAGGGACCGCAAGCGTTCCTGGGCCTCCTGGGCCAGACCCAGAACGTTTCCAGGGACTCAATTCCTCCTCGGACCCTTGGAGAGGAGTCCCCCAAACTGTTGGGGACTCTGAACGTTTCCAGCCATCGACATCAACATCCCCCAATACCCACATCAACTTTCTTAGACACCCCCAAACCGGAAACGCGTTTAAAGCTCCCCAGTGTCCTCACCAAAACTGCGATCCTCAGACGATCCTCCTCACCCTGAGAGTGTCATTAGGCCCTTGGGCCTAATCCCCGAAAAGATGCGCGTTGAATCGCACCGGGCACTCGCGTCCACCGCCGGAGGGACAGTTTGACGCGAGCCTGCCGCGATCAGGCGAACCGGAAGCGAACGGCTGCGAGAGGATGCAGCAGGGCAGCGTGGGAGGCTGCGACGGGAGTTCGGTCCCCGAAGCCCAGAGTTCGCGGGGCCCGTACAGGGGGCCCGAAGCGGAGAGGAGCGAGTCCGTGCGCGTGAAACTCGAAGTCTCCGAGCCGAGGGTGTTCGAGGTGAAAAGGGAGCCGCAGGAGGACTGTCATGTCGGCCAGCAGGACTATCAGTTCGACAGGAAGTCGACGGCGTCCTCGAAACTGGAGAGGACCCCGGAGATACCTGGACACTGTCATGTCCAGCATCCCGGCTACAGGCCCATCACCGGCTTGCCGAGTTCTTACGGGTTCCCGCACTTTTATGCGCACTCCTCCATGGCGGCCATGTTGCCGCCGCCGTTCCCAACCGCCAGGCCTTCTCCTGATCGCTCGATGGTCAAGATGGAGGATCACGAGCTCGAGCAAGAACGGGTCAGAGTGTCCGGCGACGGTTTCCTGCATCACGAGCATCAGCGCTACGACATCGGGGATTATCATCACGGGAAACCGACTGGATATCCCGGCATGCCTTATCCGCACTTCCGGCCGACGATGCAGCAACGGTACGCCGGCCATCAGAACAACAGCTACGCCAGGGCTGCGCACTTTCAGAACAGACATAAATGGGGCGGCGCTGCGCTGAGAGGAATGCATCCCGCCATGCCTGTGAGTTCTGATTTTATTTTATTTTTCGGTTTTTTTTTTTTAGGTTTGTTAGGTGATTTTTGAGGTTAGGGCTGTTCGCGGGAGACGGCGCCAGCTCTGCGTCTGGGGACGAGGGCGATATCGATGACCCTGTGACCTACTGTTCGGATCTTTGCCAGTTCCGGTGTGGAGTCGTTGAGAATTTTGTATGGGGGGCTGGGGTTTTGGCGTTTTGCGAATTTAAGATTAAGTTTAGTGAGAAGCTTAATTGTTGGTAATATTTAAATTGGGGTGGGACTTTAGTTTGTGGAAATGAGTTGGGAATTTTAGGTAATACTGTTTTATATGGGATTGTATTTTATTTTTGTTTAGATCTAGGTTTGCAGACTTTTTAAAATACAATGTTTGATTCTGTGACCTTTTGACCTGCTGGGCAGATGTGAGAATTTATATATGGCCGGTTTGTTGATGAGAGTGCTCCTTTAATTTGGCAAATTTTTTATTAGGAGCAATATTGAGGTTATATGTTGTAGCAATTAAATTAGGATAGAATTAGAATTGTCAATGGTAGTGCTCCTTTAACTTGGCAAATTTTTTATTAGGAGCAATATTGAGGTTATATGTTGTAGCAATTAAATTAGGACAGAGTTAGAATTGTCAATGGGAGTGCTCCTTTAACTTGGTAAATTTTTTATTAGGAGCAATATTGAGGTCATGCCCTGTAGCAATTAAATTAGAACAGAGTTAGAATTGTCAATGGGAGTGCTCCTTTAACTTGCCAAATATTTTATTAGAATATTGAGGTTATGTGTTGCAGCAATTAAATTAGAACAGCGTTAGAATTGTCTATAGGAGTGTTCCTTTAACTTGGCAAATTTTTAATTGGGGCGAATATTGAGGTTATGCCCTGTAGCAATTAAATTAGAACAGAGTTAGAATTGTCAATGGGAGTGCTCCTTTAACTTGCCAAATTTTTTATTAGAATCAATATTGAGGTTATGTGTTGTAGTAATTAAATTAGAACAGAGTTAGAATTGTCAATGGGAGTGTTCCTTTAATTTGGCCAATTTTTAATTAGGAGCAATATTGAGGTTATATGTTGTAGCAATTAAATTAGGACAGAGTTAGAATTGTCTATGGGAGTGCTCCTTTAACTTGCCAAATATTTTATTAGAATATTGAGATTATGCCCTGTAGCAATTAAATTAGAACAGAATTAGAATTGTCTATGGGAGTGCTCCTTTAACTTGCCAAATATTTTATTAGAATATTGAGGTTATGCCCTGTAGTAATTAAATTAAGACAGAGTTAGAATTGTCAATGGGAGTGCTCTTTTAACTTGCCAAATATTTTATTAGAATATTGAGGTTATGCCCTGTAGCAATTAAATTAAGATAAAGTTATGAATTATGTGTAGGAAAAATTTCTTCAATGTGAACTGCAACATTGTTTGTCGCAGTTTAATTTCATTCTACGCTTGTTATTTTTTAAATTCAAGGGCTGTAGGTTATTCACGATAAAATATTTGATTCTTTGACCTTCTGACCTTCTGCAGTGGAGTTCTGAGAATTTAAATATGAGCGATTCGTTAATTGCCTGCGATTTTATAATTTAGCGAAATGTTAATTGGAACGTCTATTAGGGTTATGCGCAGTAGCATGTAAATTAAGATAGAATTATATTTTATGACTGCAACATGATTTTATAAAGTTCAATTTTGTTTTTCGGATGTAGGATTACCGGCTGTTTGCGATAAAATATTTGCTTCTGTGACCTTTTCACATTTTTCCTTTTCGAGTTGTAATAATTTAAATGTGAGTCTGCTTTTTTAATTTGGCATATTTTTAATTGGAGAGAATATCGAGGTTATGCGATGCTGCCTGCAGATTCGGGTGGAATTATATTTTATGACTACAGCAGTAGACAGAAGTAGACAGCAGTAGACTACAGAATTTTGTTCATTGTTTTTCGAAGTTAGGGTTACAGGCAGTCTGATATAAAACATTTTAATTCTGTGACCTTTTGACCTTCTCTTGTGGAAATAAGAGAATCTAACCAATGAAATTCCGAGTAGAAACATCAATAGGAAGTGTCCATTAAAAATGAATGAAAATATCAATGTTTAGATATCAATGAAAACCAGCGACGAAGCTGTCAATGAAATGATTCTCAGATTCGATGAAAAGCGCCCGTTGCATAATGCCGGGCGCTGTTTACAATGCACCGGTGTCGAGCGCAGGCGAAAGAAAGCGGCGTTCGATGGATTATTAGCTCGCGGGGCTTCAATTAAAATTAATCTACAAGTAAAATCGCCAACGTTTGTGCTTCCGCGTCCCGGAACAAAAGGCATTCTTCCAGGTATGTGTCGATATTAACGAGTTCGTATCGTAATCCAAACCGGAGAAACCCGACTGAGAACACAGACTCATCATCTACGTTTCGATTTCGCGCATAATAACTGCACGGCGAGCGCATCCTGCACGTCTGCGTCGAACCTCATTAGCGGTGGGATCAAGTTCAATACGCGATACGAGCACAGGTCAATTAAAATTCTTGCCTAATTTCCCGACCGAAAACACGGCCGCGATAATCACGTTTCCGATTCTTAAAAATCATTCGACCAATAAATAAATGAAATATTTCCATTCCCGTTCTTCATCATTTTCCAGTTTCGGAATATCTAACTTTATAATCATCGATTCGACACAGTTCCCAGCGACTCCGAACGAGCACGGTGACACACTGCACGACATTCGGACGAAATTACTTATCTGACAATTGAAACTTATTCGCAAAACGTTTTCACATTTATTTATTCCTTCGCGAAATTCCTGCCAACGTATTCGCTCCTCTTCGTTGGTTAAAACGATACCAAACTCGATACAGTTCGGACCAGAGTTGCCTGATTAATCCGCAATATAGTGGAGCCTCGATTATCCGGACTGAACTCTCCATTTCGCTCGCAAATATTTACCTTCAACGTTTGAGCAATCTTTACAAAAGAATACAACTTTATTTCTTCCAAAAAGGAAGCTATAATATTTCAATGTCGAAGAAATTTTAGTGACAGATTCCTCAGACAATTTCAAACAAAATTTCCCTTTGCGGTTTTCCGATGCGACGCTTCGTTCCCGAGTTATTCTCGAAAAACTCGGATCGGAGCGCGGCCACGGCGAACAGGTCCTAAACGGGGCGTGTAGGGCCGCCGAGCGCGGCGCCGCCATTGGCCGAGTGCAATGACGTCAGCCGCAGCTGCGCGGCGGTTGGTCCTCGTTTTTCTCGAATAACTCGAAAACGGGACGGCGGATCGCAAAATGGCAAAGGAAAAAGTTGTTCGTAATCGCTCGAGGAATCTCCTATTAAAATTTCATCGAGCTCGAACGGTAGCCTACAGAAATAGCCAGCCTACAAGTTATTTCTGAAGAGGGAAGAGAACTATAATAAGAAAGACTACGTAGAAGTGCAGTTTGCTCGAGTAATCCATATATTAGGGATTCAGAGCTCGGGACTATAGACAAGCCTATTTAAAATGCATGCTCGCGCTCTAATAACGGCAATCAAATGCAAATCCAGCGGACACTTATCCGAAGCTACGGGTCAAGTTAACAGCTCACTTTCCACGACCTATCGAAACCGTAGGCCTATCGATATCGCGTTCCCAGCGAGGCTCCGGCACCGCTGCCATTAACATTCCCTTCATTCTTCCACGGGACTTGACGCCTGCGTTTGCATTATCGATTCCAGCACACAGGTGGTGTTCCGTGATTGGACCTAGTCCAAGCAATCAGAGTGAAAGTCGGATAGAAACATTAGCCTATTGTTTGCGCTTTTCCTAACATTGTCTGGCCGGAGTCTTGCGCGCGATCCGTGACAGCGGACGTCGATTCGACGATTCCAATTGTTTGTAACCCTCGAGCCACGCCAGTGGGAAATCACAGCGAAACTGTTATGCGAACGTACAGTGGTCCGCGTTAACGCTAAGCCTGACTAAAATTGACTGGTGGTAAATTGTTTTATAAAAATTATTAGATACAATTTATTTATCACGCGAAACAAACAATCAGTCGTGCGACTGATTTTTAACGTCTCCGTTTCCGAACGGAACAATAGTCATTGAAATTAGCCCGGCTGAAAAAATATTTTCCTTCGTTTCTAGTTCAACTCCCGCGCGAAAGGTAACCGCGCCTGTATTATTACTAGACTGTGGAAATTCATGCAAATTCACGTTTTTCCACGCAAATTCAAAGAAACTGCAATCAAGTGAAATCCTATTCCCTTCCCGAGCATATTCTCAGCCGAGAATAAAAACGAAACGCTGTATTCCATTTGGCTGCGTTTTTCATTTTATAATATTCCTGCGTCGCGCACGCCCAGAGCCTGTCCAGTGAACAAGTATTTTTTCTAGATTCGAAATTCACCGGCCAGTTGCATCTGAACCAATAAATAAATAAATCTGGACCAATAAATAAATAAATCTGGACCAGTAAAATAAATTGCAATAAGAAAATTTTTATTTCCATACGAAGCAGTTTCATTCTTTAAAATTAATTATTATGGCAGCAGCTAAATTTACTCTTGCAGATACATTGTCGTAGAAATGAATACGAAGTCCAGTTCCAAGATCACCCAGCATAGGCGGAACCGTTGCGCAAAAGTAGGTTCAAAATGGCGGATAGTTGCACGGAATTCAAAGATGCCACAGACCATTCAGTTTGCTGCATTTCTTCCTGGCACAAAATACGCCGGCGTCGTCCATGCAATCTTAAAAATTAGAACTTACATTGTTGACGGATGTGCAACCTTACGACGTCTTAGATCCGACACTGGCTGCCATAACTTGCTGGCTACGTTGTCTGATTTCAAACGGCGGAGAATTATTTGTACTATCAATATGTACCAAATTAACACAACTCGAACGACGCTGAAGTCGTTAAAACTATATGTATTGCGGTATAACTCTTGCAAATACGTTAAACTGTTTGTCGATCCTCATTTATTAACTATTCGTTCGATTTAATCGCTAGGGTCTGCGTAATAAAGTGACGATTTTGCTAACGTGTGTCAAAATGGCGTCCCGTAAGGCAGCTTTTAAAATAGAATTTTATTTTTAATTGTAGAGGGATTATTGAAAATAGTATTTCAACTAGAACGTAGAATACCAGCGTTTCAAGTAATACACTTTGTGTATTGTAGAATTTGTAATTAAATAGTGTTCCAACTGAATTGGAGAACGAATGCCTAACATTGTATTCGATTTGAATCGTAGAAAGACTATTTAGTGTAGCATTTCACTTGGGTCGTATAAATAAGCCAGCATAGGAGGACCCGTTGCGCAAACGTAGGTTGAAAATGGCGGATAATTGCACGGAATTCGAAGATGCCACGGAACATTTAGTATGCTGCATCGTCCATGCAATGGCCGCCATAACTTGCTGGCTGCGCTGTCTGATTTCAAACGGCGGAGACTTATTTGTTAGGTTAATAGAACTGGATGGACGCCGAAGTCGTCACGCAAAGGGCGGACAAACCTTGTCGGAAGAGCTGTCGCCGATCGGCAGCAGGTAGATGCAGAAGAACCTCGCCCTTCCTCCCCCCGGACTCCATTTATCAATCATGTTGGGCGGCGTGTTCTCGCGGCAGACACCCGGGAATCATGCGCTGCCACGGAAAACCGAACGATTTATGCTCGGAAGAAAGATAGTCCGAGACGGTGCGGAGGATTACGACGGGGCGACGAGTGTATCGCGTCGGGCAATTTGAATTAATCGAATCCCGCCTCCCCGGCGTCTCGCCCCGGGCGTAATTTGTAAAGTAACCGCATTACGGCACGCGTTATTTTCGCACAACACATTATATAACGATAGAATACGTAATGCGCTCGGTGGCAACTCGCAGGGCACCGGAGAGAAGTCCGCCGGTGAACGCGTCTGCCCCGCATCTATTTTAATAGTACGATATTATTATAATAATCGTTGAGCAAACCGTTCCGCGCGGCCGCCATTTCCCGCTCGTAATCGAGCGGGGTCCCGCGCCGGGCCCCCGGTCGATCCGGGGCACGCGGTTACCGAACGAAACGCGCAGAGAGAAAGAGAGAGAGAGAAAGATAAAAGAAAGACAAAAGAAAGAGAGAAAGAGAGAGAAAGAGAGCAGCGTCTTTCCCGCAGGGGCCAAACCGACACGCTCGCCCGTAATCACTGTTATTTCGGCCGCGGACCATCCGTAATTTTTGGCCAAGCGATCGCGAGCTTTCATTCGATTTCATTAATACTCTCCTAAGGTGTACACTGTGTCGAACCCTCGTGGCGATTCTTCGCAGGTCGTGCGACGATAACGCGACGTGACCGAGAAACGCGGCTCGCGGGACCGTTCTTCGGGAGCCCGACGCCATTTTGTAAACTCCCCGATAGGTCCCGCGACGGATATTGTAGTTGCCATTGTAGAGGACATCGGTGATCGTTTAGGACCAACTGGAGCTTCGTGGATGAAGGTGGCGCAGAATTGAGGAACGATGGAAGGTTGGATGAATTGCGAGCGATCACGATGCGGAATTGGGGAGCTACAGGCATTAGGACAATCTGAATGTGGAATCGAGCCAATGCGAATTTGAGGGATAATGCGAGGTTGAAACTTTCTGGACGAATCCGATACTAAATTGAGGAATGCTAGAAGGTTGGACGAATCGCGGACGGACCGGATGCGGAATTGGGAAGTCGGAACCATGGTCGTCGAGGATGACTCCTATGCGGAATTGGGGAATGTTTGCGAGGTTGGGCGAATTGCGAGTGAATGCGATGCGGAAATGTGGAGCTGCAGGATAAAGACGATTTTAGTGCGAGATTGAAAAGCCTCTAAGTCTATGGACGTGAAGGACGAAGACAATTCGGAATTGGGGGACGCTAGGAGGTTGAAACTGAGCAGACGAAGCAAACGTGGAATCGAGGGTCGCTGGAAAGTTGGACAAATCATGGACGAATGAGATCCCAATGAGGAATTAGGGTGCTTCTGAGACCATGAATGTCGAGGACGAATCCAATTCAGAATTCGGAGACGCCGAGAATGAAACGTGTTGAGGTACCTGGAATGACCTTGAGTCGCAGTTGTCTTATAATAAATGGAAAAATATATTATAGTAAATTGCAAAACCCATACGATTTATGTGGACGTGGTTTTCGCGAAGATTCACAGAATCTGGACGTTGCCCTCCGGCTCGCCTTTGTTTTTGATGGGCCGGCGTAAAATGGCGCCCTGCCAGGTGCCGGCGCGGCTTTCCCGTAGCTCTGATCCGTTTTATACTTTGCTGCATCTTTTCGAAAATGCTCGGAGGTTTATCTGTCGAATTTTCGTACTTCAAAATCATTACAGAAAATCAAATAAATTTAACTTGATTTAATCTATTTTGCCCCTCCGAGTACGGCGTAGGACGCCATTTTGTATAGGACTTTCAACAATTCTACTTAACAGAATGAAGTTTAAAAAACTATTTTTACATTGTAGTTTGTAACGAAATTGTTAGTTAACGTTACGGCAGATGCCTTGAGGATTCTCAATAAAAATTCCTGTCAGCGTTGAAGGTTCTGTTGAAAAGTTTTCAATCATGGACTACGGACCTTGAACAATTCTAAAATATTGGCCGGTCTATTAATATTAATAATATTGAAATACTATTTTCAATAATCCCCCTACGATTAAAAATAAATTCTATATTAAAACCTGCCTTACAATTCGACCAAAGTAATATTTCAGACATTGTTTCTACCTAATCAACTGACACACTCTTTTAATCAGTCGTTCTACAATAATTGCCCAGTATTTTCGCATTTGCAACTCATCTAAGCGGTAGCTCTCTGAAGCGGCGCCGATGATGATTGCGAAATCATCTCCGGCTTTGCCGCGATTCCATTGCCGGAATTAACGACAACAAGGCGTGCGACAAAAAGCTCGCGCCGGCGTTATTGCCTCGAAACGAGGCATATCCCGATGATGCGCTGCCGGGACTATCTCCCTGTCGCCCCTTTTCGATATCATTCGCGGTGGCTTTGCACGCCGTATGAATAATTAATGGGGCCTCGAAAGGTTCGCATGGCCTATCGGTCCGGCACACACACGGTTTTTCCATCATTTTCCGATCGCCGGCGACCGACGCGAGAGAAAAGCGGACAGGAGACCGAACACCGTCATGGCTCTTTGCGAGCGAGCGATTGTCGCGATTGCGTTCCTCGTCCGCCGGGTAATTGCGCGGCTCCAGTTTCTCCTCGATCCGCGAATAAGCTCGCGATTTTTCCGAGATCGAATCGCGATTACAGTGGCTGCACGAAAGTATTCGGACACTCTTAAAATTTAAATAAATTTTCCGAAATTCAACCAAATTACTTTGATATTTCTGGAGCAACTGGAAGCATCGATTTACTAAATCAATTGCAAAAGTAATTGTGAAATAATTAGGTAGAAGTTACGCGGGAAAGTAGAAAAGATATTTTTATTTAAACTCCTAATGAAAATTTAAAATATGCGATTTTCAGAACTGCGTTAGTTGTGCTGAAAGTTCCACCGAAATCGATTGAAGAAGGGAAAAAATGACACGGGTAGAAAGATGCAAGGATTCGTGGAGTTTAAGCAGAAACTGCGCAAGAATTGCTAAAAATTTCGATTCTCACAATTTTCGAATTTTTCTGCGTGTTTTCGGTTAACCCCCTTGACTCTGGATTATTGGAAATAGTATTTCATTTGAACAGTAGAAAGTTTATTTAATATAATATTGCTTAGGAATCCACGAGGAACTATTTAAAATAGTATTAGATTTGAAACGTAGGACTATTGAAAATACTAATTGACTAGAGTCGACTATTTAAAATTTTTAAAGAGGACTATTTAAAATACTATTGCTCAGAATTCTAAGGGGTCTAAGGGAACGAAATAGTATTCGAATTATATTGTAGAAGCACTATTTAAAATACTAATTTACCCGATTCGTAAAAATAGTATTGAAATAGTATTTCACAAAAATTAAAGTAGTATTTAACTTGTAAAATTTTACGTGGCAATGGAATAATTAATTTTGACTTTTGAGTCGACTATTTAAAATTTTTAAAGAGGACTATTTAAAATACTATTGCTCAGAATTCTAAGGGGTCTAAGGGAACGAAATAGTATTCGAATTATATTGTAGAAGCACTATTTAAAATACTAATTTACCCAATTCGTAAAAGTAGTATTTAAATAGTATTTCACAAAAATTAAAGTAGTATTTAACTTGTAAAATTTTACGTGGCAGTGGAATAATTAATTTTGTATTTATACTGCTTGCACAGTTTTTGAGAGGATGGGATAATTGATGAAGAGATTGTCGAAGAAATCGCAACTGGTCGTTGCCGGTTAATTATAATGATTATAAAGATAATAATGGGTGTGTAATATTTTTTCGTGTTGTTTGAAATAAGCCTGCGATCGTTCTGGCTGCGGCTGCACTAGAAAAATTCGAATGAGCTCCCAGGAACCAGTGGCAGCAGGAGAACGTTGTTTAGCAGGCTTGTTAGCGATGAAAAGCGTGTAGCTTCTGCCAGCGGAGAGGACAATGGGGCCCCGAGCAGGAGGGGCAAAGTTTTTTCGAGAATCACGCCCCGTTGTGAATCGATGAGTACTAAATATACAACTACTTTCGATACGTCGATGAAAAACAGCCAGATGGACCGTTTTCCTCGTAAATGGGTTTCAGGGGAAACTAGCCAGAAAATTCTATTTGAAATACTAAATTAATAGATGATCTACTTTATGCGAAATCTATA
This sequence comes from Agapostemon virescens, assembly GCA_028453745.1. Classification (NCBI taxonomy): domain Eukaryota; kingdom Metazoa; phylum Arthropoda; class Insecta; order Hymenoptera; family Halictidae; genus Agapostemon; species Agapostemon virescens. Next base: position 18,979,417 of record CM052099.1, read on the forward strand.
CTAATTTTTAAGAATAATTTATTTTATTTGTTGGGAAATGTTTTTGAAACAGTATTCCATTTGATTTGTAGAATGACTATTTAAAGTAATAGTATTTTATTTGAATTGTAGAACGACTATTTAAAGTAATAGTATTTTATTTTAATTGTAGAACGACTATTTAAAATAGTATATCACTTGAATTGTAGAAGGACTACTTAACATAATATTTCACTTAAATTGTAGAAGGATAAGTAATATAGTATTTGCCTTTAATTGTAGAAGGGCTATTTAAAATAGTGTTATGTTTAAATTGTAGAACGACTATTTAAAATGGTGTTTTGTTTGAATTATAGGAGGACTATTTACAATTCGGTTATACTTGAATTGTAGAATTGCTACTGAAAATAATATTAGTTTTAAACTCTAGAACAACGACTATTTAAGGTCGTGTTCCATTTGAACTGTAGAACAACGACTATTTAAAATAGTATATCACTTGAATTGTAGAAGGACTATTTAAAATAATATTTTACTTAAATTGTAGAAGGATAAATAACATAGTATTTGCCTTTAATTGTAGAAGGGCTATTTAAAGTAGAACTAGCTTTTAATTGTAGAAGGACTATTTAAAATGGTGTTCTGTTGAAATTGTAGAAGGACTATTTAAAATAGTATTTCACTTGAACTGTAGAAGAACTATTTAAAGTAGTATTTAACTTCCACTGTAGAAGGACTATTTAAAGTAATATTCAACTTCCATTGTAGAATGACTACTTAAAGTAATAACCCACAAGAATTGTAGAACTATTTAAAGCAGCATTTCATAGGAATTGTAGAAGGACTATTGAACGTAGTATTTAACTTCAATTGTAGAAGGACTATTTAAAATAATATTTCACTTGAATTGTAGAAGGATAAATAACATGGTATTTGCTTTTAATTGTAGTAAGACTATTTAAAATATAATTTGCTTTTAATTGTAGAACGACTATTTAAAATAGTATTTTACTTGAACTGTAGAAGAACTATATAAAGTAATATTCAACTTCCATTGTAGAATGACTACTTAAAGTAATAACTCACAAGAATTGTAGAACTATTTGAAGCAGTATTTCACAGGAATTGTAGAAGGACTATTGGACGTAGTATTCGACTGCAATTATAGATCGACTATTTAAAATAGTATATCACGTGAATTGTAGAAGGACTACTTAAAATAATATTTCACTTGAATTGTAGAAAGATAAATAACATACTATTTGCTTTTAATTGTAGAAGGACTATTTAAAGTAATAACTCACAAGAATTGTAGAACTATTTGAAGCAGTATTTCACAGGAATTGTAGAAGGACTATTGG
>CM052099.1:19003967-19014669 GCA_028453745.1 Agapostemon virescens
TATTTAATAAACATTCTAAGCTAATAAACTAGCCTTAACTTCGATCGCTTCGGTTGTATTGCTAAAGGGAAACATTTTCCAACCGGCGAAAATTAAATAACAATTTATTTAACAATTCATTCACGCCATCTTTTATCAACCCCAATTTTTCCCATTTTCGCCATTGATCACCCCGACATTTCAAAGTCGCGCCACGGCTGCAATTCGATTCCGATCGACCTAAAATTTGGCATACACTCTGACCGAGTGACTAGAAACGTGTTCCCAAAATTACAAAAGAATCGGAGACCTAAAGATTTTTCGCGATTTTAAGAAGGGGGTTACCTTCAATATTTAGCGATTTTGTGGCAATATTTGGCAAATCTTTGAAGTCGTGCCCCGGCCAAACTATTAGAGCTATCCACATGATTCAAACGCGAAAATCTTCCTCAAACCTCCGACTGGGTTTTCGTGCGACATCGACAAATTCCAAGTGGATGTCCCTTCGAAGTTAAATATTTCTCAGGCATGTTTAAATGTTGATAATGTTATAAACAAAAATACCGTCGTATTCGGGAGGGTATACAGAATTTTTCCCCGTTGGAATCGTTCGTGTATCTTTTTCCATTCGAGCGGAAAAAATTCTGAAGTTTTTGGGATTCATCTAAAAATCCAATTTGTCGGAAACTGACACTGACGGCGAAGAACGGTTTCCGGATTTTTCGTTCATGGTTCCCGTAATTTTACTATAACGTGCACTCATGGTGAACACATGTAGGTGGCAGTGGACGCGCGGTTAGATGACCTAATTCGAGCACGGCAACGAAACAACAGGCGTTTCCCTCGCGAGTGACACCCGAACGGCTGTCTTTTCCCAGGATTATCCGGGGCGGTGAAAAACGATTTCTGCAGGGGCTGCTCGTTGCTCTAATTAGTGTTGGAGCTTCCTCTGCTCGCAATTATGCCGGAAATGTACGGCTCAACGAGATGAATTCGCGAGTTTGTCGAATTTATAGATCGGAAGAAGCTGTGGGACGAAAATGGGTTTAATTATTTTTAAACAATTTTTCTGAAAACACTTATCGAACATGTACGAAACTCGTGCTAAGTACACTTGAAATACTCACTGAACATGCACGGAACTCGGATTGCATCTACCCTAAGCGCACACTTAAATGTTAAAACATTTGCAACAAGTAGATAATTATTTCAACACCAGTTTTCCATTCATAATGCTACAAAACCGCAACAGAAAATCTTATCAGAAATTTTAAAACGTTTTTATAAAGGGGAAACGGGGATCTTCAAATTTGTGGAAATTTTATTCGTGGGAAAAATTTTTCAACGTCAATAGAATTGTTAGAATTCGTAAAATTGCAATGGAGTGAGTGTGAAGTGTCTTAGTTTCTTCTCAAATAAAAATATGTGTTAATTTAAATAAATTAACCTAAAAAGAAAAATGTACCTGAAATGTTAAAGAAATAATGTTGCTTTTCAGTGGTAGCACAATAATCAATTAAAACGTTTAAGTGTCCCTAGAATTATTTTTAATAAAAATTTTCTTTTACAATAATCACAGTGTCTCTCTTTAAGAACACTCGCAAAAATAGACACTTACCAATTTTCTATGGGAAAACCGTATGCCGTAGGACTAAAACAGTTTACGGGATAAATTTCTACATGATCCAACGTTATAAACAAATTTTTGCACGAACCTATATCTAACGGTGCCCGTGGCAGACAACATTTCCGTCGCTACTGATATTTGTGCAAACCCAACCGCTCGGATTCAACATTTTGGGCTGATCAAACCGAAAATATTTAGGCAGCATATTTGCAAAAATAAATATTGTGATAGATCAATATTTGCAGGTATCTCGCGGTGTAGTTGCTCGGTTGTTTTAACAAAATTTCGTAACAGCGATTTTATAAACGTTTCGAATATTCCGAAAAAATTGCAGGCCACCGCGCCACAGTTTTCGGTAATTCGACCGCTTCGAAAAGACGATCGCAGACAATCGAAAAGGCGATTTCGGAAAGCGATTGGATCCTCGTAGCGTCGAGTTTTCGTACAGGAAGACGCGCGAGCCGTCTGCAGCACGTGTTTAAATCGGTATTAAGCGCATCGCCGTAGGAACAGTGCCAAGAGAGGCGAAGTCAAACAGACGTTTATCTAATGTGTAATGGCATAATTTGCGAAGGGGCTTAATCACGTCAGTGTTACTTGGCCGTCCAGCAGAGTGGAATAAGCTGATCGTGTCTCAGACTTCCCTCCGCCTTCGGTGTGCTTACCGTTCGTCCGTGGAGAACCAAATTGCATTACACCGTAAAATTAGGGACCCGCGAACCGTGATTAATCGGTTGACAAGATTCCCAGCGACAAACAACTGTATCCACCAGATCCGCGAACGAAAGTCCCGGAATATCCCACACAGATAACTGAAGAATTTTGGAAAATCTAGAAAAGGCTTCCTCGAGTCGTTTAGAGCAACTTTTCCCTTTGCGGAAATGCTCTCCGACGCTTGGTTTCCGAGATATTTAAGAAAAACGACGGCCAATGGAGGAGGGCCAGCGGGGCGCGGGCCCAGGGTCCCTCAATGCTTGCGTCACACTCCGCGGGACCCCTCGCCGGGCCCTGACTCGTACGCGCTGCGATTGGCTCCTATTTTTCAGGAATAACTCCTAAACGAACCGTCGGAGGACTTTTTCGCAAAGGAAAAAGTTGCTCGAAGTGGCTTCAAGAATCGCGTCTGCTGATTTACTTTGGTTTTTGTTTAATGTAGCTCGTTTTTTTATGAGTAGAACGCTGGTTTTTGGATGGATTGTTGCATTTGGCAAAGTGTACACAATTTTAAAGGCCATTTTTGTGAACTTCGAACGTGTTTAGTGACGCTGGAAATTTTTCCCCATGAACGAGAGTTGTTCGAATAATTGAATTCCTCTTTGTAATTAATTTGTGTGCGATTTTCATTTCAAGACATTGCGAAAATTGTTCTGAATAGTTTTCTCGAGGCAGAAATCATCGTTTCCTGTTCCAAGGAGAATTTTTTGGTCGAGAATGCATTATTTTTGTCATAACCGATCAGAGCTACAATTAATTGAACATCGACGGTTGATCAATCTCGCTTCTAAGCGAGGTCCTTCGTCCGAGATTCCCTAATTCCTTTTCCTCGCGAACCTCCATTTCATTTCGAAGACGAAACGATCATCGGCAGAGGGATCTGACGACGACGATTGTATTCGTGTTCTCATAGCAAGGATCGAAATCGTTTTCTCGTTACGAGGGACGCAATAACTTTTCCTGGGAACAGCCGGCAGCACACTCGAATTAATTGTCCTCGTGACGAATATCCTAATCGAATTCTCGATGATCGAGCGCTCCTCGCCGAAAACCCTCCGCGAAAACAACGAGCAATTCTCACGGGGGCTGAGAAGACACAAAGAATTATTTACTAAGTTAAACCTATCGAAAAGACAAACAATAAAAATAAGTGGCGAAACTGTTTCGTCCTGCCCTTCAAATGACCTTGAAATTAGAGAGTGATCGAGTGACATCTTTACAAATATTTGAGAAAACATAACACAGAAATAAATAAAATTTGTTACATTATTAACAATCGACAGGCGATGGAAAAGATCCCAACTCGAAGCAAAAATCTGCAAATAAAATTGAAAAACGATTTTAACTGCCCCGGCAGTTCTATCGTTAAACAAATCCGAGGAGCACGAACTTTTGACCCCGGCTACCAGAATACGCTTGCTCCAAATTTACCGAGAAGCTTTCTTTGCAGCGCCGGAGGACGGGACAACGAGCTCGTTCTTTATCTCGTCCATCGAATAAACAAATTGTCCAGGAAAGGAACGTCGGCCCCGTTCTTCGAACGCTCGTTTTCCGGCTCGCGCCACGGTCCCCCGGTGTCGTGGCTATAAACAAGTCGTCGTTAACGTCGGAATAACGGCGTGGCAGCAGCCAGCGAATGCCGGCGCGGCAGCTGTTGGCAGCGTGCCTATGTTGACACAAGTTCGACAAACCCGTTGACAATGTCTCGGTTGCAGCCTTTCTTTTTACGATCCCGGGGCCATTAAGCCCTGATAAATCTCTCGGCCCCGGCCGTGGACGGATCGTTACGCACTATTTTCATCCGCCGTGAAAACATCGTTCTCTTTTTCTTCCTCCATCTTTCCCGACTTCGTCCTCGACCCTCTCGCGGCTTCTTCTCTCCTACGCACTGAAGGTGCGTATACATTAGGGCGGTCCTTCGTGCAGAGTATTTCGTAGAATTTGGAGAAATTGAAATGGAGGATTCCTGAGACGATTCTGAACAGGATTTTCCTTTGCCGTTTCGCGATCCGACGTTCCGTTTCAGAGTTATTCACGAAAATGTGCGAGTCCTGTAGGTTCGACGCGCTCACTGACCGGCCGCCATTGCTCCCGAGACGCCGCGTCACGTGACGCGCACACGCCCCCAACGGGAGCTGATTGGTCCACGTTTTTCGATAATAACTCGAGAAGGAAGCGTCCAATCGCGATTTGAGTAAGGAAAATGTTATTTAGAATCGTCTGGGGAATCTTGTGTCCCCGTTTTCGAGTTACTGCACGTTGTAAATATTAGGTTGTTCGGATAGTAATTTCGTTTTATAAAAATTTCTTTTTTACTTTAAATGAAATATTTATTGACTACAAGAAAATCGTCTTTCGAGGAAATACGATTTTTAGAGAAAATCTTAGAGGAAATTTTAAAGGAAAATATCAGTTTGGAGTATACTAAACGACTGCAAAGTTTGTTTCAGTTGTGGCTAGGTGTGGGAAGGTACTATAATTACCTAGTTATCCTACGCACGAAAGGGTGCAGAGTACCAAATTCTTTTTCTATATTCTATATCTTTATCTATAAGTATAAAGCCCCACGGAAGTGGATAGGCGGCTTCAGTCTCGGTCCCGCGTCGGGTCGCGTTGACTGCTGCGGCGAGTTTGTCAACCCGGTGGCCACCGGGAGCAAACAAACGCTCCTCGCCACCCGTTACGCGACACACGACCTGGCCCCCACGAGCACGCGCCTTCGCGCCCAACATTATTAATAGCCCGTGCTCCCGGCAAAACTCTTTCCGAGACCTCGGGCATGGGTCGAGCCAGCTCCCGAGATACCATCTGCGGGCTTAGGCCAATGGGAAAAATTTTCGGGGTGCCGGGTTTCAGATCCGCGAGCCCGACAAACTTCTTCGATCGGAATTCGGTTGATGGAGGAGGACGTCCCGAGGACTCTCTCTCTCTCTCTCTCTCTCTCTCACTCTCTCCCCTTTCTCTCCTCTCTCTTACTACTCGCAGAGACCGCTAGGAGATCTCTAGGATGATCCTCGCTGCTCGTTTTTGCGCGCCGATACGCTGGAATCCTGATTTTTCGGATACCAACGTGGTTGATGAACGAGGTCCACCTGGGCTGGCCTGGGTTAGGTGAGAGGATCCTTTCGGAGTCTTCGGGAAACGGGATTGGAGAAAGTGTGCATGGATCGTGATCGATGCGCTGCGACCAGAGGAACTGGCAGGATCGATTAGAGGATTTTATTTCAAATATTTTTATAAGGATTTCTTTCGAATTTTTCAACATGGCAAAATTGGCATTTTATGTACTTGCTGATGGAAATTCAGTGTAGGAAGCTTCACAGTTCTATTATTCGCCTTGGTATGCAGCTAGATGCGTTTAAAAAAAGTTAAATTGCAAGGTTGACCTTGACCCACTTTCTTAAGGTCAAATTTCTTTAACTATCGCATCGCATTATCCTCATCGCTGGGAGCGAACTTTGTTAAGGAACCATCGGTCAGAATTTGGCTGTTCTCTCAGAAAATTATATGAAATTTTTAATAATATTCAAACTCATTTTGCATATAGCATGTTGACTGTAATACTAGCTGAATATGCTATCTGTAAAATTGGGATAATTGCTAAGTAAGGAATCTGGAACGTGTTGAACCTAGAACATTTTAATTCCTTTAATGTTTTACATTTTGCACATTATATAAATTTATCTCACCAAATTGAATTTTTAGAAATTCTGTAACACTTTGAATGGCTGCATTCCAGTTTAAAGGGTTAAACATCAACCTTCTGAGCAGGTCCCAAACTGAATCTGCAAACAGAAAAATTGCTGTGAATTTTAGAAAAATATTTTCAAGCTGTGCACAGTAAAAAATAATGTAGCTTCAATATGAATATAAATTCGAAACTGAAATATACTTACCTCGCTTTAGACCATAAGTTAGTAGCCCTGAATCAAAATGGCCGCCATGGAGCATTAAATACTACTGCAAACTTTGGAAAAATATTTTAAGCTATGCACAGAAAGAAACAGTGCAGCTCCAATATAAATAAAAATTTCTTATTGACATATATTTCCTTAACCATAAGTTAACTTAACCATAAGCCCTGAATCAAAATGGCCGCCATGGAGCACTAAGATCGTTAACTCGGTACGCTCATAAAATTCCGTAGCGGAGATTATACGTCTTGACAAAAGTAAAGATTGTTGGGTTGTCAAACACGGGGGTTGATAGATTAAAGCAACAACGTTTTAGCTCGGGGCAACGGGGGCCATAGATCCGTCAGTGGAGCAACGGCTCGCAAACGAAAGCTCCATGTGCTTTGGCACCGGGACCATAAGTATGTCACCAAGAAGACTAAGTTTCGCTCGTACATCACGCGGAAGTGGTCGACGAGCACGTGCTATCGTCGCTCTAAAATAAAGCGGAAATCGTGCACCTCGTTTGCACCCTCGTTCCCGGCCGGGCCGATTTACGAGCTAAAAAGTGACACGTGTTTTCGAGACCGACTGCCGGCGAATTGAAAGAATTAGGCCCCGTTCACTTAGCCGGAACACGAAAACGTTGAACGATCTGTTTGTGTGTTCGCAGACGATGCCAGACGACGCCGAGTGCACGCCCAGGAGGCTCGCCAAGAAGATAGAGGGATGCGTCGTTAGGTATGTCTTTCACAATGCCTTTCCGCAGCCATACTCGAAGCCACGTATTCACTATGCCATGTCGGACAAGTCACACTTATAATTATTGCTTAGACTTATAATCTTGCTCTCGATAAGTCAACAACTTTGTTTGTTATAAATTAAACTTTATTTTTTAAATAATTTTTCAGCGAAACGCATGCCACATTGTTTCTGAGGTTTTCCTGATTAAAACGAGTCCAAACACGGTACTGTTTGATGCACTTTTACCTAAACCTCGATTAGTGCGAACTGTGAAAGTGGCTCTACTAAATTGCGAGTAAGAGGAGCAAACGTGATCCAACCAGTGTCGTGTTTGTACTCGTTTTAATCGGACGGATGTCAGGAACACGTTGGTTAACATTTATTAACAAAATAATTAAATAACATTATTAATGATTAGTTTGAATTTTTATTTTGAGACATACCTTCTACGATTTTATACAATTTCAATTTATATGACAAACATGATACACTTCGTTCCAATAAATTCTTTTACTCAAGATAGAGTAAAACCTCGATTAGTGCGAACAATGATAGAAGCAGTATCGTACTGCGATTCGAGTGGTGTCGTCTTTGGACTCGTTTGAATCAGAAAAATGTCAGGAATGTCTTGGTAAATGTTTCGGACGAAAATGATTACATAACTTCGTTTAACAATTAATGTGAACAAATAATTATTAATAAAAAGAATTGTAAACATTTGTTTACACACTGCCTCGTCACAATAAAAGCTGACATTCGTTTCGCACTGAAGTCCGACTGTTTACAATTTTTGTTTCACTGACTTTTTTCGTATCGCGAGCAATCGGTCGATCAAACGAAAAATTCGATTCGATTAACAGGGAGCTCGGCAAGTTCGAACGAGTTTGGGAAGGGACAAGGAACGCTCGTAGGGACGGAAAGGGGTTGAAGGGTCGAGGATCGTTGACCATCCTCGCAGCCCAAAGGCATTCGTTGATTACCGGCCGAGCAGAGCCGCGGGATTTTAATTAGCAACGTTTGCTCCTCGCAAACATCCGGCAATCTGGCTTCTATCGTGCTCGCGGCTCGCGGGGCCGATTTCAAAGGAAAAATTCTGACTAGGATCTTTGACTATTTGCCATCCAGCATGAGCCCGGGCTATCCTCTCGGACCCGGCTCTGCTTTGATAGCGAGCTCCCTATCGCGAGTCTTCCTCGATTTTATCAGTGTAATGTGAAACGCGTTTTCGATTGTCAATAGTCGTTCATCGATGTTGCATTCGTCGTACCAAACATCGTTCCCTCCAAGAGACCTGACTGTGTGATCGGCCACCGCGCGGTGCCGGGGTCTATATCGACCCAGAGTATCAATTATCGTCATTCGATCACAAAAATTTGAAAAGTTAAACTAAATATATAGTAATAGAATAGTCTGCGAAAACTATCGCCAAAAATATGTTGCACAAAAATTGGCAACCATAACAGTGAAGAGTATTGGACATCTTTGATCAATAAATGGTTCAATCGACATTGATGTCGAACACAGAGTAGCGTCAATGTTTTATTCGGACAAAAATCTATGTGATCGATGTTCCTGCGGTGCCTGGGTCTGTTTTGACCCAGGTCGCTAAAACTGCTCCTTTAATTATACAAGTTTCAGCGATTAAATTTAAACGAATGATGATAGAATGATTAATCGATTAGACTGTAAAGTATACTTGAAAAAAAATGTATTTTATTATTCTGAAAATGTATTAGAATTGTAAAAATAATTTGTCGGTCGTTGTTGCCGAATTCAGCATACCGTCCATGTTCTTTCTAGAAGTACAAACTATGTGATCGGCATCCCTGCGATCCCGGGGTCAGTTTTGACCCAGATCGCAAAAACCGTACATTTAATTACACAACTTTCAGCGACTAAATTAAACGAGTAGCACTAGAATAATCTGTAACAATCACTGTCAATAGTGCATTTTACAAAAAAGTTTATAATAATACTTGCGAGTAGTACACAGTCGAAAATCGCGGAATCTTCGGTCGCTCGTGCGACTCGGCATCGAATCACGAGCACCGGCGCGAGCAGTCATTTCGCGACGCATTCTCGCGCGAAAGAAGTTTGATACTTACGACATAAATGACGCTGTTAGGCCTGAGAAATCGTAGGAAGCGGAGGTCTCCTCGCGCGACAAGAAATCGCGACGAGACAGCAAGAAACGTTGGAATCGAGGACTCGCAGACGATCGCTTGCCTACCGCTCCTAGACACTTCTTCTTCAGACTGTCATTCTCGGAACGCTGTCTTCCTCAGACTCACAACACTTTCTTTGATCTCTGTATTCCAATACCGAAGAAACAATCCTGGGGAAACCAATGGAATCATTAGTTTCAGTGGTTCGATTCGTCCTAAATTTGAAATTGATCTTATTCGATGGTCATTAGCTGTATCGAAAAAAGTGTCGGATAAAACTTGTAGATATAGATGCCACCTATTGTTTCTGTTCTATTACTTTTTCTCGTAGGGTTAACAGTTTTCGGGTAAAATGGTGGACAGTGCTTATATGGTGGTATATGTCTTTCTCGAGTCTTTATATTTTCCCGGTTCTCTGTGTCCCTTGGATTATCATCCTTTCCCAACTTCATATCTTCCTTGGACATTCGTCTTTCTCGCTTTCCCCTTTCGTTGCCGAAGCGCGTCCGCCTTCCACGATCGCTGTCTCTCGCGGAACTCTGTCGTTCACGATGCCGTCTTTCCGGCTCGGTTCGGTAAAAACGAAACGCGTCGTCGTGGTCGCAGCTAGTACGACCCGTTAGGCGATCGTCGTGGCGTTGTTGAGCCGACGAGGGTAATATTTCAAAGCTCGTTCGGCGCTAGAGAGAGGACCGTGGCACAAGGAATGCCGGGAGTAATTTGAACAAACGTACGACAACGTCTCATTTGTCACGCGGTGTGACTTGTGACGCGACACCGGGGGCTACGAGCCAGAAATACATAGGCGATGGACAATTTTTTCACCAGAAATGCCGCAGCCAACTGGAATTCGATCGTAATGAGCTCCGCAACACCAGTGGCGCCGTCCCCTGCTTCTTGTCCATTCTCCTGTTCGACTTTCGAACAATTCATTATTTTTCCATGAAGTTTTACAACGCTTCTTTTCGGCAACGTTCGAGTCAGTATTAATTTATTTTGTTGGAGATTGAAGAAATTGGAGAGGATAGATTTTAGGAGTTTTATTTAATAATTTTTATTGATTATTGCACTTGGGTATTTTAAGTAGGAATAAGTTTAGGGGTACTGTCAAAATGGCGGATTCTACTGTATTTAATTTGCAATGCATCTTTCTTTGAGGAGATAAATCTCCAATTTTATTTGAAGCCTTGGAAAAATTGTTTCATGGCGATTTACTTTGGCAATATTCTCTGGCAATTTTTATTAATAATTGCACTTTGTTATTTTAAGTAGCAATAGGTTCAGGGGTACAGCCAAACTGGCGGATTCTACTGTATTTAATTTGCAATACATCTTTCTTTGGGGAGATAAATCTGCAAATTTATTTGGAGCCTTGGAAAAATTGTTTCATGGCGATTTACTTTGGAAATATTCTCTGGCAATTTTTATTAATAATTGCACTTTGTTATTGTAAGTAGTACTAGGTTTAGGGGTACAGCCAAACTGGCGGATTCTACTGTATTTAATTTGCAATACATCTTTCTTTGGGGAGATAAATCTGCAATTTTATTTGAAGCCTTGGAAAAATTGTTTCATGGCGA
>CM052099.1:19068140-19083467 GCA_028453745.1 Agapostemon virescens
TGGAGGTTATATCTGTCTTCTCTGCCTGTCTTTCTCTCTCCCTTCCTACCTCTTCGATTTTTGATTAATCGATAAGATATCTTAGGGGTGTCATAGATGCGCGGGGCACTTAATCTAAAGAGAGTACATTCTCTTTACATGTATTCTTTTGTTCAGACATCTCCCCGGTGATTTCTTGGTTATTTAATATGTTCTCTGTGTCTTGTTCTTCGTGTTGATTTATATTAACCCTTAACGAACGAATGCCGCCGTACTCGCGACATTATAAATATTCATATTTCATGAAATCTGTTTCGTTCGATTTTCATTGTGCACCAGATGATAGTACGAGGTGAAAACTTTAGTTTTTGGTAACTAACAATTTTGTTCAATAACGCTGATCATTTCTATAAATGAAACAAATGAAACTTGTTCGAAGCATGCAAAATTCGCGTGGCATTCAACGTGTTAATTATGCACCTTTTCTCGCTCTGGAAACAGAGCACTTAATTTCATAAAAATCCGTCGACCTACTGGTCATTGTTCTAGCAAATGCACTCGTTCGTTAAGGATTAACCCTTTGCACTCGAAGTAATTCCACTCCAAAATCGCAACAATAATTTTGTCTATAATAACTCCACTGTAGATAGTTAATTTCCTTTCGTTCATACGAAATTAATTACTATGACTCGTGCTTAGAACTTCTAGATTTTTAGTGATTTCTCAATTTCAAACCTGGCGATGTAAGAGTTGTTCAATTAATAGTAATGCAAGTTTTAGTGTCGCCTTAGAGGCGCTCTTCGAGTGCAAAGGGTTAATAAAGCGAACGACCGTCTTGAAGAACGGTACGGGAATTTTTAGCGATTCCGTGGCACGCGTCGCGAACGAGACGGTGAAAACGACGCGTTGAAAGAGAATCGTCGAAAACAAGAAACTCGGTTCGTGTTTTCGCGCGGATCGCGTGCTCGTCGGCGACGTTGTTCGAACGCGCAGGCATTTTTCTCGGTTACGCAACGACGCGGCGTCGTCGTCGTCTCCGTTATTACGAAATCGCGATGTTCTTGCGAGCCTCTGCTGGCCGATCGTTCGAAACGGAGGACTCGTTCTGGCCCTTTGCCTTTGGAAGCGAAACGGAAAGCAGAGTGACAGGATTGTCCGGCGAGTAGGCAGGCGAGCAGGCGGGCAGGCAGGCAGGCGAACGAGCCAGCGAAGGTTAACGTTCGGTGCACTTTGACCTGGCTCGTAAAAATCTTCGATTTACCGGGCCGTTGCAGCTGCAACCGACGCAAATGTTCCCAGAGCGTGGACAAGTTTGACGCGGCGATTCGACCTGCGATACGGAAACGCAAAAAGTTCAGACGACCCGGAATGCTCGCGTTTCGAGACGATTGCGCGAACAAGGAACGGACGGAGAACGGAGCGTCAATGTTCGTTCTCGTTGGTCAGAAGTTGGCCAAAAAGTCTTTGCACGATAACGGAATAGATTAGACAACGCTTCCGTTTTATTAATTTCGATTCGGTGAAACGGAACGGTCCCGCGAGAACGTTCAAATATATATTTGAAAACTTTTCGTTCGATCGGAGCCGCGCAAAACGCGCGTTGTACGTAAATTTTTTCGAATTTTCCACTTAATTCGAGTTTCAGCGGCCGAAGAAGTTGGCGTCGTCGTACGAACAACGTATTCGTCGTTCGTGCGACGGATAACGTTATCTTTCGAATGGCTAAATAAACAAATTCGATTTTGTAAACATCGATGTGCAACGCACGTCCGTCCAATATGCAACACCGACGTCGAATACTGTATTTTCGTAGAAAACGACGAAAAAATAGTTTCGTCTGTCCGAGCGACGGAATAGACGAAATGGATATCGCGGCCGATCAACAGTCGCTATCTTGCGAATCAAAGTCGAAAACTTTTCTTCGAAGAAGAGAAAGAGATCGCAGAAAATAAAAAATTCGCGAACTCGTGCCGTAAAACGACGCGCAGGTGTGCAGGTGCGCGTCGTCGAGCCAGAATCGAATCGAAGCCTAAAAGCGAATAGGCGATCGCCCGACAAGACTGTCGTTGCACAGCAGCCTGTCCTGTCGTTTCATTTTCGTTTTCGTTTTAGCGCGTTTCACGAACCGACCGGGTTACAGATTTTTCTTCAAGATCGAAACGTTCCACGTTCCGATCGCGAGGAACCACGGTTTCGCCGTTTCGCGCATCCATTAGTCTTTCAAAATATTTCATTTTATTTCCAGCAGCAGGGCGGCGAAGCTTTTTCGCAGCTACAAAATTTACGACGCTCGATAAAACCGTCCGCAAGTTTATTTGTCCATTTTTAATGAGATTTCCCGCGGGTTTTCTCGTCTTTTCGTTGTTTCTCGATCGGTTTCCGAACTACAAGTACGATCGAGCGATTTCTGGTGATTTGGTATAAATTTATAATCGACCGGTTCGTTCGTAGCTTCGATTGTTGATCGTTAAAAATCTACTTTTCGGCGGCATCGGCACGAACGCGCTCGTGAGCGCGGAAGATACGGAAAGTGGAGACCGCGATCGGATTTTTCCGTGAACGGCGAACGGTTCTTTCCCGCGATTAGATATTTGCTCGCTCGAGTTGCCGCATCGTCGCCGCCGATCGTTATGGCTCCGAACACAAAACGCGTGGCACGTGACTCGGTCTGATTAAAATGTTAATCAGAGGGTTCCTGTTCTCTCTTTTCCTCGTTGCCTCGTTGATTTTCTCTCTCTCTCTCTCTCTCTCTCTCGCTCTGTCTCTCTCCGTTGCTCGCGGTCTCTGTCAGTCTCCGCCGGTCCCCCTTGTTTCTCTGTTTGACTGTCTCTCGCCGGGTTCCCCTCTCTTATCCGATACCCTTTCAATAACTCGGTCCAGAGTTTCGTCGGTGAATGAACCGGCCCTGTGGGTCCCGGTGCGCCCATACGCGTCTCCGGTTACCTCTGCGGATTAATTATGGGGTAGATCAAAAGAGCATGCGACCACAAAGCGGGTAATGCAACGTGTGGTTCGTTTTCGAAGAGGCGCGTTCCCGTTTAAACGTCGCACGCGTTCGACTCTCCTCTCTTCGCGTCGCTCTACCTCTCTCTCTCTCTCTCTCTCTCTCTCTCTCTCTCTCTCTCTCTCTCGTGCACGTTTCCTTTCCTCTCCGCTACTCTCGTATTTTCACAGCGTCGTATCCCGCGCCTTTCCTCGCCGCGCAGCATCGCCCACGAATCGAGCAAGACGAAACGCGTCGCGCGAATTTAACCGTCTTTCCGACGATACCTTATACCCTTGTACGTCTAGCCCCGGTGAAATGATCGCAAGGGCGAATCCGTCCGACAGAAATTTTCCGTCGTGTTCTTGTCCGTTCGAAACCGTTGGTTCTCGCGGTTTCGTCCGTTTCGCATTGGCTGTTGCTTCTTCGTAGTTTTCGAGCATCGAGCACGAACGTCCGAAAAGACGGTTTTCGATGAATCGTTCGCCGATCGTAGTCTGGATCGAATCGGAATTTTTCTTCCATCCGGTAGCTTCGGATGAAACCTTTTACGATCGGAACACGATTGCTTCGAACGTGTGCGTCTTAAATCCACGAAAAAAAAACGAACCTTTTAAACTCGTGTCGGGCAGATACGCCGCGTACGCTTATTCGTTTCTACAACGATGGTTCTAGCCCGATCGATTCTCTCTTTTACTCTTCCATCCGCGATTCTCTTCGGCGGTATCTCTGCTTCTCGGTTTCTCTCGGTTTCTCTCGGTTTCTCGCTCCCTCTCGTCTCGCGTCGGCGTTCGCGTTCGCCGAGGATTATCGAAGTCTCGGGACTTTGGCGCGAACGACTGTACCCTTGACTGTTGGGTTATCGAAAGAGGTCGAAAGGTCGGACGATACGTTCGAAGACTGGAACGAAAAATCGGTTCGAACACTTTTCTGCCGTGACGCGGACGCACCGAGCGTATTTACGAGTAGCGCGCGACTCTCTCTCTCTCTCTCTCTCTCTCTCTCTCTTTCTCTCTCTCCATCGACCGTCTCTCGTTGGTGTACTTTGGGCCATGTACGGCATCGCCGAAAATACCGGGGAAATTTTTTCACAAAAGTTCCTAGCCCGCGAAATAAAACCGCGAAAGCGTCCCGAAAAGCGAACTACCGGCGGAAACTCTGTTCCGCGATAGGAGCAGGATTTCCACTTTCGGGATTAGGCCGAAATATTATTTTTACTCGCAACGCGCAGCGTCTCCTCGAACGTGGAAAGTTCCTGCGCGGCGTTTTC
The DNA here is from genome assembly GCA_028453745.1 of Agapostemon virescens. NCBI lineage: Eukaryota > Metazoa > Arthropoda > Insecta > Hymenoptera > Halictidae > Agapostemon > Agapostemon virescens. The sequence goes on from CM052099.1 coordinate 19,072,373, forward strand.
CATTTTTTTGTTTTTTTGTTCGCTCGTTTCTCCGGCAGAGCGTTGTCCAGCTTTCGTCGGGATTCGCGCGCCTCCGACCAAAGAACGTCGATAAACTCGCGCGTCGTTGGAATTTCTATCCGTTATCGGCGATGTCGCGTCGCCGCGATCGAGACGGAGAGCAGCGTCTTTTTTCCACGCGTTCGCCGTCGATTCGCGACGATGCGTTCCATCTTTCCCGATCGAGAGGGATCTCGAAAACAAAATCTTCGGCTCGGACGATCTTCTCGAAGATCGAGGAACGCGATCGCGCGAGGGCGACAGATATTTTATTATTTTCTTCGAGGCAGCGAGATAAACGAGCGAGCTCGAGCCGCTGTATCGCGGTGTTTGTTTCTCCGTGGTCGATTTATTTCGAACATCGCCGATAACGTAAACAAATATTTTGCCGAGCAACGTATCCGTGTTTGGCGCGCGAAACGGACTCTCGTTATCGTCGGAACAGCGATTTCGTAAGTTCTCGACGGCGGAGACGCGCGCCGAAGCCGTCGACGACGTCTCGGTGACGAAACCTCGTATTTTCGCGTTCTCGCCGTCGATGTCCGCGTCGATGGTTCTGTAATTTGCCGGGAGCTGCGAACCGGGTGCGAAGAGCCGGGAGACGGGAGCCGGGAGTCGGGAGCCGGATGCTGGGAGTTGTCCGCGCGTTCGACTCGGCGGGAAATCTCTCGATGGATATTCACCGGGGAGCAAAGGCGAACGCCTCCAGGCGTATTTATGAATTCATGCCGCAGATGCGCATAATGGCGCTGATTCGTGACATTTGATTAGAGCATTGTCGCGGCTCACCCCACGGCCACTCCCGTCGTTTTCTACCTCTTCGTAACCGCTCTCCGCGGTTGCGTTCGCCGATTCGACGATTCGACGGTGAACCGTTCCACCGTACCACCGCACCGCGATCGTTCAACCACCGGGGCTGCTGTTAACCGTAATCGCAACCCTTGTACCCGCTTCTTCCTCTTCGCAACCGTACACCCATTATTTTCCCGCACACCGATCCCGACGATTTTCCGGGCAACCTCTCGCGCGCTCGTGTCTTCGATGCCTCGTACGTCAACAATTCCAATTTAACCCTTAACAGTCCAAGCAATTTTAATTCCAAAATTGAAACGCTTTTTCGACGTCAAATAATTCCATTGTAAAGGGTTTTTCAATAAGGACATAACAATTTTGTATCTCAATAAAACACAGAATAAATAAGATATTGGGCTGAAATTTATTCCAGGTGTAGTACATATGTTACATTTAACTATGGAATTCGATGTCGTCCATATGACCACCGCGAGCACGTTTGCAGCGATCGATTCTTTGGAGCCAATTTTCCATCACTCTTTCACACATATCGGCCGGAACGTTGGCAATTTCGCGTTCGATATTGTCCCTGAGCTCCTCTAACGTTGTTGGCTTGTTGGCATAAACCAACGACTTAACGTAACCCCATAAAAAGAAGTCCAGTGGTGTTAAATCGCATGAGCGCGGTGGCCATTCGACCGGACCATTTCTCGAGATTACACGGTTACCGAACTTCGCCTTCAATAGATCAATTGTTTGATTAGCTGTGTGGCATGTGGCACCATCTTGTTGGAACCACATATCACTGATGTCAAGTCCATCCAATTCTTGCCAAAAATATTCTTCCAACATGGCACGATAGCGATCTCCATTGACCGTAACGTGGCGATCATTTTCATCGACGAAAAAATAATGTCCAATCACACCTCCGGCATGAAATGCACACCACACGGTCACTTTTTGTGGTTGTAATGGAGTCTTTTGAAGCACATGTGGGTTCGTTGCTGTCCAATAACGCATATTTTGCTTATTGACAAAGCCATTAAGCCAAAAATGAGCTTCATCGCTGAAAATGATTTTTCGATGAAATTCAGGAGTTTCTTCAAACTTTAGCAGAGCCCAATCAGAGAAGTTTCGGCGCTTCAAATGATCAAAAGGCTTCAGTTCTTGCGTTAATTTGATCTTGTAAGGGTGTACGCCAAGATCTTTACGCAAAATTCGTCACAATGTGGTTTGAGAGATTCGCAATTCCTGAGCACGGCGTGGAATCGACTGATTTGGCTCATTTTGAACTGAAGCTCTTACGGCTGCAATATTTTCGGTACTTCGACCGGTGCGTTGTCTCACTGGCACAGGAACATCCAATAGTGAATATGTTGACTCGAATTTATTGACTATAGCACGCACAGCCTGTCTGGTGGGACGATTATTACGACCGAAAATTGGAGTAAGCGCTCTTAAAGTTGCGACCACCGACTCAGAATTGCGGTAGTAATTTTTAATAATTTCCAAACGTTGCTCGTTCGTGAACTTCACCATGACAAAAATGTAAATCTTGACTGACGTTTTGACGTTACCAGATCCTGAAAAACGTTCAAGGGTGCGTTCGTATTAAAATACAAAATTGTTATGTGCCTATTGGAAAACCCTTTACATGGTTAACACGTTGAATGACACGTTGATCACCGGTGACCGGCACCACTATATCTGTTGTATGCGAAAGTGTCACGTCGGTGATACCTTCTTCTCAGTGTACGGTATCGTCACTGAGCACCTTTGTTCGCGTAATAATTACACGATAGTATTTGGTTGCGGTTTTCTTTATTTTTACTTTGTACAGTGTCGCGATTTCTGTTCTGTTCGTGATGTCTGTATTCGTCTGTTTGCGATTTCTTGTTCGTGTTGTCTCTGAGATCTAGTTTGTATCTTCGTGTTATCTCTGTGTTCTCTTTTGTATCTGTCGATTCTTGTCGCGTTCTGTCCGTTGTCACCTCGGTTTTGTCGTCATTGGTTGAGGGTAGTTTTTGGTGGAGGAATTTAGCGTTTTTTAATTGGTTGTAGGAATGATGGAAAGAGCGTGCTTGTGGGGGTATATCTGAAGGAGTGGGAAATTGTTGGTGCTTGACGGAGTGTCTCGGAAGGACTAGGAAATGGTGTCGATAAAGGATTAACGTCGTTTATTGCAGGGTTTGTCCACTGGTCTTCACGTGCGTCGCACGTGGGGTCCGTTCGTCGGAGTCAAAATTGTCCGTGTTCGGCGCGGTCGTAAGTCGCGCCTTCTACCTGCCCTTTTATTGTATGTCTTTACAAAATTCTGACTGCGGGGTTAGGCACGGACAACCTTCGGTGTTGCCGTCGCAACAATATCGTTTAACACTAGGTTTACGTGACCCGTCAATTTGACGGAATTCAAACTTTGCAATGAAATATCTCGAAAACCGCTGGATCGATTTCAACCGTTTTGCATCGTAAATTAATCATTTCTTCCAAAGAATTTATACACACAGTTTTATTTTCCTAAGCCTTCTACTTTTTCACTAACTAATAATTCCCTTTAATAACATTGTTCGCTTCTATCAATGCAACAAATGAAACTTGTCTGAACTACAGAAAATTTGCTCGGCATTCAACGTGTTAATTTCTTTTCGTAAATAGAAAATTTATTACTATTAATCGTACGTGCCACATTTTCATTTTGACCGACCCCTTCACTGCAAACGGAGCAATGCAAAAGCTGTTTTAAATAATAGTAAGTGAACTTTTAGCGTCGCCTTTGGAGGCGCCATTGGAGCGCTAAGGGTTAAACGACGTTTTACGGATTTAAGGATTTGCATGTCTCGCTAATAGTTTCTTATCAAAGATTCGTACCGAATCCTTACCGAGCATAAATCCGCGACAAAAAGAATAGTATTTTAAATCTTGTTTATCGTTTTCTCGCTATCGAACGAGACGCCGTACCCCACGGGCCGTTTCTCGGTCGTTATCGCCGAAGCGTACTCGTACGCGCTTAGTTTTCGCGATCGTCGGTACCGAGGCGCGTCGGTTGCAATTAGATAACGCTGCCGGTTTGTTGTAAACAGTTGTTTATAAAAATAATTAGTCCGCGTCGACGCGGTTGTTATCGACGATACGTGCGACAAACACGACTCGTTGAAAATTCGAACGCAGCTATTACGGAAGTTCCAACGCGGGTTTCGTTGGTTCGTCGCCTCGATTCAACGGAGAATCTCTCTCTCTCTCTCTCTGTCTTTCTCTCGGTTGCCATCTCAGTCTCGTTCGCTCCGACGCGAACCGTCCACGAGTCCGTTTCGTGCATCCATTCGGCCGTCCATCTATTCCGGTTGCTCGTGCCTCGTGCTCAGACTTCAGACTTCAGACGCGAGACGCGAGACGCGAGAAAGCGGGAGAAGCGAGAAGAGTCGATCTCGGCCTGTTCGTCTCGCGATGTTCCAGAGCCGTGCAGACCCGAGAGAAGAGGAAAGGCGAGCGAGAGAAAGAGAGAGAGAGAGAGAGAGGAGCGTATCCTCGCGCGTTATAGCAGTCGGGGTAGTCGCATCGCCCGCGGGTTGGTAACGAGGTTACGGACTCATCTCCTACTCGACCGACGACTCGAGCCGAGCCCTCGGTTCATCAGGCCACAATATTACTAATCAGAGCGAGAATTGGTCCGGGCGGTAAGTGCCCTTCGGATTGCCAATTCACGCTTCCACGAGAACCGACGCGAGAACGCTCGCTGCACTCGAAATCGACTGTGCACGATTTTTCTCGTACCACCGTCGGCTTTTCCTCGAAGATACGCGCCTAGTCTCCCGTTCTGGTTCCTCCTCGGTCCTCCTCGTTCCCGCATCCCCTGGCCCGAGACGCCGCCGAATCGCGGAAGGATCCTAGCAAAGATACCACCGTAGATGCCGCGTGACGTCTTAATGAATCGTCGGCTAGGGGATCGTTAGACGCAACCGGAGGCACATCAATTCCTTCGACGATCTGATTACGCGCCGCCTAATTATGGCGTATCAGCGGCGTAATTAATAGTCCGGCCAACGTTTCGACGGAACGTCTTGTCTCCGGGTCTCTCCGCGAGAAATTGGATCACGCCGTTTGCCGGATACCGCTCGGTTAACCCAGATAATATTTAGGTTTTAGTTCAACGCGAATGCCCTCGCGATTCCTCTTCGCAACCGTACACCCATTATTTTCCGTCACACCGATCCCGACGATTTTCCGGGCAACCTCTCGCGCGCTCGCGTCTTCGACGCCCTGCGCGTACGTCAACAATTCCAATTTAAACGACGTTTACCGTTTCGGCTTGCTTCGCTCCTACCTTCTGCTCCGAAACCGATAGCCCGACAAATCGATCCATCGATCCCGAATCGCGCCTTCGAACTTCTTGCTCGTCGACTCCTCACAACGTCCAAGAACCCTCACCGAACGTTCCCGCACCCCCGCAAACGTGTCCCTTCGGAATATCCAGCTTTATCGACCGGCGATTATTTCAGAATTTTTCTAAGGCCTAAGATCCATGACTGAAAACTTTTTAATGGGTCCTTCAAGGCTGACAGCAATTTTTATTGCGGATCAGCAATGCATCCCCAATAATATTGTCTAATAATGTTGTTACAAATTCGAATGTAAAAATAGAATTTCAAGCTTCGTTTTGATACAGCGCGAATATTAACACGTTGAATGCCGAGCGAATTTTCTGTACTTCAGACAAGTTTCGTTTGTTTCATTGATAGAAGTGATTAATTTGATTGAAGATAATTTTTGATTACTGTATAATGAAGCTCCCATCTCATACTACAATCTGCTTAATTTCCACGATAATAAATCGATGTTTAATCACATTAATGTAATTGTAATCATTCTTAAACGACGCTATGGTGCCGGTCACCGGTGACCACCATGGCAGTCAACGTGTTAACCCTTTGCACTCGAATGACGCCTCTAAGGCGCCACCAAAAATCACCAGAATATTATTTAAGCGATTGTTACATTGCTACGTTCTTAGTTAAGAAATCGTGAAAAATTTCAGTGTTGTAAGTATTAGGTCAATCGGAAAGTTCTGTCCATCTAGCATCGAGTAGCCGTAGCTCGAACTGTGGGTAACTATAACCTCTAAAGTAAGGCTAACTTTTTAGTTTGAACATCTGTTAATAAAACTCAGTACACAACAATTTACGCTTGCATCAATAACTTCGTTTTTTTCTACATTGAAGATGTCGGAATTTCAGCCGAATAAGCGTTATTTGCGCGAAGTGTTAGTCTTTTGTTTCAATTGGAAGAAAACGGCAGCTGAAGCTCATCGAATGATTGTAGACGTTTATGGCGATAATGCTGTTTCCGATAAAACATGTAGAGAGTGGTTTCGACGTTTTAAAAATGGTGATTTTTCTTTGGAGGACAAAGAGCGTTCTAGACGGCCACGAGTATTCGAAGACGAAGAATTGCAGACATTGGTGGATGAAGATCCATGTCAAACGCAAAAACAAATTGCAGAAACGTTAAATTGTACTCAATCTGTCATTTCCGACCGTTTAAAAGCCTTAGGGAAGGTCTACAAGGAAGGAAAGTGGGTCCCATATGAACTCAAGCCAAGAGACATTGAAAGGCGGAAAACCAACTGCGAAATTTTGCTTGCTAGGCAACAAAGAAAGGGGTTTCTCCATCGTCTCATCACTGGGGATGAAAAATGGATTTATTTTGACAATCCTAAACGTCGAAAAACCATTTGTGATCCTGGCCAACCCTCAACATCGACGCCAAAGCGGAATATCCACGGAAAAAAGGCTTTACTCTGCATTTGGTGGGATCAGGAAGGTGTGGTATACTATGAACTGCTAAAAACTGGTTAAACAGTCACAGGAGATCTCTACCGACAACAAATTATCCGTTTGAGTCGAGCATTGCACGAAAAACGACCACAATATGAAACGAGACAGCGTAAGGTGATTTTGCTGCATGACAATGCTCGACCTCGCGTCTCAAAAATTGTCAAGGAAACGATAGAAGCACTTCGCTGGGAAGTGCTACCACATGCGGCTTATTCACCAGACTGTGCCCCATCTGACTACCACTTGTTTCGGTCGATGGCACACGCACTTGCTGAAGAACGATTTAATTCGTACGAAGATCTCGAAAAATGGATCTCCGCCTGGATAACCTCCAAAGATCAATCATTCTTTCGACGCGGAATTCGCTTGCTGCCCGAAAGATGGGAAAAAGTCATCGCTAACGATGGACAATATTTTGATTAACGTACTTTTTCATTTTCTTTCATGAATAAAGCTTTACTTTTTGTAAAAAAACGGACGGAACTTTCCGATTTACCTAATACGAGCAATGCTAATGAATTTCATATGCAGGAAAGAAAACAAACTATATCTGCAGGGAGGCGAACGAGTGGTTACTCGACGCCGGTTCGGAACCCAGCGGATACGACGTTATCGGTTTCGGGAAGTTGGAGCCCCCAGCGATGCTACGGGATCGGTGGCGTCGATGAAAAGGTGAACGCGGAGCCGCGTAATGGGACACCTTGCGGTGACCGTGACGCGTGGGCGGACAAGCGGCGAGGCGTTCGTGGTTAAAAGCGAGCGGAACCGGCTGCACTCGACCGGCGTAAGTGCATCGAGAATCGGGAACCAGGAACCGGAACCCTGGTGCGTCGCCTCGTCTCGCCTCGTCTCGCCTCGTCTCGCCGGTGTCGATCGGCCCGAGTGCCACTTTACCGTCCAGCGAGCTCGCCCGTCTCGAGTTTCAGATTCGTCGCAGCCCTCCTCCTCGAGAGAGTCGACGCACCGTACACTCAAACGCGTCTCTTGCGCAAAAATCGCCGAAATAGCTTTTCCTTTGTAGACGTTGGACGAAGCGCAACGGAAAGTCGTCGACGACGATTCGCAAAGACAGAATTCCCAAACGCGTCGCCAGCTACCGGTCCGGCCCGCTCCATGGACGCGAGACTTTGCCACGTAGAATCCTGTAGAATCGTCTCTGCCCGCCGTTGGTTCCAACGACTTTGCTCGTACGACCGCGAATCGTTGCGATTAACGATCGACGAGACGCACAAGTGTATCCGGCCGACGAGATCGACGGAGAAAAGCGATTCGGATCGAAAACCCCCCGAAAACTATATTTGTTCGGTTTTCTCACGGGTATTTGGATTCACCCCTCTTTCTTGAGCATTGCGAGAATAGGTATCGGTCGCATCGGACGCAGCCGAAAATACAAGCGACGGCGATCCCTTGTTTTCCATTTCCCCGTCCGTCGCGCGTCTTTCTTCTTTTCGGTTTGCTTCGATTCGCGCAGTGTCCGGCCGCCTCGAACGAATCGCACTCGCGTCGCGAACGTCGCGACGAGCGATGACGAGCGAGAGAGAAAGAAACAGAAAAAGGGAAAGGGAAAGGAAAGAGAAAGAGAAATCGAAAAGCAGCGGCGGAGGGACGAGATCGCCCCCGTGGACGATCGTGGAAGCCTCCCTCGGTGGTTCGGGACAGGGCCTGGTTCGAGCCCGCCCGGCCTGTGGTCACGCAGCTGTCCCGCGTCCAGATGTCCGGTTTTCGGCCACGGGACGACGACTCACTGTGAGAAAACCAATCCTTGGGGTCCCTTCTTTCGTTGCCTTTCCGCTTTGTCTTGCCTCACCCTCCTTCTTCGTTTCGCGGTCCCTCTTTCTCGTTCCGCTTCCTCGACGGATCCCCAACGCACATTAATTACCCCGCTCCGGGACGATCCTTCTGGATTATCCGAAATTTAATACAGGACGGCGCGCACACCCCGTTGCGCCGCGTTTCGTCGCGACAAGTCCAGCCGGTCTCGCATGGCATCATCGCATACCATTATGCAAGCGTACGTCGAGTTCGGAGCATAGAGAAACGGCCGGTTTTCGGACGGTCGGACGATCCCCGAGTCGCAACCGATTTCCAAACGAACCGTCATCGACTTTGCTTCGCTTTGCTTCGCTTTGCTTCGCTTCGCTTCGGGCTGCGTCCATCGCCGCGGAATTTTCCCAAGCTTCTCGAATCGCGAAAACTGCCAAAAGCGGCTTAACACTTTACCGACCGGCGATTATTTCAAAATCTGTTCAGTTCATAATCCAGCATTGAAAACTTTTCAACCCCTTGCACTACGATTGATTTTATGGTTACGGTGACTAAGTTTTCTTTGCCGTCCATAATTTCCTAACAGAAGAAGACAATTTGTAGCTAGCATGTGCATAGATATTTTCCAACGACTGCGTATTAACACCAATTCAATACAATTCAATTTCGGTTTAAGGAAAATTAATGACACAATTATTTAGAAGATACTGTTCCAAATCTCGATCACGAGTCTGACTCGTTATTGTAGTGCAAGGGGTTAATGGATCCCTCAACGCCGATAGCAATTTTTATGACGAATCAACAAGGCCTCCTAAGCAACGTTATCTAACAATTTTCTTACAAATTACAATGTAAAAGCAAGGTTTTAAGCTTCGTTTTGTCATGCGGTAATTATTGAAAGATCTATTAATAGACTTCCGGTCGGTAAAGGGTTAACGCTCGCGATCGCGTTAATCGATTCGACGATCGAACGGAGCGACGATGGAGAGAATAATCATGGAATAACGTTAATCGCGGACAACCGTTAAGGACGTCGTCAAAGAGAATTCGTTGCGAACGACGAGCGTTGCATGCGGCTCTATCCCTTTCGCTTAGAAATTCGGGATTCGAGCATTTTCCCGGCAGATCCTTTGCCGGCGATCTCTCTGTCGCGGATCGATCTCGATCTCCGAGATCCGCAGCGGAAGCCGGTTCTTCGATGGATCGTAACGACGGCCGCGTAAAATTTACCGAAAAGAAAAAGTAGTTTCGTTGCGTGTCTTTTTTCGGTAATTGCGATCGGCGTGTCGAAGCGCTTCAACGGGAACAGATGGCGCGAACGGGACAAGCAACCCGCGTGCCGGTGTCGTCGATTCGAAAAGAGAAAACGACGCGTCGACGGGGACCCATATCGTCCGCGTTTCTTCGAAGATCCGTCTTTATCGCGTTATCGCCGAAGCCGTTGATTCGATTCTCTTTTCGAAATTCTTCGTAGCCTCGACCCACTGCTCGTTCGTTTTTTTTCTTCGACCGAATAGAGTTCCCGAAGCAGGATTTCGTTCGGCGGATGGTCTCGCACGAGCGCGAGCTAGTTTTTTCGAATCCGTCCGATAAATCACGCTCGATACGGAGAAGCCATAGCGCGTCTTCTCGTCCCTGCTAATTATCGAGAACCATCGCCGTAATCTTCGAAATAACGAAGTCGGACTACCAGTTTACGAGCACGCGAGATATCGATTTTATCGATGTCGTAACTCATTCCGTTATCTCGTTGCAGCCGCTTCGCGACGAGCGCCGCTCTCCGCCGGGCGTATTTCTCTACGCGGATGCGTACGGAGGCTCCGATAACGTTCTTGGCTGCAAGATACGGAAAGACAGCGAGAGCGTGCACGCTACACAAGAAATCGGATCGCTTTCGAACGAATCGAACGAGAATCCTCGGGGATTCGTTTTTTCCGCGAGGATCTCCGGCTGCGCGCGGCATCGCGCTCTCGCGAGCTGTCGTCGATCGACAGGCGTCTTTCCGAATCCTTCGCCGTTCAAACGATTCGAATCGAATCCTTCTGTCGGACTTCGTCGACGACAAGTTTCTTCCTCTCTGCTCGAGACATTTCTCAAAAGAATCGCGACCCGCGTCATTGCTGGGGGAAACTCGGTCCGATCCAACGGTGCTGGACACCACCAATGGTGTCGGCGCACCAGAACGGAAACTGAGAGATAACCGGGAATACCAACAATGTAACTCGAGTAGGTCCTTGCATTGTCGATTATCTACATTTACAGGGCCTTCGACCCATAAAAATGGTACATTGTTTAGTTCCGAAATAAGCTTATTGGTAAGAAGCGTACCCGTCACCCAAGTACGGGTGACGCGGCGCCGAACGTGTTAAAAGGTATTCTCGTATCGTTGAATTCGTCCGCGTTCTATAAATTACTATACAATTTAACGCGAGTAGGTTCGAATCGGCGTAGGATCGCACGATTCGGCGATAAATGGAACCGGTATTCGAAAACTGTAATACATCGAAGAAGAAGAACGCGGCGCCGAACGTGTTAAAAGGTATTCTCCTATCGTTGAATTCGTCAGCGTTCTATAAATTGCTATACAATTTAACGCGAGTAGGTTCGAATCGGCGTAGGATCGCACGATTCGGCGATAAATGGAACCGGTATTCGAAAACTATAATACA
>CM052099.1:19098467-19132493 GCA_028453745.1 Agapostemon virescens
TTTCAAAATAATTGAAAAATCCAACCATCCTAGACGAAAAACTGAAAAACTGAGACTACCCATCTTCGGTCGTATAGAAAACTATTGGGATATGGGTATAAGATAAAACTCCACTCTATTCTAAAATAAGAAATAAAATTTATATATTTTAACCCTTTTCACTCGAAGCAATGCTACTCTAAAATCGAACCGATATTTTTATCTATAATAGCTTTACTGTAAGATAGTTCATTTCCATTCGTTCATACAGAATTAATTACTGTGACTCGCACTTAAAATTTTACCATTTTTATGGATTTCTCAACTGCAAACCTAGCGATGTAAGAGTTGTTTAAATAATAGTATGGCAATTTTTAGTGGTGCCTTAGAGGCGCCATTCAGCCTCAAAAATTCCACAAAATTGAAGTAATTTATTTAACGCAGCAACAATTGAAAACTTGAAACGTCTGACACATAGTTATCTTTCAACATTCTTGCAGTCTCCAGATACGAACTAAATGGAATGCAACGAATATATTAGCGTACAAATTTATTGTTAAACATTGACGAATAATTCTGTCACCCATATATGGGTGACGCGGGGCCGAACGTGTTTAATAACTTCTTTAGAAGCACGTTGTGAGACACGTCTTTACTCTACGAAATAAACGTTGCTATAGACAGACACAAGAGACCGATACTGAGGAGGAACGGTCGAATATAAACAGTTAAAGATCGAGGGTCCCATGCCGGGAAAATATACAATGTATGCAACTATAGGTTCAACAGCCGGTTTAATCGATCCTTCCTAGTAAAGAAATAATAGATTTATTTTTTAATAAATTTATCAAATAAATTCCAACAAAAAGCGCCGAAATATCTCCGAATAAAAAACCTATTAGACGTATCGGTGTTTAAAAAGACAGTATTAGGGGGACCGGAAAGTAATGTCGTCTTTACTTTTACATATTTTGTAAACCTGCCGAAATGGAACGTCCGAAAGAGGTTGTATTAGGGGGACCGGAAAGTAATGTCGTTTCTGCGTATGTCGACATTCTTTTATCATTTATCAGCTCGTTGTATACTTCAAAGTACACAAGATATGTAAAAGAAAAGACGACATTACTTTCCGGTCCCCCTAATATATAAGATAACCATTGGTCCGCGCCATGCGTTGGCGCGCATACTTTCACGCGTTTCGACTCGTCTCGTTCGAAAGACCATAATTTTCTGCGAGCCTTCGTTCGACGACGTACGCGGACGCGATATCGCGTAAACGCTAGAGTCGGATCGGTCGGGTCGAGGAACATTGCGTCGAGGTTGATCCGAAACGAAACTAGGATAGACGGCGAGGGAAAGGAATGTCGGGGTAGGGATGGAACGGGAGAGAAGCGTACGGGCTCGGGGAAGAAGGGGACGCGACGGGACAGCCCGGCGAGGGAGAGGTAGCGGGAGATTAATCCTCTGGCATTAATCCGCGTTTCAATTAATTATCCCGGTATGACGCGGGGGCTTGGCTTCCCCTAATTAGCCGTGTCCGCCAGTCTCGCGCGCTCCAGTGTCGAAACCTTGCACCGTTTTCGTACTCGTCGCCGGGGCTGCTGCTCGTTGCCGGATCTCGCAACGATACTAGAAACTCGCCAATTTGCTAACGCGACACCGCCGGCAGCCGCGTCGGAGCTCGCATTTATAATGCTAACGTTTCAGAGCAGTTTTCCGTCCGGGACGCGGAACGTCTTCGAGACGGAGACTCGCGATCGCGATCGCCGCGCGGATCTTTTTCCTCCGAGCCTCGGCCGCGATTTTTAAAGCCGGAAAAGCCAAGACCGAACTGATCGTTTATTTTTTGAGCGACGGAAGAAGCTCGAGTTTCTTTTCGAAGATTAGGCCGGACAATAAGTTCGATCGACGACCTTTCCCCCTTTTTCGCGACGTTCGCGAAGCGGTTTCGGCTTGCCCGCGACTTTGCCGCATAGCGTCGTCCAACGGGCAGCGGATTTCGTCCGCTCGTTACCATCGGAAGCGAGTACGATTTTGATTTTTCCAGTCTTCGCCGTTTGGAAGAAATCGAGAATTGAGAGACAATCGAATCGTTTGCGGAGCAGAATTCCGTTTCTATTCGCTGGTCGAAATGGTAGCCGGTAGATCGGTGTCGGTATAGAAACGGTGGAGATCCGGTTCGGTTCGGTAGCTGTGGTTCTCCCTCTCGCTCGTCGAGCCGAGGGCACGCGAGTCGTTTTGTCTCGCGGGATCGGTGGACCGACGCGAGCCGACGCGACGCGCCCCGAGGAAAATAAAGGACGAAAGGCGACACCTCGATAAACACGTTTCGCAACGCCGAAGAACTGCCAAAGCCGCACGAGCCGCACCGACCGGTCGACCTATCCCCCGGAAGAACACGGCCGACGAGGATACGGATACGGGCACGGGTGTACGCGCGCATTACGTTTGCGAGCACGGATGCAGGCAGAAAAACAGGTAGATCCGTTCTATCCGGAGTCCCTGCTCTTTCCATTTACCCTCCTCCTCGACTCCTCTCTCCGCTACTTACCGTTCTCGCGCGACGGGTAACGCGACGCACAATGGATAAATGAGATTTTTTGCGAGCGATTGAGATCCGAGAGCGGCCAAGGGAGTGGCGGTGAACGAGAAGAAACGAGGATGGGAGCACCGAGGGACAACAACGAGACGAGGGAGACGAGGGGCATCGTTCTCTCCCCCGGGAACGACCGAGAATACACCGATGATAGGGTGCATCCCCCGAGACCGAGACCGAGACCGAGGGCTTCGAGAAAGGGTTGACAGAGAGGAGGCTTTTAATACTCGCGGTATCGTCCCGTTATCGCCGATAAAACGCATCGACCGGATTACCATAAATAGTCCGTCGCGTCGCTCGGCGTTGCTCGGCGTTGCTCGGCGTTGCTCGGCGTCGGTCGAAACGCTACCGATCTTCGGCTTCGATCTTTCTCTTTTGTCTTCCCCCCGCGACTCCACGACTCTTTCCTCGGACGCGTTCGCATCCGGAGAATATTTTTTCGCGGCAGCTACGCCCGTGTTCCGCTCGATTCGACGACAACCAGAGGATCGGCCCGGTTCGTCGGCTCGCGCGCGAATCTATTCGACGGATATCGCTGTCGCACGGTTGCGAGACAAACAGAGACAAAAAGAAACGACGGAACGGGTTAGCCGTGGGGGCGGGAGTTGCGGACGAGGACGAGAACGAGGATAAGGACGGTGTCGGAGCACGGGGGGAGAGAGTCGGGCCAACGAGAGAGGAAAACGGGGGACGAAGGCTCGAGAGCGCGTCGAGGGTTCCAGTACGGCGCGCGTTGCGACGAGGCTAGGCGAGGCGAGGCGAAGCGAGGCGAAGCGAGGCGACGAGGCGACCAAAGGGGCAGTGGCTTTCAAAAGGGGACAGGGGGAAGAGGGTAGGGGGTTGCGAGGTGGTTGTAGCAGGTGGGGGAGTTTTGGCACGGGGTGCGAGTTTCGAAATCACTCGGTCGTAGCGCGCCGTCTCTGTTCGCGCGGGTGGGCCGATGCGAGAGAGCCGCAGGGATGCGAATGAACAGATTAAGGGATGATCCTTTGCCGCGGGAGGGCGCCCTGTCGGCGCCGCTAACAGGATTGACGATTAACGTGTGGGTGGTTAGTATGCAACCGTTTTCCATCGTTCCCATTCATCGGGGAGAAAATCCACGCGGGATGGGAACCTGCCGATGGTCCGTGAATATTTAACGACGCTCGACTCGCCTCCGCTCGCGCGCGAACAAGAAGAAGAACAGCCTCCGCCGGTCGTCGACGCTTCGTCGCGCGTCCGATCCTTTCCGCGGACCGCTCGCTTTGTTTTCTCTTCGAACGCGAAACGCGACGCTCGAACGACGCTCGAACGACGCTTGTCAAATCGAGCAAAAATCTTGCAAAAGCAAGATCGTTCGCGACGCGACGGACGAACGTCGAGAACGTGTTCGACTCCGAACCTGCTGCGTCCAAACGACCCGTTTTTCGCGACGAAACCCGTGCAAAGTTGAAAGCGAAACACCGAATATCGAGTTTACGCGTCTTGCGGTTGGCAGGTTCGACGTTAACGATGCCGTAAGGAATTTAAGAAATCGCCGAGATCTTTGCCGATCGCTCGTCGACGACGACAGGGGCCCGACGACTCGCAGAGACGTTGCACCGTCGGGACAGGCACCGGTGCCTCCGACCGGTCCGTACTCCGAACGGAGGAGCGTTGATCGATGCTTATGTAATTCATTGGGTAAGACGTTAAAGGCATAATCTCCGTCGACCGAGCCGGCTCCGCCGGCGAATCCCCCGGCAGGACAGGTATACGAGAAACAGGCCGGTATACGAACCAGCCAACGGGCGGTTTTTGTTTCTCACGCGGAGCAAAGGGTACGCTACCTATTGTCTGCGACTAGCACCGAGTAATTACCTTTCGGAATGCTCGTCTCGGACGACCATACCGTTCCAGTCTTCCGCGTCGTCGCCGTTGTCACCCGTGTACCCGAAACGTTCCAGAGGAATCGCGGTCGTTGCTTTCCCTTTCCCTTTCTCGTTACACCTAAACTGGTTCTTTCCGTGATCTCTCGTCGGATCTAGCCGTCCGGAAAAATATCCAAAACGTAGCGTTTCCCTTCCCTTCCGTTCCTGTCGTTCCATCCTCGTACACGACCAATTCGACGACGCATCTTTACGTCCTAACCGCGAATCCGTTTGCACTTGTCCAGGTAACATGTACTTCTAACTTTCTTTTTAGAAACAAACGTACGTTTCCGTTGCGCGCGCGTAAATTAACGATCCGTCGCGTATCCGCGTAGCAATCGCATCGAACGTGTTCGAGCCGTGTCTTGCCGGTAACGGCGTCGATACGCGAGCGAACGAAGCGACGCGTTCGAGAAGAAATCTCGAGTATTCGCGCGACGAACGAGTAGTCGGAGGTTCGATGGAACGACAGCGACGCAAAATCCATTCGCCGTTCGCCGCGAACGCAGAAGCAAGAGGGAGCCGGAAAGAGAAAGAAAACGGAACGAGGGAGAAGAGAGAAAGGGAGAGAGAGAGAGAGAGAGAGAGAGAGAAAAGGAGAGAGGGGAGGAGAGAGAGAGAGAGAGTCACGTCCGCGTACACGTAGAAGCGAGCAGAGGTCACGGTAGCGGATTTTCGGCGTGGAAGGTCATCGTATTGCCGGCTCTTCCTTTGAGAGTGGCGCGCGTTAATCAGTCGAGTCGGAGCGGAGCCTCGGAGGATTAATTAAGCCGTAATTACTGGACAGCCTCTCTAGTCGCTAATGGGCAACCTGATATCCGTGAAAGGCTGCGTAACGCCGCGTGAATAGGCCCTCGAATCGCTGACCGTCCGTCTCTCCGATGATTATCGAGTCTAACTCGATGCACCGGCGCGGCGTACACGTACCCGCGCGTATACGTGTGTATATTCTAAAGCTGGCATCCCTCGGCTCGTCCGTAACACGGATCCCCCTCTCGAACCGAACGGCCCCGCCTCTGCCCTGTTCGATATATTTCGTTGCGAAAAAGACGTTGGCGCGCGAAGCGTTCTGCTCCGTTCTCAAAGTCTCGCGAAAATCATCGTCCGTTCTCAAAGATGCGATCGAAGTTTGTCGCGACCGATCGCCGCGGTACCGATCCGATCGGAATCGCGACGCAACGGGCGTCGTCGGGTCGCCGGTTCGTCTCGACGAGCGTCCTCTTTGTTCCCGTGACTCGCGTGCTCGAGGAAAGAACGCACAGGTGAACAGGTAGATGACAAACAACTGTATCCGCTTACCGTTTTTCACGCGAGGGGCTTCCCTCGGCGAACCAACCGTACCGGGTTAAAAGATTCATGGACCAGAAAAACGGTCGTTCGTCCTCTCGCTCTACGAACAAGGCGAACGAAACGAACGAGACGAACCGGGCGAACGGGAAGAGCAGGGCGAACAGGGTGAAAACGAAAGGAGGGTGGTGGTGGCGGCCGCGTTCGCGGCACCGTTATCGCCGCTGCTGCTAATTACGTCGCCGAGTGGCTTTTAGCGTCGCCGACCAACCATCGAAATCCTCCTTTCCTTTCCTTTCCATTCCTCTTCCTCTTCTCCGCCGCGTCGATCGCGTGTTCGGCAAACTTCTCGTTCGCTAACTTTTGCTTCTTCTTCTTCTTCTTCTTCTCCTTCCTCTTCTCTCGACCAACAACCAAGATTTCGGCGTAATAAAAAGAGTCGTAATATCGGGGCAGCATCGGAAAGACGGGAAAATAGCGGAGAGATCCGTTTTCCCTTGGCTCGTACCGAATACTCGTACCGAATTCTCGCAGCGAATTCGCGTCCCGACTCGTAAACGGATCGCGGTGTACGCACGATATCGCGCGGTACTCTCAAATTTCAGGTTCGAGCGACTTTCTAAAGCGCGTAACCAGGGAATGGGTTTTTAATCAGGGTATTCCGGACAATGGAGCCCCCCAGGGGACTCCTGCCACCCTCGTCGTATCTTTCTTTGCCTTCCCTGCGAGTAGTAGGTGCTTTCGATCGCCCTCCCCTCGCGATGCGTTTTCAACTTCGAGCGCGTCGTACGTCGCTCCTAGTATTTCGTATTTCCTTTCCGCACAATTAATTCGTTCCTTCGAACGCCGTACAAGTACGCCCGTCTTCGCGTCGATGCGCGATCATCGGCCGAAGCCAAACGGAAATTTTCCACTTGACTCGCTAATAATTTTAACACTTTACCGACTGGAAGCCTATTAAGAGGCTTTCCAATATTCGCGTTGTATCAAAATGAAGCTTAAAATTCTATTTGTACATTCCAATTTGCAACAACATTATTAAACAATATTATTGAGGATGCATTGCAAGCGAATCTTGGAGAAATGTAGGCAGTGATGGCGAGAATTTAATCCGGATTGAATACGACGTGTCCTCTCCGTAATTGTGAGCTTTAGTTCTAATCGAGGTTAGAAGAGATCTCAGTAAATGTGAGGATCAAGCGAATCTTGGAGAAATGTAGGCAGTAACGGCAGGAATTGAATCCGGATTGAATACGACATGTCCTCTCCGTAATTGTGAGTTCTAATCGAATCGAATTTAGTTCTAATCGAGGTTAGGAGAGATCTCCCCTGTAAACGTGAGGGTCAAGCGAATGTTGGAGAAATATAGGCAGTAAAAATTGCTGTCAGCGTTGAAAGACCCATTGAAAAGTTTTCAGTCATGGATCGTGGGCCTTACAAAAATTCTGAAACAATCGCCGGTCGGTAAAGTGTTAACCGCCAACTTCCGATTTAAATCGTACCCGCTGGTTTCTACTGCGATCGCGTAAAGTTCCACGGGCCGAATCAAATTTGCCAAAATCGACGAAGAAAATCGACGAAGACGACCACGAGCGATCGGCGTGCGGCTGTTTATTTCGGTGTACCGCGTCGCGGTTAGACTTCTGCGGCGAACATTGAAAACCATCGTCAATCGGTATCACAGCAGCCATATGTCGAGCTTGCAGAGCTAGGGGAGAGCGATCCTCGATTCCTTTTCTGTCGTTCCATGCAATTGCGCGGCGGCACACCGTATTTCGTCCCTCGTCGCCGCGCGATCTCCTCCGAAAGACTCGCGTCCCGTCGTAATCGCGCGGCACCCTCGAGAGGAACAACGAGAACACAGTTCCGCGCAAATTGATTTCGAGTTCTCGGGATTCGGACGAGAAACTTGGACCGTGCGATTCGGGTTCGGTTTCTCGAGCGGGATCGCGGCCGAAACATCTGCGCGATAATGGAAAACTAAAATCGGATCGGCGAGAGACGTGAACGGATCGGACGTTGTTGGTCGCATCTGCGAGCGACACGGCCGTTTCTCGATCGCCCCGCGAAACCGAGCTTCCCGTGAAATTTTGCAATCTCGTAGGTTCGCAGGGTGAGAGAATCGAACGAGCTGTCAATAAAGCTGTTTACACACGGGAAAATTTCACGGGAGATTAATGAAACGACAGAAAAGCTGGACGAGCCTTTAAACGGTTGGCCGATGTTTGACGCGAAACCATTAGCGTCCCACCTGCGCTGCGCCGCGCCGCGTTTCTCGCCATGTATCGTGCCGTAGCGTTTTCCTTTTTCCTCTTTCTCTCGCTCTCCCCTTCTCGCTCTATCTTTTTCTTTCTCTTTCCACGTTCCCGACCGACGCGATGGAATTACGAAACTCGGCCCGACTCGGTGTCGTTAATGATCCTACCGAGCATTGTTCGTCTCGGACCGTTCGAACCGTTTGAATGGGACTCGGGACGCAGGCTTTGTCCGCGCTTCCGAGCCACCGTGCATCGTTTTCCCGGTCAGTTTCGGAAATTCGCCTGCTACTCCTTTTTAAGTCGAACCGACGATCCAGCTGGTCAAAGTTTCGCGAGATCGTCCGTTCCACGAAAAGTTTTACGCGCTTCTCGATGTACCGTGATTCGCCACGCGGTTCTTCCGTCTCGTCTCCCTTCGCCTCTTTCTTTGAATCGCGACGATCGCGTTTACCTGTACACCGGAACTCGATTAAAATCGAGTGTCGTCGGATCCAACGCTGGACAACGAACGGCTTTTCGATTCTAGCGCAGAGGCGCCGCTTGCGCTTGCACACGAGCGCACCTTGTTGGGCCGGTGTCGTTCGCAAAGGAGGCCGACACAATGGCAACGACCATAAATAATTAGAGGACAGTTGGCGATTTGAATTTTCGCGTGAGACCGGCCACGGATCGGGCTGACCCTCGGAAAACCATTAATTTATCGTAAACTCGGACGTCGAGGAGACGTTGCTGCTAGGGGGCCCGTTCCCGAAAGTCCCTCTCGCAATCTTGACCCCGGATAATCGTGGGACAGGTGATCCCGAACCGGCCGACTGACCATCCCGTCCTCTGTCCTGTCCTGTTCCGTCCGACCGGTCGAGTCGCGCGAAGAAACCTCGATCCGTCCCCTATGCAAATCCACCGTTCCCTTTCCGGAGGGGTTACACCCTTCGAACCGGCCGGAATAGTTTGATATATCGCCGAATCTCAGAGTCCGAGAGACCCGTCGCCCCGCGTCCAGTCGCTGCGACCGTTTCCAAATATTCGGTGATTCCGGCGAGCGACGCCGTATTTTCCCCCGATGCCGATTATTTTATCCTCGATCCGCGTCGATCTCCGATTCGACGAGAATCGGAATTTCCTACCAAAGATTTCGCTTCGACGTCTTTCCGAGATAGAACCGTAGGTTTTCCTAGAGCGACCGAGTCTAATCCTGAAATTCGAGCCCATTCTTCGAGCCGTCGGGTGTACGTCGTTTCCCCGTTGATCGGAGGTTGTTCGGAGGTTGTTCGGAAACGAAAGAGATCGAGAATCGCGGCGGCGAAGGGTCGGCCGGCCGGTGGTCACCCTTTTCGCGGAGTAGTTTCTGCGCTGGACGATAAAGCGAAGAGGCAATAAAGGAGGAAGCGTTATTAGGGCCGCGTCTTTCGCTGGAGGAAGATCAGCCGACGCGACGTGGTACGATGGTGTACGACAGCGTACGACGGTGTACGACGGTGTACGAGGCCGGGCGAAGCGAGAAGAGGCGACCACCGCCGCGACAAGGGGTTGAACCGTTGAACCTCCAGAGACAAATCTCCTACCGGGACGATTTCATTCTTTCTCCCGTTTCCTTCCCTTTTCTTTTCTTTCCGTTGGTTCTCTTTCGCCGACCTCGGCCCACCCCAACCAATTTCATTTCGCGTCCCTCCTCCGTCCCTCTCTTTCCGTTCGGCGAGCGTTGTTCCTCGTCCCAGGGTTGTTTCTTTCTCTCCCTCGGTTGGCGCGATACTCTCGGCCGACGTCGCGCGACGGTTCATAAATAAATTAATTAAGCGGTAGTCGAGTAACAGATAATGTTAAAATAATACACCGACGGCACAATGAAGATCGCCTTCGGGTAGCTCTTTGGACGAGAAACGGGAGTACGTATATACCTTGTAGCGGTTCTTAAACTCGCTCCTGCCGGAGTTAATTTCGCGGCATTAACAGTCGAAAGAGTGCGAACAAAAGGGCTCCGAGGGTAGAGAAGACAGATAAGGGAAGGAAGGAGGCTACGCAGGAAATATGAACACACTCATAATGTAGCTGCCTCCGCCTCTGCCTCCGCTCCGCCTCCGCCTCCGCCTCCGCTCGTGTTCGCTCGTGTTCGCCCGTGTGCCCGCGTCCGTGTGCTCGCGTGCCTGTGCCCGTTGTGCCTTCCGTGCCTTCCGTGCCTTCCGTGCCTGTGCCTGTGCCCGAACCCCGAGCCCAAGCCAGTGCCGGTAACCACCGCTTCGAGCGCACACCGATTCTCTCCCCTTTGCCGCGCTTTCGCTTTAGTTCCTGTTCGCCTGTTCGCGTTCCCACCCCCGCGACCGCTAACGACGCGTCCCTGTTTCCGGTCTCGGGTTCCCCCGAATCCGATTTTTAAGCCCGTCGTATCGGCCGGCGCCGATAACGTTCGCGTCGAGATCGCATCGCTCGGATACGCCGTATCCCCGAGAAATTGGAAATCACGGGCCAGTTCGCGCCGCGGAATATTTTACAACGACTCTCGAAACGACACGAGCGAGAACCACTCCCATCGCGACGCGACGTCGCGGTCCGTCGGAACGTTGTTCGCGACCGTGTAACCCTTGGTTTCGAGATCAGGACTCGATGGACTTCGAGACGAACGATTTTATCGCGTTTTCCCTTCGTTTTTCCTCGAGTCTACGCGTAGAGAAAGGGGTTGGGACGTCGGGTAATGTAGGTTAGCCGTTTTTCGCAAGAATCGTTGTAGCCAAGGTTTCCTGTATTTCCGATCGACCTTTTCGAAAACCTCTCGCCTGCAAACGGGAAGAATTCGCAGACGAGAATCGCGGATCGTTCGAGATCGGATCGAACGTCGCGTGCCGGGAACGGCCGATGGAATCGAAGCAGGCGATTCTCGCGTTTCGATAAATCGTCTCGGGTGCCGCGGAAACGATGGTTGGCACTTTAAAAGCATCGTCGCGCGTGTCGGATTGGAACGCGAAGAAGGCCGTTGGCTCTCGTCGCAGCCGCGCGACGCGACGCGAGGCGAAACGCGAGGCGAAACGCGAGTGCTTTAAGGGCGGCCGAGGGACCGGTGCGACGGAGAAACCGGGAAACGGAGAGACACAGAGAGAGAGAGAGAGAGAGAGAGAGAGAGAGAGAGAGGGGGAGAGGGAGAATGCCGACAGGGGGCAACAGAAGGAACAACGAGGACGGTAGGCCGCCGGTGGTTTTAACGGTGGAAAGAATCGGGGTAAGAGCGGAGGGAGGGGAAACACGATGGGGCTCGGTACGTTTTCGACGTACAAAAAGTAATTATGGGATGGTTTCCGGTAATCATATCTAGAGCGCATTGAACGAGCGCATTGTTCGGCCACCCCTTCACCGATATGCACTTGTACGCGGCGCCAACCCCCTTTGCTCCCCTCCTTCGAGCCCTGTCCTTGTCCCCCCCGTTCCCTCTTCTGACCCCCTGCTATCTCTCTCTCTCTCTTTCTTTCTCTCTTGCCCCCGTCCAAGCTACCACAGGTTTACCACCCTCGACTCCTCTTCGCGTTACGCGCACCACAGACTCGCCGACCATCCTGTAGACCCGACACGACCATTAGGCACTCTCGTTTGCTCTCTCTTTCTCTCTCTCTCTCTCTCTCTCTCTCTCTCTCTCTCTCTCACTACTCTCATTTTCTCTCTTTCCGTGGTTGGCCGTGGTACGCGCAGTACTCGGCCGTCCTCGAGCATCCCTGCTTCGACCGACGATCAAACGCGATTACCCGGAGCTTTTCCTCTCGCGTCGCGTTCTCGCGCTGTGCCTCCGCGCGATCCGCAACCGAAGCGGGTATCTTTTCTTCGCGACGGAGACGATCGCGCCTGTGGTTTTCACGGCACGTGCCGAGAATCACGCGTTTCCTCTATCTCGGAACGCCACCGCGATTATCTCGGCCCCACCGGACGGTCCAACGGTTTTATTTATTTACTCGCTCGCTCGAAAACGATCACGCCACGTCGATCCAAGCGATACGAGAGCGACGGGTTTCGCTGGATCGACAACAACCGACTAAAACTTTTCGATCGAGACGCTCCATTGCGAAACCGTCGTACATCGCTCGTTCGAAGCTGCTAGCGGCGAGCTAGACACTCGTTGACAATAAGGTTACCGTAACCTATTAGCAAGCGTTTCAACGACTGCGCCGTGTTCGAAGAAAACTCGATAATTTCCTTCGAATTCTGTTCCCGTTGTGGAAATTCCAAACGGAATCTCCTAAATACGAACGTTATCCGTTCGTTTTGGTACAAACGGGAAAGAAATTGGCAGCCACGCAACGACGGTTTTCGAAATGCTCCAGTTTAGGGAACAGTTTGAAAACTATTCGCAGAACGCGATCAGCAAGGACGAGCGTCTGGCGAATAAAATCGACAGCGGTATCGCGCGATCCTTGAAGAAAATCCTCATCGATTTCATCGATTCGCGAGGAACGATCGAGCGAGTAGCGGCCGGCGAAGCGTCGAGATCACGGCCGTTGCTCGACAACGTACGGATGTTCGTGCAGTCCCGCGAAACGATCGACCGTGGTTGAAAGCAACCTAAAGTTGACCCTCGCCGGCTACCACAGCGTTTACCGGTTCGATCGGTCGAAGATCGCGCGATACCGTTAACCGCTTCGCTACGGGAACGCAAATTCGATAGCCGTTTCCTCCGATTACTCTCGCGGGAGAAGCGAGCGAGCGATCGATCGCGAGCGGACTCGCCCGACCGATGGGGATCGTTCGTCTCGGCGAGATCGCTACCGCGAGTCCTCGCGCAAATTTTGTTCGACCAAAGGGAACGTTTCTTCGATCCGTCGAAAAGTCCCTCGCGCTTGCATTTTACCGATCGCAACGTCGCGAAGACGATAACGTTCTGGCAAGGAGATCGGTGCGCGTCCGCGAGACTCTTCGCCGTTCGGTTGCTCCACCGAGAAAGGTTCGACATCGTCGACGCTGAAACCTGAACCGTTTCCCTGCGACATCGATGGATCGTAGTACGCGCGAGGCAACTCCGAAACGAGATCGTTTCGAGAACGAGAAAAACGAACGCGAAATCGAGCGGGGATATCGCCGTTGGCGATCGCAAGGTAGCGGGATCGCGGCTTTAGACCCGACGCGCGCTCCTAAATCGAGCACGACGTCGACGGAACCGGTGAAACGGAGAATGCAGGAGAGATAGCGAGAGGGAGAGATTAGAGGGCAAAAGCGAAAGAGCACGAGAGCACGAAAGCGCAAAGGCGCGGAAACGCAGAGGTTCAGGCCTGCGACCCGACTGACCCTGCGACGACGGCCCGGTCGTCTTCGAGGCTGTCGGCTTACCCTACTCCGGTGCTCTCGCGGCCTCCCTTACCCTCACCCTTAGCCTCGGGGGTGGATGGAAGCGGCCCGGCCCATTTTTCGCGCCCCACTTGACTCCACGTCCCCATTGGTCGCCGCCCTCTCGCCCTCTCTCGCCCTCTCTCGTCCTCTCTCGCCCTCTCGCCCCTTGACCCGTCTTCCTCCGCCGTTTCCCGGATGGCATCGCGATCCACCTAGAATACTGCTCCCGTAAAAGTATCCAAGGAAACCTAAGAAAATCCGCGAAAGACGAGCAACGATTCCCTTATCGCGCCGCCAACGTCGTATTTCACCGAGACGTTCGACGCTGGTTCCACGTACGAACTCCTGCTCCAACCTCGACCAATCTTCTCCACCGGATTCGCTTCGGTCTCGTTTCGACGGAACCAGCCACCGATTCGATCGGTTGCGACCAACTCGAGCGGCAAGGCAGACTTTTCGATTTTCACGAAGATTCGCGGCATAAGGGAAACACCGGTCGAAAAAACCGTTCGGCTGCGAGAATTCGATTTCGACGACGACGTTCGACGAATTTTCCTAGACGAGACCATTGTTGCCCGCACCTACGAAGAAGCTTCTTCGAGGCTCGAAGGACGAGGCGTTTCCGATGTCCATCGCGAAACGACGATCGATCGACGATAACGATTTTTCGGTAGCCACGACCCAAAGAGTCGACGCGTTCGGCTCGTCGATGCGTACGTTCCGTTCTTCGGGGACAAAAAAACAACACGCGAATCCTTTGGCCGATACGCGATAAAGAGCTTTCACGGAACGAGAAGGCATCGACAAAGGTCCGAGCAATTCGGTGCGTTCGCGAAACTGGTTCGATTTCAGCGGGTGTATCGAAAAATCGGTAAACCGGGTAACCCGGTGCGAGCAAAACGACATCGAAAAAAAGGCAAAGAACTCTCTCTCGTCCGAACGAAGGGAACGCGATAGGAGCGGAGAGGGAGAGAACGCCGAAAGGGAAGAAGCAAAAAAGGGTAGCAAGCGACGGGAACGCGGTGGAATAGTAGAGAATAGAAGAGAAGGGAAGAGAAGAGAAGAGAAGAGAAGAGCAGAGAAGAGAAAAGAAGAGTAGAGAAGAGTATATATCGGTCGGATTGAAAGAGAGACGGGGAGAGAGGCGGGGGAAGAGAACATAGAGCAAGAGAGAGAGAGAGAGAGATAGAAAGAAAGGTACGTCGGGGTAGGGAAGAGGAGAGAAGGTGGAGAGGAAAGAGCGTATGCTATGCTCTTCGGCGGCAAAGTGGACGCGGAAGGACGCTCGGCTAGATCGGAGCGGCAAGGAGAGCGGTCGGAGGGCGCGAGGGTAGGGCAGGTTCGCAGCCAATGAGAGTCGCATCGGGGCGCGCCCGGGACTCGACCCCACCTTCGGTAGTCATGGCAACCGGCGAAAACCCGCGAGAAACCCGCGAGAGAGTTCGAGCTGGTGGGGGGCAGGTCGGTGTCAGGGGTCGTCTTAGTCGGCAGTCGGTCTCTGGTCGGCCCCAAGAATAGTCGTATCGAGGCGGTAGTCGAGTATCACCTCTCTTCTCCTCCTCCTACTTGTGACGGCACGAGCGCGCAAAGGGAACATAGAGGCACACGCGCAGCTTATCGACTGGGTCGCGCGCGCGCGCGCGCTCCTTCTCTCTCTCTCTTTCTCTCTTTTTCTCTCTCGCTCTCCTCCTCTCTCTTGGACGTTCGCGACTTCTCGCTCGCTCCCGTTTCTCCTCGATCCTTCTGGTCCCACCTTCCGTCATCGGCATCCTTTCGGCCACCGTTTCTCCGCTCTTCTCTCTCTCTCTCTCTCTCTCTCTCTCTCTTTCTCCGTTCCCTCTGTCCCGAACCGCGCGGTGTTTCGCTCCTACCCCCGACAATCCTCGTCACCCCCGCCGCCGCCCACACACCGTCCCGTCCGTCCCGCGGTGCGCGTACCGCGCGCACACACCCTCTTCGCCTCGTGTCTCGGTGGCTCGCGCCACCGCGCATCCGCCCAGCGTCGATACACCACGATACCTCGACTACACCGACGAGGGAATACGCGGTTGATCTACCGCGTGCGCGCGATCGCGATCTCGATCCCGATCCCGGTCCCGGTTCCCGATTCCCGTTTCCCGATTTCCGTTTCCAACGCGAGTTCCCGACCTCCGTTTCGAAACTGTGCGCGATCGAGTGTGGTTCAGTGGTGAACACCAGCGAATAGCCAGCTGCGGAATATCGTTCGCGAGAGTGAAGTGCCGTCTCGTCGCGCGTAATCCCGAGTCGGCCAGTCGTGATAGCCGACAGCAGAGCGCGAGAACGTTGGAGCGTTTCGGCGCTCGAAGCGCGCGACCGAAACGATATCGGTGCGCCGGTCGCGGGTGCATCGCCGCCGATCGGACAACCCGTCCTCGCGTGCCCGTTCCCGTTTCTCGTTTCTCGTTTCTCGTTTCTCGTTTCCCGTATCGCGGTTCGCTCGGGGACCGATCGGGTCGAAGGAACGACGACGATGCCGCTCGTCGCGGCGAACCCGCTGGTACGAGGACTCTGTACAGTGCGCGAGTGAGTGCGCGGATACAAAGTGTCCGTCGCGTTGGATCGCGTGGACTCGCGATCGAGTTCGGTGGTGCGCGAGATTGCCAGCAGATATCCCGAAACGGGCGTACTCGAACCGCGCGAGCAAACGAATCTCGAAAGAGACGAAGGAAGAAAGCCGAGCGAGCGCGCGGTCGATACGATCGAAGGGTGTGAACCGCCGCGCCGGGTGTAGCCGGCGAAAGCGAGGAACGACGTAGAGCGTAAAATAGCAGGAGGAAAGGAAGAAGGAAGCCCCGAGGATCCTTCGCTCGCGCGAAGAGGAAGCCGGCAGGGTGGTTCGAGGCGGGACAGGAGGCGCTGACGCCCTGGCGACTGCCGGGGTGGTTTACCCGGCCGCGACAGCGACGTTGTTCCCTGGCCGGGTGTCGACGGGACACCACCACCCCGAATTCACCACCACGTTGGAGGTGGGGTTCCCGGCGCGCGGCACCACCGCCTCCATGGCGTTGGTAGCCGCGCCGCCCTCGTGGTCCTCTCGGGACCCCGGGGCCAGCCTGGCCGCGACCGGTGCCGCCGCAGCCGCAGCCGCTGCGGGCGCCGCGGCCGCGGCCGCCTCCGCCGCCGGTCCCGTACAGGGCCCGGGACCCATACAGATCGCCCCGCCGCCCCCGATGCCGCCGACCCATTTGACACCCTCCGCGACGCCCGAGGACATCACCTGCCTGGTGCCCGCTGGAGCCGTTCTCACGCCCAGGGAACCGCTACCGCCCAGCACCACTCCCGGAAGTCAGGCGAACAGTTCCCAATCGGGCAGCTCGCAAACCGACAAATCCCCCAACATCGAATGCGTCGTCTGCGGGGACAAGAGCAGCGGCAAGCACTACGGACAGTTCACCTGCGAAGGTAAGCGTCGTGTTCCGTCTTTCCGTCTTTCCTATCCGTCGTCTTCGGATCACGATCACGATCTCGATTACGATTCTTCTTTTCGAGAAAATCTCGCCGATCCTCCGTCCCGATAGCGCGGTGACTTTGATTCGCCGCGAACCGAACCGAACCGAACCCGACCGGACCGTTCAGGAATCTCGGGAGGAAGATAAAGAGGGAGAGAACGCTCCGAGGAGCCAGCAAAAAAAGAGAAAAATTCACCATTAATAACGCGGCGGGGTGCTCCCTGGAACGTTTACGCGTCCGTTACGAGCCTAATAACGATGTAATGGGCCCGGGAATCGCCGGGAGATAGACGCGGACGGAGCTAGGGGTGCGTGTCCGTCCGACGACCAGAGTAAAACCATCGAGAGTTAGTTGCTCTCGAGAGGAAAATTTTTTCGTGGTAGCGGCGTCGAGAGCATCGGCGGTGAGCGAACGACCAATCGAAAATCCGTTCGAACCGTATGATCGCGTAACCGAGAGTTTTCGACGAGATCGAGCAGTCGATTTTCCGCGACGATTCGACGTCGCGATCGCCGTCTCGCCGTCGTCGACGGGACGTTCAGAGATCGCGAACGCGCCGACGAATTCGACGTTGTTTCGAACGAAGGCGTTTCTCGAAATCTCAAACTACGTTTTTCGATCGGTAAGTACCGCCGGTCGATCTCTCGTCGATCCTTCGCGATCCCATCTGATCGCGTTTCTTTCGTTCGACGAATGACGCGCGTTTGCGCGATCATCGCATAAAAAGCCCATAAACGTTGGTCAACCACGTTTTCCACTCGGCATCGCCGAGCACGATTCGAATCACTGCAAAACGTCTCGAACATTTTCGAAGAATGCACCGTGTCTCGTCCGACCATTTCGTACTGCAAACTCGTGCTCTTGTTCGTTCATCTCCGAAATATCCCTGCGACCGATGGGATCGAATCGCGAGATTCTCTTGCGGACTCGCGAGTTGAGAAAAATGCTGTCGACGGCAAACGTCGCGTTCGAACGGACACGCGGGCTCGGCGATCATCGGGCCAGCAAACGGAATTTACCTCGGACGGTTACCTTTTTCGAAAAGATTCGTTCAAACGTTCGAGCGTTGCGTCATCGTGAGTCGTCGAATCTTGCGACTCGTACGTTTCAATTAATAAATTAGCGTTTCGAATCGGTAACGTCGTTGACTCCGTCGCGCGACAGCTTTCGGCGAACCATCGAATTTCCCGTTGTCGTTGATAAACCTCTTCTATCGCGAATCGTGGACGATTTCGAAGATGCGACGCGATGTTCTTTGCGTATCGTTGCACGCGAAACGTCCGATTTCGCTATTCGCGATTCGAAGATAAGAGAAGCTAATCGTTCCAGACCTGTTTTTCGGTTTCTCCGTTCGTACGAGCGAGAAATACGCGTTACGAATCAACGAGGACAAATGGCAAAAGAAAAAGATTTGATTTTTCCCCAACCGTTGACGGAGAATAGGATCGCAACGGTGCGCGGCGTCGTGGTTGCATCGCGTTCGACGCGATCAGTTGGGGAGACGCCGAAACCGCTGTAACGAAGAAAAATCGGGCGGTTGGTCTGTACGAGTTGGGTTTGTACGACCGCGTGGACCGACACGGTTAATCGAAACGTATAGGGGTTTCTCGGAAACGAAGACTTACGGATCCTCCCACGGGCCTGGCCTGGACGGGGGCGAGAGACCCCGTCACCCTTCCTCGTCTCTCGTTTCTTTCGTTCCTGCCCGTTATCCCGAATCGCGTCTTATCGATATCGGATTGTCGACGGTAATCTATATCTGGCGAGAGTGATTCGGCGAGACCGATCGTCTCGATTAGCGACGGCCCGCGTCCGGTTCGTCGCGATTCGTCCGAAGGAAGTCGCGTCGAACGCGCCGATTATGGGATAGGACGTTTCATCGCGGACGATGATGCATCGACCGCGGAACAAGTGCTCGCGACACCTGATCGCGATAAAATCGGAAGCTGTACGGGACGCGGT
The DNA here is from genome assembly GCA_028453745.1 of Agapostemon virescens. Lineage (NCBI taxonomy): Eukaryota > Metazoa > Arthropoda > Insecta > Hymenoptera > Halictidae > Agapostemon > Agapostemon virescens. Next base: position 19,117,208 of record CM052099.1, read on the forward strand.
GACACGCACGGGACACGCGACACGCTACGCTACAGGCAACGCGGGACACGCGACGCGCCTGCCCCCTGCGCGCACCCCTTTCGGTTTCGGGGCAACCGACATCACCGACGTCACGACATCACCGACATCACCGATACCACCGCTACCGGGGATTTCGTGCCCCGTTCGTATTCCCCTTTCCGTCGCGCCATTCTATCCCCCTTTAACCCTGTACGGTCCTGCGTCGAGGCCGACGAAACATCGCCTTCCGCACCGTCGTGGTTCTTGCGACGATCTTTCCAATTTGGAGTTTGCCTCTCGAAATACGATCCGTTGGTTCGTTTTACGAAGCCTACCGTCGCAACCTCTGTCCGTCGAACGTTCTTCGTTCGTAAACGAAGAAGTAAAACGTCTTCGTTTACTCGCAGCCGGTGCCGATGCTCGCTGGAACGTTTTTCTCGCTCTCGCGACTTTCGGGCGGGTCTCCTCCGGACGCGTTTCGCGATGCGACGGCCACGCGAGGAAAAGATACGCGGCGAGTTTGTTGTCGTCTCGACAGACGGAAAGGAACACCGGTTGCGATCGGTACCGCGCGAGAACGAACGAAATACCCCGTGCAATTTACATTATTCGTATAATTCGTACGTTTGAAAGCAGGAAATACTGATTTTACGCGCTCTCCGCGTACGTTGTTCGCGATCGCCGAAACGAGCGTAGGAAAACAAAAATTTGAGGAACAACCCTCGCGGAATTGGAAAAAAGAACGTAAACGCGATGCGATTTTGGTTGGATTAATCTATAAAATAAACGCATAATATTGTCGTATAATTTAATACGGTGAAATCGAACAGCGTACCTCGCGATACCTCGCTAAAGCTACTCGAAGTTGTACGAGCGATATCCAGCAACCGTTTTCGTATTACGTGTTTTATTTATTATGCGTTCCTACAATCATTTCGTTCGTTTTTGTTCGAACGCGTTCCAATTTCCACCGGACCGTTCGACAATTTCGCGCGTAGGTCCTAAAATATCGTCGCGTGACTTTCGCGAAGCGTACGAACGCGTTATCTCGCTGGAAAATATAATCAGCCCGCTTTACGGTTCTCGTTGTTCTACCTACCCGATTTCTACCCGATCTATTCTACCCGATAGAAAATTTGGATCTCTTTACAACGAATACCGGTTCGCGTCGTAACGGTTCCTCTCCTGAAAATTACTTCTTGCCCGCGTTTCGCCTTTTCTCTCCGAATCTGCTTACTCCTATTATTCCGTTTCCGAACGCTACGTACGACGCGAGATTCTCAAATTTGTTCGCGCCTCGCTCGCCCCCTTGTAATTCGAAGCGGAAGGTCTTCCGCGCCTTTCGACTTTGCTCGACTACTTTTGTTGAATAGTTTCGACGTTCCGTCGATAGAATTTTGTGCGACGCCGTTTCTCGACCCGTTGCTTCTTTTCTTACGAGCGTGTCTCTTTCGTCGCGAACGTCTTAGCATCATTTGCCTCCGACTGACTCGAGGTAACTCGCGTTTACAATTTTCTCTCTGGCTCGTTTGTCGCGCGTCCGTTCGGAAAACGATACGCGACTCGCGGGCTGCGTAAAATCGTCCGTGTGGTCGTTTCGAGCATAAGAGACGTAGAAGAACGCGTTCTTTCGGCGGCGCACCTCGTTTGTCCCCTTGTAATTCGAAGCGGAAGGTCTTCCGCGCCTTTCGAATTTGCTCGACTACTTTTGTTCAATAGTTTCGACGTTCCGTCGATACAATTTTGTGCGACGCCGTTTCTCTTTCGTCGCGAACGAACAACTGCCAACGGAGCCGAACGTCTTAGCGTCGTTTGCCTCCGACCGACTCGAGGTAACTCGCGTTTAGAATTGTCTCTTTCGCTCGTTTGTCGCGCGTTCGTTCGGAAAACGATACGCGACTCGCGGGCTTCGTAAAATCGTGCGTTTGCTTGTTTCGAGCATAAGAGACATAGAAGAACGCGTGCAGCGTGTCTCGCGTTCTTTCGTCGACGCACCTCGTTTGTCCCCTTGTAATTCGAAGCGGAAGGTCTTCCGCGCCTTTCGAATTTGCTCGACTACTTTTGCTCAGTAGTTTCGACGTTTCGTCGATACAATTTTGTGCGACGCCGTTTCTCTTTCGTCGCGAACGAACAACTGCCAACGGAGCCGAACGTCTTAGCGTCGTTTGCCTCCGACCGACTCGAGGTAACTCGCGTTTACAATTTTCTCTCTGGCTCGTTTGTCGCGTGTTCGTTCGGAAAACGATACGCGACTCGCTGGCTGCGTAAAATCGTGCGTTTGCTCGTTTCGAGCAAAAGAGACGTGGAAGAACGCGTGCAGCGTGTCTCGCGTTCCCGTCCAGTGTTGTGGCTCGAACGAAACGACGAAGAGTCGATCTGTCGCGCGTAGAAACTATACGTTCGCTCGAGGGAACAGCGATCCCGATACTCGCGAAAGACCGCGAGAAACGGTGGCCCGCGATCGCGTTTCGCCGATCTTTCTCTTTCGACGAGTAGACAAGTTTCAAGAGGTTCGTGCAAACTCTTTGCGCCGGCTCGCGTATCGCGCGCGCCGATGGGTCGCCTCGGTGATCCGACCAGCAAACTGCCATTAAAATTCATGAGCGCCGGTCCGTTTCTGCATCTTTCTCTTTCGTTTTCTGCCCTTCGTTCGTTCCTTCGTGCCGCCGATCCCTTCCGAAAGCTAAGCCACCGCGCGTACGTAGTTCGACTTTCGAACAACTTGTGAAAGAATTTGTCGAATGCGGTGTCGGCCGCGGATCGCACCGCGTATCGGCGTCGAATTTGTCGTAGAATTAATCGTCGCGTCCAAGGTTTACGATATGACGTCTTTGCTTCCGCGCGATGCGTTCGTTTCCACGTTAGAAAGTTACTCGCCGGCGGACGCTGTCGCGGATCGAGCGCGGAATTATGCGACGAACGACGCGTCGTTCCGAGTTTCGTGTTTTACGATTATTCGAACTGCCGCGCCGCGATAAAGACCGTCGAAATCGCGTACGCGTTTAGTACGACCGAGTTGAAAAGTTCGGTAGCTCGGGTCGTCGAATCGGCGTCGGGATTCGTCCGTTCGTCGCGGTCGATCCGTGGAATCGCGGCAATCGATGAAAATCTAGACCGAGAAACGAATCGATCGCCGCTAAAGCTCGTTGGTTCTTGTGGACCGACGACGTTATCGTTTGGAACGCCGCTAAAAATAATATGCGGCGATGCGGCATCCGAGAGAGCGCCTCCTTCGTCCCCGTTAGCCCCCTTCTCGGTTCTCGGTTCTCGGTTGTCGGTTGTCCGTTGGCCCTTGGCCCCTTCCCCCTCGCGGTTCGTTAATTTCCAACAATTTGTGCCGGCTCGGAGGACTGCACGAAGATTCGACGCGTGGAAACGTACGATTCGAGCGGGTTAAGAGTCTGTCTCTTAATTGAACGCTCGAGTTACAGCGGCGACTCCTCTCCCTGGTGTTCCAATTACAGTCGCGCTAACGATATTTACCATTGTTAAGCCGTGGCACTCTCTCGGTCTACCCGCTGTTAGCGGTACCGCGATAACGCGCTTAATCCGACGATAATTTCTATTCGTGGTAATCTTAATTACTCGCCACCCCTTGATTTTCCCTAGGCGATCTCGCGACGCTAGGACCTCGACGAGCCCCGTCGCCTCTTCCCGTTCCGTTCCGTTCTATTCCGTCCGTTCCCTTCCTCCATCGAGTTTCAAGGAATTCGCGAAAAATTAGCAACCTTTGCTCGTTCGCTTCGCGAGAAATCGGTCGCTGTGACTTTGCTCTCGCCGTCAACGAAGATGGAAGCTCGCGCGGAAGAGATCGCGACTCTTTTTCTTTCTTTTTATTTTTTATTGTTTAGGTTGCAGGGAGGTTTAATGCTTTATGCACTACGACTCAGATCCATTCCAAACCTGAGTCAGTGTGGGACTCCTCGGCGGGGTGTGCAAGCCGAGTTTACCCACTAAAACTCCTCCCTACACCTCGGTTTCCCAGCATCCAGAGGTCCAGCATTTCGTAGATTTACTTCGTCCAACGATCGCGACTCTGTATTCTCCCGACCTTCGATTACGACTTTTCATACGTTCGTTACCGGTACTGGTTCGGGCCACGTTCCTCGTAATCGTTGAGCATCGAGAAACCGTTTGCGAAAGAAACCCGAATTTTTTAAAGGAGAACTCTGCATCGAATAAAAACGATCGGTGACGGTTTAGCGCAAGTCGTTCGATCATCGGCGATCGTTCGCGAACGTTCGTTCCGACCGCGTGGACTTTGCTTCCCGGATCTTGCGACGACGACAACGACGACGACGACGACGAAGACGACGGTCGAATAATTCGCTTGAAACGTGGGAAACTTGTAAAAGTTTGGGTCTTGTTGGAAAAAACGTATCGCGGCGACCTTCTAGGCGCCGCGACGCGCGTCGCAACGTCCAGTCTCGTTCGGTGGTTCGATTCCGGTAGTCGATTGCGTAAGACGCGGTTGTAATCGCTCGTCGACGAATCGCGGCGGTCGAACATGGACGAAGCGTCGACGTCAGCGACGTAGCCGCGCGTCGAAGCGCTTTATCGAGAATCATAGAAACGTCGACGGGTCGCGCGCGCGGTGGTCCGCTTGTCGCGGCGTGCAGCGGCGTGGCGCATGCCGCGTACCGCATACGCCTTCCACATTGGACGTTCATTGGCGTAATCGGGCCGATTGTCGGCGATCGCTTTATTACGACGAATTGATTTCGATGTCAACCGATGTCAAACGGTCGCGAATTATCGTCAATTTGTCAGGGCTGACTTTCGATGCGTTCGATCGACGAGATCGCGAGCCGAAGGAGCTCGCGCTCGCGCTCCTCGACGACGACGACGACGACGACGCAGCGATCAAAATTCCATCGTTCGTCGCCGAAGCCAATCTTGGCTAAACCCGTTCCCTCGAAACTTGTTGATATTCGACGGTCCGTCGCGGTCGCTCCGGCACCGCCCCCGCCCCCGCTTCGCTGCCGCTCAGCCCCGCCTCCATCCCCGTCCCCGAGCCCCTGTCGTTAAGGTTATCGGACCGAGAAGCGAGCTTTATTTCTCGGCCCGTAAATCGGCGATCGAAGCGCGGGCTTCGAGTTGTTCCGGACGAATCCGGAACCGTCCGGTCGACTTGCCCGAGATTAGGTTCGAGAAGCGAACATTAATCTGCCGATTACAGCGGCGAGGGAACCTCCCATTTGCGGTACCGCGTCTCGAACAAGGTTCTTCGTCTTCGGTTATTGCGCAATAGTCGTTCGCGCTTCGACCTCCACTACCCCCGCGAGATCGTCTTTTCTTCTCTTTTCGCTCGTTCTCCACCGAGACCGATCGATTCGCGTCTAAGAACCGATTCGGACAACGCTCCAACGATCCCGTTTCTTCGAATCGACTAAAGACCGTTTCGGGACCGTTGCGTTATCGTTTCCGCGTGCAACCAACGAGCTTGGAACGTTTCTCGAATTTGCGACGCGAAATTATCTGTCGAATCTGTCCAAAAAGAATACTTATTCGCTGCCAGTGATCACCCTTCCTTGCTGTACAACTGTTTCAGTTTGAAAATTCTTTAGTAGAGAATTGTCGTTCCTTTTCACAGTGGAAGCTCCTACTAAAGTGTTCACTCCCAAAATCGAATACCCTTTCGTGTGATCGATACATAGTCTAATTGTTAGGCTTAGGTTCATAATGTTCAACGTAATCCGTAGGGTTTTCTCAGTACATAGGTTTACGCTATTTACAGTAATTATCGACACGTAGTTTGTAAGTTTATTTTCATAGTGTTTTGTGACGAGAGAAGATCAATCGGTTTTCTCACATTCCGGTTGGAGAACATGTGACGCTCTTGGTCGTGTTCGCGGACTAGTGAATCGATCCAGGTTAGACAGATTAATCTTTCAAGCATAAATACTAATTTAGGCTGTACGAGTTTCAAGTTTATCCATGTACGATACGTCGATTTTTCTGTGGCATCGGTCGCACTCTATTCTCGTATCTAACACATAACAAGGTACGCGATGGCTCAACCAGGGGACTGTGTATTATTTCCTTATATTATCGTTCCTTTTCACAGTGGAAGCTCCTACTAAATTGTTCACTCCCAAAATCGAATACCCTTTCGTGTGATCGATACATAGTCTAATTGTTAGGCTTAGGTTCACAATGTTCAACGTAATCCGTAGAGTTTTCTCAGTACATAGGTTTACGCTATTTACAGTAATTATCAAAACGTAGTTTGCAAGTTTATTTCCATAGTGTTTTGTGACGAGAGAAGATCAATCGGTTTTCTCACATTCCGGTCGGAGAACATGTGACGCTCTTGGTCGTGTTCGCGGACTGGTGAATCGATCCAGGTTAGACAGATTAATCTTTCAAGCATAAATACTAATTTAGGCTGTACGAATTTAAAGTTTATCCATGTACGATAGATATTTTCATGCACAATCCTACGCAGATCGTGGACGTACGTCGATTTTTCTGTGGCATCGGTGGCACTTTATTCTCGTATCTAACACATAACAAGGTACGCGATGGCTCAACCAGGGGACTGTGTATTGTTTCCTTGGTATTGCGTGGATTCGCGGAAACGCAACGGCGCGCCGATACGCCGACTTATTCGTGGATCGTAGAGGACCGTTTCGCAGGATTTCGTTCGCGGTCGGATCGTTTTCGCGAACGAACGATTCGTCACGATTCGTCGCGATCGTCGCGAAATTCAGGGTTACGTTGTACGCGTATCCGAGAACGCGTCGCGACACTTTTACACGCTCGTTCGCTCGCGCGCGCCTACGTAGACGCAGGATCGTTCGTACACGTCTTTTTCCACGCGTCACGATGACAACGAATTCCTCGCGTAGACTTCGAGCTCTTTTCGATCGAGTCATTTCCTTTACGTAACCGAACGATTTTAACGAACGAACGCGTCTCGAAGCACTTTATGGCGCGTTTTTTTTTTTTTTCTTACGTAGTCGCCGCGTACATTCGCGATTCGGCTCTGCGCGATAGAAATCCGATTGCGTCGTTCCGGTCCTCGAGCGAGACGCGACGTTTCCAGAAATGCCTTCGAAAGGTTTATGGGAACGGTATCCGAGTCGACGGAACGGATCGTTTTCGTTGAACGGAGTCGCGACGAAACGATACCGTTACCGCCCCGCGTTGTTCTTCGGACGTTGGCCGGTCGGATCGTTATCCGTTTCGATGCGCATACTTATGCCCTAAACTTATTCGTTAAGAAGTTATCGAAGCTAAAAGTTCTCTGAATTATTTCGGCCTCTCGGCAAGTGTTCCGGTGTATCTACGTTATGCTCCATTACAATGTTTGTAAACATGAAGCGACTGCTAATACTAGTTACTGTATTAGGGCATAAGTATGTTAGTACATTTATGTAGAGCACAAGAAACTGCATCGATTGGTGCAGTGAAAAATATAGGTTTCTATTTAAAAAAAATATGCAGTTGCATTTTTCTGATGCACCGATGCACAAAAGTGCATCAAATTAGTTGCATATTATGCACCGTCTGATACCATTTAACTTCTACTTATAACATTTTCTTCTATTCTCAACCATTTAGGAGGTACAGCCTGTTCCAGTTGCGTGAGACACCCTGTATATAATTATTTTTCACTCCTTTCTTACGCGAGACTTTTCACTTTAATACAAATACCTCAACAATAGTGCAAGGAGTTAAGCAGGACATAAGTCCTGGATTTGGAGACCGTAAAAAGAAGCGAACGCGCGTGTTCGCGTCTTTCCGGAAAGTGTGGGAAAAGGAGCCGCGTATTTTGGATGTCCTTAACCCCTTGGGTACATTTGACGTCTGAGACACGTCATTCACTTTTTTCCCCTAAGAGCGGATGACGTGTCTAAGACGTCAAACCAAAAATTAAACTTTTAGGTACATTTGACATCTGAGATACGTCATTCACTTGGTATTTTTTGTTTTGCAATTCTAATTAGTTGAAGACATCTTAATACTACATATACCAATATTTTAGAAATAAATACATTCTTACGTAAAATGTACTGCCTTTACATACTACTCCAAGCAACCAAAAATTATTTCCGTTCCACATGCAAATATTTTCTCAAATAAATCCGTACCCAAGGGGTTAAACGTCGAGGCCGCAGGATCCCGCGAGGCTTTGGCGAAGGAACGGAAGGAACGGGTCGATCGGGATTCGACTTCTCGCATATCGGGGTAGAGAGCTGATTTCGCGAAAAGACGGGGACGAATCGGCGGTGCGGGATCCAGGGGGACGAAAATCGTTGACCGAGAGAAGAAGGCGCGCGTGTTCGCGTCTTTCCGGAAAATGTGGAAAAAGGAGCCGCGTATTTTGGATGTCCTTAAACGTCGAGGCCGCAGGATCCCGCGAGGCTTTGGCGAAGGAACGGAAGGAACGGGTCGATCGGGATTCGACTTCTCGCATATCGAGGTAGAGAGTCGATTTCGCGAAAAGACGGGGACGAATCGGCGGTGCGGGATCCAGGGGGACGAAAATCGTTGACCGAGAGAAGAAGGCACGCGCGTTCGCAGTCGTATCGCGGATAAAAGAAGAAAAGGAAATTTAATTCCGGTCTCGCGGTCTGTGGTACACCCGCGCGGCGCGTACCACGACGCAAAAGGCTTCCTGTTCGGGGTCTCTGGTTCTCCCTCCGAGTCTTACGGTTACTTACGGACTTACCGACTTATGCCTGGCGTACCCCACCGCGTGCGCGCGCGCGCTCGCGCTCACGAAGAAGCCAGACATTCTGCAGGCTGCTCCTAGCAGCGAGCTAATCGCTCTAACGAGATCATATTATATTATTCCAACTTTGCTAATCTTTATTAATCTCATTTCTCCTCGAGGCGCGTGCATCGCGATTCTCCTCGGTCGTATTGTTTCGCGAAACAACCGAGAACGCTTCTCACCGTCTCCGAAACGATTCTGTCTACCACCGGAGCCTTTCCAAGACCACCGAAGCGAACGGCGTGCTCTTCGACGCAACGGTTTCCATGCTCGCTCGAAATAATTTTCATCTTCGCAAAGTTAAACGGTAGGGTGACCCGTTCTACGAACGAACGCGCGTAGTTCGTTCAACTTGCTGTTCGCGAATCGTTGATTCGTTTCCCGAGTGCTAATTCTACGAGAAGGTCGAGAGACTCGTCTTCGACGTCTGGCAAGGGATCGCGTGAAAAACGTATCGAATCGCCGACGAATCGTTTCGAATTCCTATCGAATTCCTATCGAACGAACGGAGAAACTCCGAGCAGCGATGATCGACCGAACGAATCGATCGCGGCGCCGTCGAATCGTCAAATTTGTAATATACGATATTTTTAACCCTTTGCACTCGAAGCTGCTTTGACTCGAGAACTTGGGCATCTTTTCTGACCTAGGATATTTTCACTTCACATAATTCGTCTCAACTTATACATATGAATATTTGTTGCTATTACTCGTCCTTGCAACAGTTACATTTATACAAATCTCTTAGGTACAAACATAACGATGTAAAAATTATTTTAAACCGTGATGTGGCAATTTTTACTGTCGCCTCAGAGTCGCCATTCGAGTGCAAAGGGTTAAACGACAGCGGCTTGCGTCGTCGCGAGAACTTTGAAACGGTCGTGGAACGACCTTCGCGAAGTCTACGGAGGGTCTTCCGAATCGACGGGATCGAACGAATTTACACGGTGGAATCGATTGGAACGGTTGGAAGGTTTGTTCGGCGGTCGTCGGTCTTGAGGAAAGGTTAAAGTCGGCAAGAGTGGAGAAGCGCGTTGCGCGCGGAAACGGTCGCCTCGTCCGAAGGATTCGTTGCGCGACCATGAAACTCGATCCGAATACGCGCGCGAGACTTCAATTTGCTCGTCTCCGACGTTAAAAGCGCCGCGGCATCGTCCGCGCGAAGGAAGAAAAACCGTTCCGAGAGAAGTTTTTGCCCGCTTTGAATTTCGCGCGTGCCGCGCGGCTAGAATCGTCGCTCGGCGAAGGTTCGCAACCGGTCAAAATTCCTAGTCACGCGACCACTGGCGCAAGGTGGGAATGCGTCGCGAGTGCATCGTCCGGCGATGGAAAGAAGAAGGAGAAGGAAGAGCGGAACGGCTCGGCGCGATGGTTGCGCGCGGGCACGGGCGCGAGCTCGCGTCGTTCTCGTTAGTTTCGCTTCCTACGAGTCTGCGAGTATGCGAGTCTAAGAGTCTGCGAGTATGCGAGTCTCTAAGAGTCCGCGAGGGGCAAGACGTCGGCTAACGGCAACAGGATCTTGGAAGCCGAACCGCGTTACGCGACTGCACACGCCGGCGCTCGCGTCCTGTGCGTGCGCGCCCGCATCCGCGTCCGCGTCCGTCGGAATAGGCGTTTCGACCGCTAGACCAAACCGTCGACCGCTCGACCGTCCGCCCGACCGCGCGAGGTGCGTACCTTGACGGTTGCGGCGGCAGCGCGAGCATCGATCATAGAATTACGAAGCGCGACGCATCCCGAACGCATCCTCTGTGACCAATTATCTCGCTAACGAAGCCCCCGCTATCTCTCCGCCTCTCCGCCTGTTCGCCCGTTCGCCTCTCCGCGCCGGCCTGCTAATTAATTATAACAATGTCGTTAATTCTACGCGGCCAACTCGAAATGTTACCGACCGAATCGAATCGTCCCGCCGCTTCCTTCATTCCGCTCTTCCGCTCGCGTTGCCCCTTCGATTTCCTTCCCTTCGACCTCTTCCTTTTTCTCTTTCGGCTCCTTTCGCCGCCGTTCACGGATACCGCGTCCACGGAACGTCGAAACGAGAACGAAATTGCAATTCTCTTTCTCGTTGCGTTCTCCGGCTCTGCTATCGCCATCGGATTCGAACGGTAGCACGCGTCTAGGTCTCGCCCGAGGGGCAGCGCACACATGTAGGATTGGTTGGGGGATGAGAGGGTAGAGGGTAAGGTTCTTAAATCCCAAGTTAGACATATTCATAATCTGTGTCAGCCGCACTTCACCGCAGTCGACTCGCTCGCAACTTTGCCATTACCGACTCGGATGTTAAAATGCCACTCAATTGCGATATTATTGCTCATTCAATCCCGGACGAGCCCCCAAAAGTTGTAGGATTGGTTGGTGGATGAGAGGGTAGAGGGTAAGGTTCTTAAATCCCAAGTTGAAGAAAGTCTGTGACACGAACTTTTTGTATTTTTAGTTAATATAATCACTTTTATCTAACTTGGGATTTAAGAACCTTACCCTCTACCCTCTCATCCACCAACCAATCCTACACACACACCCGGATGGGCCAACGAATTCCATGAAAACGAATACGTAAAACGTACACTTGTTCGAACGCGCGACCGTTCGTCTGAAATTTTCAATGCCGCGCTCGTAAAACGAACAACGCCACGACGCCGACGGAAATATCGTTGAGATTCGAAGAGCAGGTACATCGTTGCAACGATTTTTCGTTCGCTCGACGAACAAATTCGGTGCAAAGACGGATTCGCGACGGATGCGCACGACAAAGGACAAACGACGAGCGACGAACGGGCAAAACGAGCTTTGCGCGGCCATCGCGCGGTGCGCTTTTCCTCTCGACGCTGGTTGCACCGGTCCCCGAGCTTATCCCGATGTTCTTCGTAGTCTTTCCAGTCTTCGACGTCGCCGTCGTTGTCGTCGTCGTCGTCGTAGTCCTCTTCTTCTTCGTCTTAGCGGCTGTCTCGGTCGTTCGCATCCTCGTCGTGGTCGTAATCGTTGTCGTCGTCCATGTTACGAAAGAGTCTCTGGGGTCGCCGTAACTACAAATTGCGTCGTTACACGCAAATTACGCGATTATGGTACGCGAGCCAACCTCCGGGGGACACCGCGTACGTGCGTCGAGGTGCCGCGAGAGAAATCGGAGAAATGTACCCGGGGAAAAGGGAGAAACGGAGGAAGGTCTTCTGCGAAGAAAGAAACAGGAAAGAGAGACTGAGAGAGAGAGAGAGAGAGAAAGAGAGAAAAAGAAAGAGAGAGAAGCAGAGGGCAGTGAAAACGCAGAGGAAGCGGAAGAGAGCGAGAAAGAGAGAAAGGGAACTCAAACAACTACTGTTTATACTTTCAGATTGCAGCTTGCACGGCCCTCGAGAGCTCAAATTGCTCGCGTCATTGAATTTTCATTGCACCGGCTCGTTCGCGGCCATTCCATTCCGAGTAGTAACTCGAAACAACGTTTCCTCGTTCGCTTCGGAAGTACGTATCCGCGCGGAGCGCGAGACCCATTCGATAACGATTCGACTCGACGTCTATTGCAGCGACGCGACCAGACTCGTCCTAGAAACTCGTCGTAGGTATCCGCGATGCTCCCGATACGATTCAATTTTATCTCGATTCGTAAGCAACGAACAACGTCCGCCGACGATCAATTCCGTCGGGCTAACGGGTAATTAGCTGTTCGTAGATATCGGGTTCGGCGACCGCATCGACGTCGATCGAACGGGAACGTTCGGAAGGAGGGGCGAGTACCTCGTCTCCATCGACGAAACGTCAACGACGTTTCGGAAGAATGTCGACGTTCGTCGTTGACCGAAGGTTCTCTTACGGAGGACCGCCTCGTCGTCGCGGTCGCGATACGAATTGGCACCGAATTCGTCCCGTGGAACTCGTCTCGAATCGCGTTTCATCGAATATCGTTCTTCCGTATCGTCCGACGATATCCGGTGGTGGACGCGTCGACGTATCGGTGACCAGAGACGCGTTCTCGACTCTTGGAGTTGTGCGCGCAGAGAATTGAAACGCGAGCGTCCATCGAGGAGGAAACGCTATCTCTCGAGAGCTCCGGTACGACTCGACGAAACAGGGACGAGAGAAACGCGAAGCGAGAGATATATCGCTCGATTCTTCCTAGCCGGTCGAAAGACGAAACTCCGCCGATTTAGCGGCTCGAACTCCTTTTATTCGGAATTGGAATCGAAACGCGTTCGTGGAAGATCGTCGAAATACCTCGACCAGGTTCGATAACAAATTCGCATGCCCGCTGCTCGTTGAACGAAACGATTCTGCACAGTCGTGACTCGTGTTTCGCGTTTCTTATACGAGAAATAGATAAAGAACAGAGAGCGAGAGAGAGAGAGAGAGAGAGAGAAATAATTTGGACAAAAAGGAAGGAGATATCTAACTGTAACTTTCCCTGTTTCTAGGGTGCAAAAGCTTCTTCAAGAGAAGCGTGAGGAGAAACCTAACGTACTCGTGTCGAGGGAGTAGGAACTGTCCCATCGACCAACACCATAGGAATCAGTGCCAGTTTTGTCGGTTGAAAAAGTGCCTGAAGATGGGCATGCGACGGGAAGGTACGTACTCCGAACCACATACATCGCTCGCAATAGACGCATCGCCATCGTGTTCCATCGAATCGCGAACGGACGAGATTCCGCCGCGTCGGGGGGAACGCGGATCGAAAATAGAAGGACGAGCCGGCCGCGAATCGCGCGCCGAACTTCCTAAGGTTAAAGTTCGTCGAGGCGGAAACGCGATTCGATTTGCTCCCAATGGGTGCGTATCTTTGGAACCCGTCAGAGACAACGCTGCGCGTATTCGCAGAGGCGCCCGTACTCGCTGTCGACGCGTTCTTCCGTAGGCCGGTCAATCGAGAGAACGCGAAATCGTAAAGTCTACTTCCGGGAAAGTGCGATTCGCGGATCGAACGCGGTGCTCAGTCGATCGAGAGGGTCGCCGTACGAATCGAGGTCGACGCAGCACCACCGTCGCGAGTCGACCGAACGATCGAGCAAAGTCGCGAGTCGAAACGCTTCTTCTCGATCGTCGACGCGGAAACCGAAGGTCGCGGACGGCGACGACGTTGGAAGCGTTTCTTCCGGTAAAGGCGAAAGGCGAAAGTCGAGCGAGGCTCGTCGACTCGGGGTTCTTCGGTGGTGCGCGCAGTCGCGAAAACTTGCGAGAGGTTCCCACGCCACTCCCCTTCCGAGATTCGTTCCTTTTTCTCTTGGCGAACTCGGCTGCTCGCGGCACGATACCATCTGACCTTGTTGGAGCACGCACGGAGTTGGTCACCGACGCTCGGCCCAGGTGTACTCGTTTACTCGTTTCCGTCCGAGGTTTCGCAGCGGTTCCTCGACACCCTGCTTCCTCTCTCCTCCTTCCTCCCCCTCCGTCGCGTCTCTATTCTCTCTTCTCGTTCTCGGTTCTATCGTGGACATCGTCGTCGAACGATTTTTCAATTTTCTTCGATTTTCATAGGCGCTAGGAGAAATGCGCGGCTGCGCAGCGCACCTATATCGCCGTCCGCGATTCGTCCCGAGTTTCGTCTTCCGCGCTCTCTCCCGTTCCCTCTCCGGGCTTCTCTCTCGGTTGCTCTTCCTCTCCCTACCTATCGCGCGGCTAGATAGCATCTGACCTTGTTCGAGGCGAACGCTAGCGAGACGGTCATCGACACGAACGGTCAAGGAGCGCAGGCGAACAGAGATAGAGAGAGAAAGAGAGACTCGGCGCGCGTAGGATTCAGGACTCGGGACTCGAAACTCTTCGGACGCGAAACGACGAAACGCAGGACACTTTGAGGGCCGAACGCCGTTCGAGCCGGAACCACAGCAATTACGTTTCAACGCGGATATGCGCCTCTAGGAAGTCGATCGATACGTCCAGTCGATAGGTTTTAACTTGTTCCGCGGGCGGGTCCGAACACGAACAAGGTTCGCTCTTTGTCCGAGTTGAACTCGATTCCGGTAGGTTCCCAGCAACGCGTCGTAAAGTTCGAGAGCCACGCGCGTCGCGGAACCTCGGGGGTGATTCCGTTTATCGGCTCGGCGAACCTTGTCCCGCGGCCAGCGCGAGGGCTCCTCGCACCGCCGGAGGATGCGGCCGGGGCTGCGCTAAACTAAAATCGGTAAATACTCTCGATCTGCCTGTTCAAGGAGATGGTCAATTTCAGTAAAGAATTAGAACGTTATTAAACAGAACAAGATTCATTAACACTAAACCTACCATAAGAGATCAAATGACCCTTTCCAGATTTTCTATTTCACAATTACTGACGTTATAAAATTATCTTCGCAAAAATTGATTCGATGGATTTTTCTATTCCAACGCACATTCTAATAAAAATTGCACAAAATTCAAATAAATTAATTCTTGTCATTTGTGTAGGACAGAATACATTAACCAAGTTTACTGCTCGGTAAGATTAGTGTTAAACTATGCCAGGTATGTCCTATACCGACCCTTTTGTCGATCTTCACAAAAATTGATTCGATGGATTTTTCTATTCCAACGCACATTCCAATAAAAATTGCACAAAATCCAAATAAATTAATTCTTGTCACTTTTATAGGACAGAATACATTA
>CM052099.1:19134047-19172291 GCA_028453745.1 Agapostemon virescens
TGGGCGAAGACGAGAACGAGTGGACGAGAAGGACGAGCGAGACTAGAAGGAAACGAAAAGAAGAGAAGGAGCAACGAAGAGAAACGTTAAAGGCAAGAAGGATGCTCGCCGGAGGATCGCTGGAGGATCGTCGGAGGATCGCTGGAGGATCGCGAACCGCGGCGAGGGACGGAGAGCGGAGCGGAGAGGAGCGGAGCAGCGAGGTGAACCGTGCGTTGGTAGGGGGCTAGAAGAGAGCATCGGGGGAAGGGGTTACGCGGGGCAAGGGGAGGGGGGGACGAGTCGGTGGTCCGAGGTCAGCGGGGTGCATGACCTTACCTCGGGGGCCCCTTCCTTCCGTGGGGCCCCTCGGGCAGACAGGATGCGCTCAAGATTACCCCGTAGATACTGTCCGCGATGATTACAGAAATCTAGGAAGCCGCTCAATTTAATTAACCCTTAATTGCGAGTGCCCGGTTACGACGACGACGACGACGACCGTGTCTCGACTTTTCTCGAACCCGCTTCCACCTTTCGCTGAATTCTTGGAAAACGAGCAGCAGGGCCCGCGGAATCGGACGGCCTCCGCTTTCTCGCAACGCGCGCGACGAGAGTCGTTGCCATTGAAACGGAATATCGGAGCTCGTCGGGCA
Organism: Agapostemon virescens; assembly: GCA_028453745.1. Taxonomy (NCBI): domain Eukaryota; kingdom Metazoa; phylum Arthropoda; class Insecta; order Hymenoptera; family Halictidae; genus Agapostemon; species Agapostemon virescens. The sequence goes on from CM052099.1 coordinate 19,134,680, forward strand.
TATTCGTATCGCGCGGAGATAGATGCGGCGCGGCTCGAGTTTCGAGCCGGATTCCGCTTTATCGTCGGCGTTCGCGTCGGTACGGTACGACGCGGCGAGGCAACCGTAATGCCCATTACGGGCGCATTAACCGAAATTAGACATTGTTTCCCTCGCGGGGTTGGAGCGATGCAACGATGGGAGGACGACGACGACGACGACGAAGGCGGACGCGGAGGTCGGTCCTCTCCGTTCGAACGTTCGCTCGGCCCGGTCGAGGCAAACCGAGCCAAACCGAACCGAACCGAACCAAACCGAACCAAAAGAAAATGAAACGACCAACGGTACGCGACCGAGAGAATATAAAAAGGGACGAGAGCAGCCGAGAGACCGAGCAAGATGGTAAAAATTACGCGAGGTCGACACACGGTGGCGAGAGGGAGGCGGAGAGATCGTCGAACGGGAAGGAAGGAGAGCGCGCGTCTGCTCTTTCGTCTCTTTCCTGGTTTATCCGGCGTGCCTCTCCTCGCTCCTCTCCGTATCGCCGACCGTTTCTCTCCGTCTCCGTTCGACGCGAGCGTTTTTCTCGGTCCCCGATGACTGCCTTTCTCCCCAGCGTGCGCCAACGAGAGATTGCCGATATTACGCCGGGGTCGGGATCGTGACTTTAATCAATTAGCGGGGTTTCTCGGACCTGGGAAATGATTAGTAATCCGGCCGGTAGTCGATTCTCGATTCTCGATTCTAGCTCCTCGCCTCCTCCTGCCCGACGAAACCGTTTCGCGTCCCCGAGCCCCCGAGCCCCCGTCGCGACCCCCGAGCGATATCTCGACCGCGCATCGCTTCGCTCGAGCTTCCTCGAAAGACGTTCCGAGTCGCCCCCCGAAGCTGCCGTGCAAGCCCGCGCGCTCTCTTCCCCGATTCGATTCGCAACGAAACGCGAACAAAAGCGAGAGCAACGCGACCTCGTTCCATCGACGTTCGCGTCATCGGTCGGACCGTTTCGTTACCGATTCCGCGATTTCGAACCGCGTCGCGTTCGTTCGAACCATGGTCGAGAGAACGGCAAACGTGTTCGACAACGAAAACGACGGCGCGGGATCATTTCTCGAGCGTTTCGGCCGCTCCGTACAATTCGCAGCGAATCGCGACTCGCGACATTCGCGAACAGCCGGAATGAACCATCATAAAAGCCCCCAATCCATACAGCATTTTTCGAACAGCAAAATGACCTATCTGGTATGCAGATGTTTCAGGCCCCAAAATTCGAGGCAACGACGATTCCTCCATAGCTAGCAATTTCGCCGTAAAGCCATTACTCTTTGGTCGTTAAATGTCTATTATCCTTACCTTTTTAAACGAATCGTAAGGAACCGCGTCTAGAAGCAAGAAACGAAACGCGGAGAAACAGCGCGATTCCCAAAGAAACGAAATCGCGTCGAAAGTACCCGGCGCGGAGTCTTCTCGCGGACGAAGCTCGCTCGCGAATCGCGGAAACAACGAAAACGGCGAGCAGCGTTCCGATTAGGCGAAAACACCGGCTCGATGGATCGATTCGCGCGATCCCCCGCGGCGACGAACGTTCCGTGCGAGACCGTTCCGCGAGGAGTCGGACAACTTTGAGGAGATTCCAAGGTAACGCGCGGATTACCATCGATGCTCGCGTCCAACGCCGATGCGTCGGAACTCGCAAAAGCGAGCCACGCGATCGCGCTTGTCGACGTCGCCTTTTCTCTTTCGACGCGGATCGTTCGGACGCGCGCGCCGCCGAGCCATTCTTTCCGCGCATTCGAGATCGATCTTGATCGATCTTGATCGACAAAAAAATCGGCTCGCACGGCCGGCGAGGAATCGTTGACGCGAAGCGCGGCGGTCTCCGGCCCGTGTTTACTTCGCATAATCTCTTTCCGACCATTAAAATACAAAGTAGACGCATTACCATGACAAAACTGTCGTCGGGTCAAGAGTACCTGACACCGTTCGTGGGGGATTGCGATCGGAACTCGGGCTCGTTATGCATATTCAGAGCGGTGCAAGGTCCACCGTTGCCCGTATTACCCTTTGTTCGTTCCCCCTGCTCGACATCTAGGTAAACTTTCCTTTCGACTCGCGTTTCGAGCACGCGTTCCCCTATCTCTGCCTGCCTGCCTGCCTGCCTACTTGCCTGCTCGCCGAGCCTGCCGAGCCTACTTTTGCCTGCTTACTCGCCTGCCTGCCCGGTGCCTACCCGATGCTGGGATTTCCTTAGCGGATCGGTCGCACGCATCGCGGGATCCTAGTTTCATCGATCTTGAAACACGCGCGTTTACGAGAAAAACCAACGAGGAACGAAAAGAATCCTTCGATTTTGGTTTCGCGAACGTTCCGTCGATCCATCGACCATGTCAACGACAAAATTAACAGATCGGCATCGATTCGTCTCGATTCGTCGACGACGCGCCATTCCGTACGGGGGCTGGCTTCCGTTTCGATGGCTCGTCGTTCCGTGGGCCAAATTGGTCGCGCGCGATTGCTCGCAAACCAATTTCGAGGGTCTCTCCGAGTTCTCCCGGACGAGAGCGGTCGTCTTCTCGATACATCGTGCGTAGAAGAAGCTAGAAACGCGAGAACGCGCGCAGACCTATGCGCCCGATCGAATCGTATTCGATTCGGAGCAACCGGAGGCGACCTTCGAGGCTGTCGGAGCTCTCGCGCGATCAGAATGTGAAAGTTCACTCGGAAAAGGCGGTCAGCGTCGCGACTTTGGTCGACCAGCGGCAATCTATGGACGCCGCGGCGTTCGTTCTTCGGGGTTCGCCGCGCGTCTTTCTTCTTCTTCTTCTTCTTCTTCTTCTCTTCGGACGAGTCGACGCTTCGACGGAACTCTGTTTCCGTCGAGCCGGCGGCGAAAGAACGCGGATCGAGCAACCTCGGTGGACGTAAAATAGCGAAATAACGCAGGATCGAAAGGAGGCGGGGGCAAGGACGATCGAAAAGGTGCGCAACGCGAATCTCGTGGTCGCGGCCGGCGGTCGGCGGCTGCCGCTAGCCGAGAGAACACACCTGCCGCGCATCGCGAACCAGTCCCCGATAGACGCAAACGTGGGCAGATAACACGGCCGCGCGAGGATCGTACAACGCTTCGATACGCGGATCCGACCGAGCAAACTTGCTTTTACTTTTGCTCGTTTGCGCCTGGCTTTTCCTCCTTTTCGTACAGGCTGCCGTTCCCATCCGACTCGAGCGTCCTCCACGCGTCGCTTATTTTTTACGATACGGATAAACGTCCTAGCCCCTTGCACTATTCGGAACCTCGGGGAAAGTCAGGCCAAACTACCTCGATTGGAAGGTATTTACTTCACACGATGGAACTCTTGTGAAATTCAATTGAATTTCAATCGAAAACTTTGAAAAAATACTTCACTTATCACATAAGATTAAAACAAATTCTGAATAAGTAATAATAATATAATTCATTACACAATCCCATTCGAGATGTTCATACTTGGCCTGAAATTCAGACCACGAGTTAGACTCGTGGTATTCATGTTTGGCCTAAAATTTTTATCACGTGTCAGACTCGTTAAACTAGTGCAAAGGGTTAAAGAAACGTCGTTTCGTTCGAAAGTTATCCTGCCAAGGGATAAGAACTTTTCTCAAGGTGGTATCTCTTGAAATTTCGAGATCATCCGTTCGATTGGTGTTTGTAGTTCGTGTCGAGAATAAAAAGGGAAACACGTTGGTTTTAAAATAACAACGAATTTATTTCGACTAGATTTTATCCCGCACTTGTCGCCGGTCGATTTAACATTGGGCGACTTGTTTTGGTGGATCAGTGGTTCTAGCAAATTCTAGAGGTTCTGTAGAAACTGAGCAGCTCGGAACGCTGAATAATAAATCTAATCTGGAGCGTGATTTTAATGCGTGTTTAATAAATGGCGACAAACAGAAGAATCAAGAAGAAACGTACACAAACGATAATAACAAAAGACATTCGATTCACAAATGTTTCATACATGGCGCTAGGCGCGAACTTTAAACTACATAGTGAAACTTGATTTTCCTTAACAGGTTCCGGTATTTAACCCTTTGCGGACTACCGCCGCATATATGCGTTCTTCGTAAACCAACAATTTGGCCGAGCAACTCATATGTGCGTTTGGCGAAAACAACTGACAGAGCCGAAAGACGCGTATGTGTGTCTTACGCAAACAAATTGCAGTGGCCAACGAAGCTAACATTTTATCATTGAGAATCATTTTACTTATCCTGTGGGGAATCTTAGCATGTACAGATAGCTAGCATGTCTAGAATTTGGTACCTTCGAGTGCTATGAACGAAAATTGCGCTTAGGCTGAAATACGCGCTGGCAACTAAATGACTATCGGAGTGCGTCAGCCCGGCCTTAGGCTGCAGTTTGCTTCGAACCATCCCGTCCGCAAAGGGTTAACGTATATTAACCGATAGTTGACTTGAGTCCAACGAGATCTGGAGACAATATGGTCGTGTACGCCATAAACATAAAAATACGATGTTCTATGGGGACCGCGGCATGTATCCTTTCGGAACCGTACAATTATAGTCTTTTCCAAACGGAACTACGTATTTTTCCCGTCGAGATCGACGCGTATCGAACAACAAGGATTCGTAAATATCGAGCAATCGATGTATACGGCAAACGTTGCCCGACAGATACGCGCCGACCGCTGTACAGAGGAACAACGACGTTTCCAACGGGACGGCAACGGCTGCCGAGTCGTCCTTCCCGGTTGAAATTCGAAGGTTTCGGCTCCGACTCCTCGAGGGTCTCGAAAGGAACGAAGGACGGAGAATCGTTGGACGTCGGAGCGAATCACGCTCCGAAAGTATTTCTCGTGGAGCGTGTAGCGTGGGTCGCGGGGAAAGGGACGCTTTGAAAGACAGTAGGTCAAAAGAGCGTTCTCTCGGCCGCGAACCGGAACGAAGGAAGGACATCGCTGGGAGAAATTCCTTCGCCGGGAGGCTCCCACGCAATCGTCGTGGACGATTCACGCGATTACGCGTAATGGGAGAGTCGCGAGGGGCGGCTCGTCCTCGCGCGATCTCGACCGGATCGACTCGCGCGTCTTCGAACGTCGGAGAACGTTCCTTGTCGTTCTGCGAGGGGCGGTTTCGAATCTCGAAGAAAGCGGCAAAAGCAAGGATCGTCGGCGAACGCGTCGCGAAGAAAGAAAGAGAGAAGACGAACTCCCACGTTCGACGCGTATTTCGCACACGCGAGCCACCGGGCACGATACACGATGCATCGCTCGCGTAGCTGACCGTAAAGCACGATAAGTATCGGCTCGAACGCGAACGCGCGTTTACGAATCCTGGATCGTTTGGGAAAATTCGAAGATCGAACGAGTCACGGGTTCGCGGCGGTTGCTCTTCGACGCCGAGCGTCGTAACACGGTTCGGACGGTTCTCCTTGCCCCCGAGCCCTCCTCGATGGTCCTTCAACCGATTCGGACTCTCGAATCTCGGCCGAGTTGGTCGCAACGGACGTATTATCAACGTAGAAACGTATTCTCGAGTACGGACAAACGATTCCGTCGCCGACGCGCTCGCGACGTTTTAAAAAGCGCTGAAAGCGGTCACGGAGAAGATTTTGAACGCGAAGGGCGCCGAGCGGAGGATGAATCGCGTTGGCAACGCAGCCGGTAGACGATTTTCGCGCGGAGCGATCTTCCCTCGCTCGAACTCGCTCGGTCTCGTGCTCGTCGGTCCGCTCCGTTTCGGTTTGGTTCGGTTCGGTATCGTTCGATATCGTTCGGTATCGTCTTCTCGGTTCGTCGGTCGTGGCTTTCTCGATGTTAACGTTGTTGGCGTACAACGCCGGACCGTACCGTCGAGAGTAGCATGCGAGCGCGGGTCTCGCCGCGAGCAGACACCGTGGGAATGTTAGGCGGGCCCGCTGGCCGCGCAGACCGCGCGCGCTGCCCGCTCTGCCCGCTCTGCCCGCTCCTCTCGCCTCTCGCCTCACGCCTCTTTTCTCTTTTCTCCTCTTCGGGCTTCTCTTCTCCTTTCCACCTTGGCGCTCCTCCGCTCTTCGGCCGTTCGGCCGTTCGGCTGTTCGACTCTCTGCACTCTGCTCTCTGTACTCCGCTCTCCGCGCTCCGTCTTCTACTCTCTTTCCGCTGTTTCGGCCTGCTCGTTTTTCTTCTGTTCGGAACCCGCGCGTAACCCTTCGTAACCTCGTCGGATCCTTTCGAATCTCCGCGTCTTCTCCCCCTTTCGTTCCTCTCGCTTTGCTCCGTACTCCAACGAAGACGAACTCTTCGTCGTCGTCTTCGTCGTCTTCGTCGTCGTAGAGGGTATCGAACGCGTATCGCTTTCCCGCACGGTTAGGTCGTTCGTGGTCGCCGATCCACGAGTTTCGCGACCTCGAAACCTTAGAATTTAGAGCAACAGGGGTCACCGTTCGCGTCGTCGTTGGTCCGCGGGAACGAGGGGACGAGAGAACGAGGAAGCGAAACGCGAGTTTAGCGTAATGGCAAACCGCGCGTCGTCCATCCTGTTCGCGCTCGCGTAAGTAATCCCCTCGGAACGCGAGCGAGCGCGCGGAGGGTAGTCGCCGGCGAGACGGTACGAGTCGGTAACCTTCTTTCCGGCGAAATTATCATAATGGCTCGGAACAGAAGCATGGCCCGGAGCGACCTTCGCTCGCCTGGAAACTGCCTGGCACGATGCATATTCTCTCGCCATCTTCCGCGAGTCTACGAGCGCCGAGTTGCTTCGCCTCGCCTCGCCTCGCCTCGCCTCGCCTCGCCTCGCCTCGCCTCGCCTCGCCTCGCCTCGTTTCGCCTCGCTCCGGCTCTCTCGACTCTACGTTCTACGCTCTGCTCCTCGACTCGACCGGCGGGTTTACGTGTGCTCCCTCGAACCCGCCTCGGTTACCTTGCCGAAGCAACGTCAACTATACGCGCGCACACACGTCTACGTACGCCGGTATACATACCCCTCGCACGGTAATTACGTGACGTATTAATACCAGTTATTCCGCGTCGACTGGTTCTCTGCCCGTCCCGATCCGCAGGTGTATTTTGGACCTCTTTCTCTTTCCCTCCTCGTTTTCCTCGCTCTCGTCTTCGTCTCTCCTCTCTTCTTCCGTGCTTCCTTCCTTCCTGCCTGGTGCCTGGTTGTTGCCTGGTTGCCTGGTCCCTCGCTCGCCTTCCCCAACCTCTCTATCCCGTCATCTTCCTCCATCTCTTTTCTCTCTCTCTCTCTCTCTCTCTCTCTCTTAGCCTCTCTCCCGCCTTGCTCTCGAGACCGCTCTTCTCTTTTCTTTCGGCCGCGTTCCATTCCCTCTCATTTCAGTCGGCTCGCGTCGCGTCGCGTTCGCATTTGCGTCCTCCTACGAAAGGTATGCACTCGTCGCACAATAGGACGCTTTTACGAGCACGTCGAAGAAGATCGAGGCGTGGAGCACGAAGGAACGCGCGCGGAGTCGAAACCTGCTACCATCGCGTCGATTGGTTCGCCGAAATCGATTCGCACGCGCGCGTATCTTTGGTCGCCTCGGATAATCGCGCGCTCCTTTTTTCGCGTCCCGATCCACCGATATTTCTTGGTCCGTCCGAACTTTGAACTCGTGCGCCGGCTACGAGGTATTCCATCTCGAACGTCCACCTTGCCGATCCGAACGAAAACGAATCGAATCGAATTCCAGTGGAAACCGCGCGTTTTAGCCCTTTGCACTCGAAGCTGTTTCAACTAGAAAACCAAAGCAGATCTTCGGAGGTAGGATACTTTCGTTCTACATGAATTATTTTATCTTATGTGTCTGGGCTTTTTACTGTTACTCGTCCGTACAGACTTTAAATGTTTGTCAACTGCTTAGATGGCAAGACAGCGATGTTAAAATTCTTTCAAACAATAGTGTGACACTTTTTCGTGGCGCCTCAGAGTCGCCACTCGTGCGCTAAGGGTTAAAAAGAAACTTCAACACCGATTAACACTTTAACTGCTTAGATGGCAAGACAGCGATGTTAAAATTATTTCAAACAATAGTGTGGCATTTTTTCGTGGCGCCTCAGAGTTGCCACTCGAGCACTAAGGGTTAAAACGAATCTCCAACACCGATTAACACTTTAACTGCTTAGATGGCAAGACAGCGATGTTAAAATTCATTCAAACAATGGTGTGACACTTTTTCGTGGCGCCTCAGAGTAGCCACTCGAGCACTAAGGGTTAAAAAGAAACTTCAACACCGATTAACACTTTAACTGCTTAGATGGCAAGACAGCGATGTTAAAATTATTTCAAACAATAGTGTGGCATTTTTTCGTGGCGCCTCAGAGTCGCCACTCGAGCGCTAAGGGTTAAAAAGAAACTTCAACACCGATTAACACTTTAACTGCTTAGATGGCAAGACAGCGATGTTAAAATTATTTCAAACAATGGTGTGGCATTTTTTCGTGGCGCCTCAGAGTCGCCACCCGAGCGCTAAGGGTTAAAACGAAATTCCAACTGTTTTTTCGCGTTTCGTTTTCAATCTTTACGCGGTTCCTTACGATTTATTTAAAAAAGGCAAGGATGATAGTCACTGAATTGAGTTTGGTAAACTGTGTAAATAAATGTATTTTCTAGCCTTAACAAAACTTTAACAAATTTCCAATTTTAATAATCGAATGATTGGATGAAATGAATAGCTGAATCTATACCGCGGATCTGGCGCACGTCGAGAGTGTTTTTGTGTTAATGACGAGAAGAAAAAAAAAGAAGAAAGAGAAGAAACGCACAAATCGATAATAACAAGAGACATTTGATTCACAGATGTTACATACATGGCGCTAGGCGCGAACTTTAAATTATATAGTGAAACTTGATTTTAAAATATTGTATCGATTGAAGGTTTTTATGATGGTTCCTTCTCTCTCGCGCGGAACACCAACACCATTTAAACACTTTAACTGTCGAACTGGCAGCGTAAAAAATTTCACAGAAGCAAAGTAATTTATTTAATACAGCAACAATGTCAAAATTCAAATTGTATGACGAATGGGGTCACTTTGAACCATCTTGTAATCTCCAGACATCAACTAAATTGAGTGCAACGAATATATGAATGTAAAAATATACTTTTAAACATGGAGAAATAATTCTGTCACCCACATGTGGGTGACATGGGAGTCAAAGTGTTAAACGATAGTGGATTGCGACGCGTTCGAACTGGACCTCGCTCCTCGACAAACGGCTAAACGGATAGCATTCGTTGGCACAGTCGAACGAACAAATGCTTACGGTCTCGAGAGTGGAGCGAGACTCGAAGATACGATTTCTCGTCGATGATTCTCGTCGATGATTCTCGTCGGGAAACGAAAAGGATCGTTGCGCTGTCCCACGGCATCGAGTTATCGTTCGCCTCGGTGAAATCGATCGACCGCGCTTCGCGATTTCGATTCGATTTTTCCGCTCAGCCGACCCAAATTAGGCCCCGTTCCTCCTCTTCGCCTACGATCCGCGACGCGGGCAACGTTGAAAATGGGTCGCGAAGGATCAAGGAGATCCGAAGAGGCGCGAGGAATCGAAACGCGAGCGCGCAGAGCTCTCGAGGCGGACTCTCGAGGTGGCTGGTCGCGATAACGGGACAACGGTACGGAAATCTTAATAGCATCGACTCGCGGTTCTTGGCTCTTGGCTCTTCTCGCCGGCGCGACCGCCTACTCTTTACCTTGCCACCTTCGAGCCGGAACCGACGCTCGAGGGGGGCTCGAGAGGCTCGAGAGGCTCGAGAGACGAGAAAAACGAGAGAGAGAGAGAGAGAGAAAGAGAGAGAGGTTCGAAGGAGCCGGCACCCGCTTATTAGCCACGTAAAAATGATTCCGTGCCGCATCGGCCACGCGATACGCGTCTGCCTTCCTCCGTTTTCCTCTTGTCGTTCTTTGGACAGCTCGGTCTCGTTCTCGGTGTTCTTCTCCTCGCCTTCCTTGCCGCTCGCCGCCGACCGTTCCTAGACGCAACGTGTCAAAGCATAAAGCGAACGAGCGAAACGGCACCGGGGCCCGGCCTGGCCCGGCCGGACCCAGCTCTCGGGTTCGGCCACGAGGAAAGGGTCGAGATCGTCGAGCGGCCGAGGGAGACGGGTAGAAGTCGAGGAGGAGCGCTCTTCCCATCATTAGGTTATTTCGTTGCGGGATCGCCGCAGGGACTTACGTAGGTGTTTATTTATCGTCGAAGGCCGCACGCGGAGAATTAGTACCGGCCGATGCACGCCTCTATAATCTCTATTCGAAGCAATTATCTCGCGAATCCCGATGGACCTTCCGAACCGAGCGGCGCGCGGTCTTTCCGCTCGGACGAAAACTCCCGCGTCTTCGCGATCCTCCTTCGAGAATTCGAACTCGAGTTTCTACGGTGTTTCGAGACGCCTAACACCGTCGACCCAATGACCCCGTACCGATGCTCATGTAGGTCGTTGCCATCACCATCGCCGGAGAAACCGCGGTCGTACGGGTTTCCGAGTTATTTCGCCGCTTCTCCTTTTTCTTTCTACCGCGACGCCACGATTCCTCGTTTCTCCTCTCCTCGTTGCCGATCCCTTCCGCGCGGCGATCCGGATTCGCAAAAATCTAAGTTACACCGCGTAAAACTCCTTTTCCAAAACTGTATTCGATCGGAATCCGATCGACCGACGAACCGTTCTCGTTCGAGAGAACGAAACCGGCCCGTTCGCCGCGACCGGGCACCCTTGGAAGTCGACGATCGCGGAGTCGACAGCGACCGATCGCGGTGGACGACGAACGAAAGATCGAGCATATCGTAGAAAAGAAGGAAATACATTTTATAGGATTTGTAGAATGCGTTACACCGTATTCTGTGTATACCCTGTACATTACCCTGTATACTGTGAAATGCGGTCAACGAGAAGTTTATATATTATTATTCAAATGTCATAAACAGTTTTTCGCAAAACCTTTGACGAATCGTCTTGTAAATTGGATTTGTGTTTAACCCTTTGCACTCGAATGGCGCCTCTAAGGCGACACTAAAACTTGCATTACTATTATTCAAGGAACTCTTACATCGCCGGGTTTGCAGTTGAGAAATCGATAAAAATCTAGAAGTTCTTAGCACAAGTCATAGTAATTAATTTCGTATGAACGAAAGGAAATGAACTGTCTACAGCGGAGTTGTTATAGATAAAAATATTGTTTCGATTTTGGAGTGGAATTGCTTCGAGTGCAAAGGGTTTAATAAATCAGTTAAATCAGCTACAGATACGTGCTCGTTGTGGGTGTTCGCGTATTTCCGCGTATCGACCCGGTAGCAACGAACGTATCGTGCACCCTCGTCCACGCGCGATGATCCGTCTTTGCTCGGCGAACGATTTCCGAAAGCTTTTTCAAAGGGTTAACGGTAGCTAGTCCGGACAGATAGTGGAACGCGATCGTTCGAAAGCGTACGTTTTACGCGTACGCGACGGGGTAGAAAATTTGACCGTCGCGAACGCGACGCGGGTCCGACTTTTACGGTACCGCGTTTCGCCGAGGGGTCGTATTTTTTCGTGGACGCGCTCAGAACCGACGTTTACGGTGTCTCGTTCGAGAGTCTCGACGTTCTCTCGGTCGGTACTCGGCGAACTCGCTTGAACCCCGTCCCGGTTCCGTTCCGTATTCGTTTTCGTCGCGGTCAAGATCGCGTTTCGACGGAGCAATTTCGAAGCTGTACGCGACGGGCGCTAACGAAATTCCTTTCCGCGCGGGCGCGCGCGATCGTCTTAATCAACGCGCTGTCGCTGCGAACGAAAAAAATTAGCATTTTAAATGACGCGCTCCACGGGTGCTCCTATCTCTTGTTCCGAGCTCCCTACCCTGTTTCCCGTTACGCGGTCGTCGGTCGTCTCGGCGCTCGGCTCGGCTCCGCTCGGTTCTTCGACTCGCTTCTACTCTTCGTCTGCCTACTACTCGCCTCTACTCTCGTCGTCTACTCGCCCGTTCTCGTCTACTCCCGTCTACTCTCGTCTACTCTCAGCTCCAAGTTCGTCGTCCAGGTTCTTCTTTTATTCCCGAGTCGACGTCGACTTCGCGATTCGTTTATTATCGAAGAGGAACGGAAGATTGATCGTCGTTTCTCGATGTTTATAATTATTTTGAACGATGCCTGGTGCTCATTGTGCTCCGCGCGGAGACGGACACTCTGCGCAACCAACGAAGAAAGCGATAAATTCTCTCCTCCTTTGCCTCGACTCTTCCACGATCTTCCATCTCTCTCTCTCTTTTTCTCTCTTTCTCTCTCGTTTCGCTTCGCGTTACCGTCTCTTTCTATACTCGGCTTTCTCGAGGCACTCTCGTTGTCCCTCTCCGTTGCTCGAATCGCGCGTCAGCATCATCAATCCACGTCCGAGAAGTTCTCCGTGGCCGTGCGCGACGGGTTCTCTCGTATCCGAGAGTCCGGGACTCGGAGGCTTCAAAGACTTCCGAGTCTCGAGTCGATCGACGAATTCTCTGAAATTTCGATCGCGATCGCGGACCTCGGTCCCCCTCCGTCCGTCGGAAATCCTTCGAGAATTAAACTGGGTCCGCGCGGGCGCCTCGGGTTTTCGATAAAACGAACAAACAAGCTCGACCGGATGCTCGATCGCGTTTCTCGGAGGCGATCACGGTCGACCTTCGACCCGCCGCGTGCCGCTGTCCAAGAATTTAGGCGCGTCGGGCTCGCGATAACGCTTGTTCCGTCTCTCTTTCTCTCGGTCTTCCAACGCACTCTTCTCGTCGGAATTCCTCTTCGATACGGATGCGTCGTTCGCGGCGCGGAGAGTCCGCGAAACCGATGGCCGAGGAGGCTGGTGTTTCGCGTTCGCGTCGACCGGAACGAGACGCGATTCGACTCGCCGCGAATTCTTTTCCGCTCGAGCGAGCCTCTCGAACGAGTATCCGCGTTCGGGCCGCGACCGATGCAGCACGACGAACGCTAACGGTACCGAACGCGAGTACGCCGCGCGGCCGTCCCTCGAACGTTAAGCCTCGTCGCGTTTCTCGCCGCGTAAACCTTATTTCGTACGCGTTTGTCCGGAAGCTTAGCCGAGAACGCGCGCGATACTCCGCGACGCTTCGAAATTCGACGCGGATGTCGCGAAACGAAAATTCTAAACGTCGTTCCGGCACCGCGACCTCTCGAGAACGGAGCCGAGTCGCTCGCCAGATTGGCGGCGATGCATCCGCGAAGAGGGCGGTCCCGAGCGCGAAGGATCGACGAAGCGACGCGAGAACACGGAAAGAGGATTCGAGCGAACGGTATCACCGGGATCGCTCGAACTCGTGCCGAGGCAAGCGCGAATCGTCCTCGGCGATTCCGTGCATCGCTTGCGATCCGTGCGCGATCGGTGCGCGAACCGTCTCGGGCCCGTCGATTTTTTCACGGGAACCCGCTCTCCTCGCATGGCAAAGGGACTGGCGACGGGGAGAGGGACGGATGGAAAGATAGAAGAGACGGTGTTCGTTAGCCGTGGGGCGGAGGTTGGAATTCAGGCGGTGCGCAGCAGGGTGCCGTTTCTCCTCGAGACCCCGGAGAAAAAGGAAGAGACGAATCGACGCGACGCGGAGAGAGCGAGACGGAGCGAGACGGAGCTCCTCGCCGGGCCGCGTCGCGAGCACGAGGGACGGTCTCTCGTACACGGTAGAATCTCTTCCTGTCCCCGACTTCGCCGCTCGGTCTTTTCGCCGCGATCGACCGAGATTTTCGCTCTACGACTCGACCGGCTGAACGATCTTTGCGAAAATTCGCGAACGGGAAGCGCGAGCTTTTCTTCGGTCCGGCGTCGACTCGAAAGAGGATTCTCGCGAGAAGCGAGTACAGGAGAGGCGTGCGTAACCTTTGGCGTTTGTGTGTTGCAGCGGTGCAAAGGGGTCGAGTGCCGCCGTCGCAGCCATCGCTGCCAGGTCTGCCGGGTCAGTTCGCGTTGACGAACGGCGACGCGGTCGCGTGCGCCAGCCTGAACGGCCACTCTTACCTCTCCTCGTACATAAGCTTGCTGCTGAGGGCGGAGCCGTATCCGACCTCGAGATACGGCCAGTGCATGCAACCGAACAACATCATGGGGATCGACAACATCTGCGAGCTCGCGGCGAGGCTGCTGTTCTCGGCGGTCGAGTGGGCCCGAAACATCCCGTTCTTCCCGGACCTGCAGGTGACGGACCAGGTCGCGTTGCTCAGGCTAGTCTGGAGCGAGTTGTTCGTGCTGAACGCGAGCCAGTGCTCGATGCCGCTCCACGTGGCGCCGTTGCTGGCCGCGGCCGGTCTCCACGCGTCCCCCATGGCGGCGGACCGCGTGGTCGCGTTCATGGACCACATCAGGATCTTTCAGGAGCAAGTCGAGAAACTGAAAGCGCTGCACGTCGACTCCGCGGAGTACAGTTGCCTGAAAGCCATCGTCCTCTTCACCACAGGTAACTTTCGCCGATCGGCTAACTCTTTTCGTCCGATCGTTTTCGCTAAATCTTTTCTCCTCCCTTTCGTCGAACAAAGAGACACCGCTCGATACCGTCGCGAAACGAGATTATCTCGACGGTTGCGCGATATCCAGCGGTTAACGGGCAACGGCTCACGGCTCGTGGCAGGGAGCTCGCGTTACTCTCGGCAACCGGCGTGGCGCGGCGCGGCGCGGCGCGACGCGGGACGATGTTATCTCGAAGACGGTCGTTGTTGTCACGCGGTTCGTCGATTCTCGACGAGCTTAGAGGAGCTTAGAAAGGGACAATGGTTCCCAGAGAACGCGGTTCCGCGATCGGTGGCAGAGCCGCCGGAAGAAGTCGCATCGCGAACGGCCGGAGCCTCTTGACGCGCGCGATGCTCGTTCGTTGTCCGTCCGTTGATCGTGCCTGCCCGCCCGCCTGCCTGCTTGCTTGCTTGCTTGCATGCCTGCCTGCCTGCCTGCTTGCCTGACCGTTCGCTCGCTCGCTCGTTCGCTTGCTCGCTTGCTTGCCTGCTTGCCTGCCTGCCTGCTTGCCTGCCTGCCTGCCTGCCCGCCTGCCTGCCTGCCTGCCTGCCTGCCTGTCTACCTTCCTTCCTTCCTTCGTCCAGCTTCGTCTAATCGACGCGAAGATGTTATCGGGCATCTCCGCGACTGTCATCCGGAACGCGATCCCCGCTCGAGCCAGAGACGAGATTCGCAGACGGAACAATGCGACGAGCGCAGGCTCGTCGATGTTGCGCCGATCGTCATCGAGCTGCGGAGACAATGCTCGCGGTTCTGTTTCCCTTCGTATCTATCTCGGCCCCTTCCCCTTCCCTTCCCGTTTCTCTCGTATCTCATCCTCGTTCTCGTTCTGGCTCTCCCGTTCCCTTCCCCGAGCCCGTTTCCACCTCCGCCTATATCACCCTTTACGCGTTTTAGGTCGTTCGCGAACCATTCGCATCCTGTAGCCGTAGCGCGTGCGCGAAATCGTTTAACGATGATTACGATAACGCCTCGCGAAATCTAAAACGTTGATGGAATATTATTTACTTACGCGCGTCTGCTGCGCGATATTTACCAGCGCGTTTCCCGTCGTCCGGGAAAATTCTCTGAAACGCTTTAAAAGGACTGTTACGAACGTTAAACGGTATCCGCTATCCGTTTCTCTGTTCCCGTCCGTTCAATTCTCTCGTTTCGCGCACGCTCGCATCCAACGAGGACGACGACGACGACGACGACGACGAAGCCTCGCGGTAATTATCCGGCAGCCCATCCACTCCCGTTCCTTTGCCGTCCCTCGAGAAATCGCAACCTAGACACCGCCGTCCGATGCTCTTCGAAGCCTACCGGTCGATCGTTCGAAGCCGTCGAAAATTTCCTCTTCGGCTTCGTTCGGCTGTACGCGTTTCTCGCGCAACCGTAGAAAATTTTCTAGAAATTTCCTTGCTCGTAGGATCGTAGGAGCGTAGAATAATCGTAGGACCGTAGAAGCGTAGAAAGTCGACGCGACGCCGCGTCGCGCGTCGTTCCGTGCCGAACCATCTCGGTGTAGATACCAGACAACCGGCTATTTATTTCCGTGCTATATGGGCGCGCTTAGCTTGGCTTAGCTTATGCTAATGTCCCGATTCTCGGGCTTTCTCCCTTCAGCCCTGCGCTCGGCAACCCTCTTTTTCTTCTTTTCCTTCGCCGCGAAGGACCCGCTTCTTCTCTCCCGGCCGGTTCGTTTTGTTTTTCCTTGGTTTTTTCTCTCTCGTTTTACTCGAAGGCTGCGCGCGGATCCCTTCGAATCCCTACGCCGCGACGCGATACGGGCCCTCCGCTCCGACTTTGTCCGCGACTTTGTCTCTCCCTCGCCGAGTCGTTCTCCATTTTTTCCAATCTCCACGATTTCGCGACGCGTCCGCGCTTGATTCCCTCAGCCCGATCAGTGATCCTTTTCAACGTTTTTACCGCGATTCGAACGTTCGCGGATCGCCGGATCGCCCGTCGGCCCGTTTGCCGGTAGGAGGAAACCGCGAAACGCAAAAAGTTACATCTCCGACGAAGAATTTTCGTTTTCCGGATCCATCCGCTCTGGTCCGCTCGCGAAAGGGCAGTCGCCGCGCTCTCGTCGTCGGAGATCGCGCGCCTCTAATTGTTCGGATAAAACGGTGGAACGAGGGCACGGTGCATAAAGTACGTTTAGCTCGCCGGATCGACCGTTCCAGCGGGTTCGGCTTTCTCCTGCGCTCGCTCGCGAGGTCTATACCCGGTGGCGCGAACGAGAATCCACGGGCCGTGCGAAAACGTTTCGGTTTTCGATCGAGTCGCGCGAAAAGACACAAACTCGGTTTCGCGAACGAGCTTCGAGACCGGGAGCCGACCGATCCGTCGCGAATTCTTCGGAACGACCAACGATTCCCGTCGACGGCGCGTACCTCGCGGACGATGTTTTCGGCGTTCGCCGGTTCGCCGACCACCCCGTAGAGGCATGCGAAGCCACGGCGCGGATATATTTATGCGAGAGGGTATTACGGCGAGTGCGGTACCTACGTGTATCTTGATGGGAAACACTCCCACGATTACGTGGCATGCGATGCAATTCCTTTTGCCTTGGCCAACCGGCATGGCGCGGCGAGCAGCAACCGGCGAGCAACCGGCGAGCAGCAACCGGCGAGCAACCGGCGAGGGCTAACCATCGTCGTCGACCCACGTAGATACTCGCTACCATCCGCTTTTCGCTTTTCGCTTTTCGTTTCTCGGCGGTCTCCGCATAGCCTTCTCGGTATTAACGGCGTAATTAAGAATATAACCTGTACGCGGAGACCGTTCCGCTCGATTACGAGGAATCTGCTCGTGGAACGTCCTCGCCGACGATCCTGCCGACGCGCGACGTCCTCCGTTTACCGAACAAACCAACGTCGAATCTGTTCGCGGCTCGGCAGCATTTCCTCGGCTCCCAAGTTCTTCGCGACAACAGCTTGGACGATGGAACGAGCGTTTTCGTTCGTCTCGCGATCCTTTCCTAAATGCAACATGGCGACTTGCGCGGAGTATGCGCAAACGCGATGTTTTCCAGTCCACGAGTCGTCTCGATTCCGCCTTTCTACGAGTTTTCTTCCCTTCCCGAGCAACGCGATTTTCGGCGAAACGACGACGAGCCGGAGAGAAAATTGCCGACGGCTGCGTCGACGGTGGGATATTTCCACGGAGGCCTACGAGTTTTATGACGCGTCTCTTCCATCGGGGCCCGCCGGAAAATCGTCGGCTTTCTCGTCGTCGTTGTTAAAATTTTCTTACACGACTACATTTCCCATTGGAAAACACACAATTTAAAAAAAAATTCAAATTTTTTCGACCTCTGGTTTCCGAGATATCACAAAAAATATGGTTTGACCCTCAACTGTGAGGGCTGTTTTCAACCCTTCAAAGTGGATGTCTGCCGATAAAAAAAAAACACGTGTCAAATATTTTTCAAAGAACTATAAGCTCCCATAAGTTTCATCAAAATCGGATTTTCGCATCTGAATATGTTCCCTTGTGAGACTAAAGCTAATTTTATAGACCATTTTAGGATTAGGTTAATGTTGTCTTATATCATCAATTTATTATTATCTTGCCATTATATGCTTTACAATAATAAAAATACTCCCGTGGCGTCCTAAGCGAGACATGTGATTTCGGCGAGGCAGTGAAAGTGTTAAAAAGAAAGGTATAATACTTATATCTGTAGGAATAAAGCCGGCTGACTGGTTACACAGATATTTATTAGCAATTATAATTCGCAATCACGACTTTAATTATAAAAATTTTACCGACACGACACACGAATTCGACTATACGACTTTTCGCCAACTAATTTTTATCGATAACTGATTCCGTTGACGAAGCCGCGAAGGTTGCGGGGCAACGTCTGTTTCTTTTTAAACATTTGGCGGCTCTCGCGTCCACGCCGCTCATCCTTCATCCATCTCACATATCTGTTAGACTCTATTTCAAATTTCCAACACGAGTCTGACTGGTCGTAATATGGCGAGGGGTTAATCGGAAAGGCTTTCTTTAAAAAATATTGCAGAGCAGTCGCGTCGGTATCGCGAACGTGTTCGTAGAATCGATTCCGGAATCCGCGAGACGCGTCCCCGCTACCGTTTCGCGATTCCGATTCGCAAAAAGACTGGCGATCGCAGAATTTTCCTGATCGAGTCGTTTGGAAAGTTGCGGTTGAGCCGAACGAGGAAAAACAAGGGTAAAAAATGGAAGAGGCGAAGAAAGAGGAGGGGGAGGAGGAGGAGGAAGAAGAAGAAGAAGCGGCAGATTATGGCCGCGTCTAAACGTTCCAGCGGCGTGTTCTCGGTGCGGTGGCAGCGAGTCCGGACGATACCGCGCGGTATTCGAGAGGGGATATCTGCTCCGGTAATTTTTCCGCGCGATCGTCCAACGACGCGATGGTTCCGCGCATCACGACCAATCGCGAGACGGCTATAGCGCGTCGAAACGGACGCGCAAACGAGGGCATCGCGGAGACGGGAGGAGAAAGTAACCGCGCGCGATCGTCGGTCGCTCCGGCCCGTCGAACCGATACGTTGGCCGTTCCTCGCGAATCGCGACCATCGAATCTCGGCGACGTTTGCTCGCAACAAGGTGGCACGGTTCGTCGCGAGTATTCGACGCGAGAGCAGGCGAAGCAACGTCGGTTGTTCGGTCGTTCAAAAAGACCGTTCCTTCCAAAAAACGTCTCACGCCAGATCGAATCGGAGTAGTTACCTCTTCTCCGGTGAATCGATCGTACGTTGCGACGGGTAAAGTATTCGTTCCCGACGGCGCGGCGAGGAAAATCGAGAACGCTCTCGGAGACGTCGGGTCGACGTTGCGCAACGTTACAGCGATAAACTTTGCATCGCGCGGATAATCGCCCTCGTGGTTCGAGCTTCGAAGACTGGACGCGATTCTCGTTCCGCTCGAGTCGCGAAAACGCGTTCGGGACGGCTCGAACGACCGAGAGAAAAACCCGTAGAAGTTGTCGTTGATTCGCGCCGAACGCGCGCGATACGACGAGCCTGCTAACCTACATTTAAGCGAGAATATCGCGCGAACGGTCGACCGAATTGCACCGATCGTTAATATCGTGTGCCCGTGCCGCGGCGGTGTCCTCGATCACGCTGCCGTATTATTGGCGCGTTTATCGTTGTCGTTATTATCGCCGTCTGTCGTTCGCGCTCACCTGTTAACCTCGGATAATTTATCGACGCCGCGGAACACGCTGCTGCTCTCGAAACGTCGCGCGACGCGCGTCCACGGTCCGCCGTCCACCGTTCACCGTTCACACCGTTCACCGTTCACCGTCCATCGTTGACCATCGACCGGAGACGGAGAGACGATCAGGGATGATTGCGCGCGACGTGGAAGACACGCGCGCGATTCTATCGCGACCGACGATGCGCGCGCGATTACCGACCACCGCAATCTACCATCCGATTTTCGAAAGAAGACGCTCCGAGTGGTCGTAGCCGTCGTCCCCGACCTCCTCGAACGCGCTCCGCGGGAACGAAGCGAAGAAAAGTAGCGGTCGTACGCGGTTCGTTGCGGTAACCGCTGCCTGGCCGGGACAGCGTCGTTTTTAGTCCTGTTTTGCGACAAGGACGACGCGGCGACCGGGAAATCCCGATCGAGAGAATTTATGCCAGCGAATTACGTAAACGCGAGATCGATCTCGAGTCCGTCGAGATTACGCGTGCTCGGCGAGGCGAGCGATCCGACGACGGATCGCGAGAGCGCTACGAAATTCCAACGTCAGCTTCGGCAGGGTACAGAGAGAGAGAGAGAGAAAGAAAGAGAAAGAGAAAGAGATCGGCGGACGCGCTTTCGAAGCTCATCGCTAGAAGCGTGCATACGTTCGACGAGACAAAAGGAAAAGAGAGCGAGCCGACCGACCGACCAACGGACCAGCCAACCAACCAACCAACCAACGAACGAACGAACGAACGAGCCCGGTCGCAGAGGGCGAAGCTCTTCGGAGAAGGGGAGGCCGCGTTATCTGCAAAACCGGGACCACGATCCTCGCGACCGGCTCTCTATCTCTCGCATTGTTGCTTGGCGTTGAGTCGGGGTCGCATCCCCCAACCCTTGACTTTGAGCGTTACCCATTTACGTTTTATTATCTGCCCTCTTCCGTGCGCTCTCGCGCGTTCCCGTTCCCGTTCTCGTTCCCGTTACACGCTCGACGCCTCGCTTCGCCTCGCCTCGCCGCGCCACGCCACGCCACGCTATCGTCGATCGAAACGAGGGTGACCAAAAATTGTACGCGGTTCTCGCCTCCGGAACCACCGACACCGATACACGCGTTTACGACGCGTTAACGCTTTCCAACGGATTGCTCGTAATTTCGTGGCACGTCGAAATCGTTCATTGTTTAGATATCGGTCTTATCGTACGCCGGTCGCGACGTTCCGCGGGATTAACTCGATTACGGATAATTTTTCGCATCTCCCACGGCCTTCGCAAAGACGATGTTCGCGCGGGAAGGGTGGAATCGCAGGAATTGCCAGCGGACTCGCCGGCGTTCGCGGACGCGCGAGACCGTAACCCTTATCGGCGTATCGCAGGGCAAAGGGTTGGCCCGGTATTAGAGTAAGCCGCGGTATTAACCTCGGAGTTTAATATAAACGACGGTGCTCGGGTCTACGGCGTCGTTTCGAGGAGGACGAGGACGGCGAACGCCGGTCACGTGACCGTCGGACAATGCGAGACGCTTATCGACGTCCTCGGCCGAAACGAACCCTCGGCTCTCTCGGCCTTCGCTACTGCCCGTCCTCCGACCTCTGCGTTCTCTCTTCTTCGTCCTTCGTCCTCTGTAACCGCTTCGCGTTGGATCACCGATGCAGTCTGCTCCTTTCCTTCGCGACAAGTTCGTTCGTCGCTGTCGCGTTTAACCTCCGCCATCGTATTACCCACCAGTTATCCGCTACCCTCTGTCCCTGTCCTTCCCTTTGTCCTCCGTCCCTTCGCTGCTTTCCACTGGCCGAAAATTCGTCGGACCGCGATATCGGACACCGATAGGCCGCGCGCGAAACCGAAACCCTCCATCCTCTTCGTCGTCCTCGTCGTCGTCGTCGTCGTCGACGCTGCAAAGCTGGATTCGACACCGCATTCCGCGATCGTTGTTCTTTCCGCGTTTCGTTTTTAATCTTTAAACGCGGTTCCTTACGATTTATTTAAAAAGGTAAGGATGATAATCACTGAATTGAGTTTGATATACTGTGTAAATGAATGTATTTTCTAGTCTTAACAAACTTTAACAAATTTCCAACTTTAATAATCGAATGATTGGATGAGATGAATAACTGAATCTATGCCGCGGATCTGGTGAACGTCGAGTGTGTTTAGGTTGAGAGGAGTGTTTAGAAACTGAGCAGCTCGGAACGCTGAATAATAAATCTAATCTGGAGCGTTATTTTAATGCGTGTTTAATAAATGGCGACAAACAGAAGAATTAAGAAGAAACGTACAAATCGATAATAACAAAAGACATTCGATTCACAAATGTTTCATACATGGCGCTAGGCGCGAACTTTAAATTACATAGTGAAACTTGATTTTCCTTAACAGGTTCCGGTATTTAACGTATATTAACCGATAGTTGACTTGTGTCCAACGAGATCTGGAGACAATATGGTCGTACGCCATAAACAGAAAAATACTGTATGGATTGAAGGCTTTTATGATGGTTCCTTCTCTCTCGCGCGGAACAATCGTTTCGCGTCTCGAGTCGAAAGTTTCGCCGATGTCGCGATCGATCGTGTAGGGGCAAAGGGATTTCAAATAATATAAATCCGTGTTACCGCGACTATCGTTCGATCCCGTCTGGCTTCCGAACGACGACGACCGTCCTTTTTTATTGGGTCCTATTGCATGCTGTTGCTTGGCAACGCGGCGCGTTAGTTATACATTGTATGTACCTCTTACAACATGGTATACATTTCCTACAATCGCTGCCTCGTTTTTTGGAATTGGCGCGTATCGACCTCGTTCGGGTACCGTAACCGCGCTCCCCCTGTTCGCGTCGCTCGTTCACGTTCTTCAATATTTTTTTCGCGATTCTTTTCCGCGATCGCTGGCCGCCGTTGCTTGGAAAATATGAAAATTCGCATAGAGGGACCGAGTCCGCAAGGAAGGACGAGAACGAAGGGAAAAGGGTGCCGCGGAACAAAGCAAAAAGTTGTCCCCGACGGACAGGGAACGCGCTTTGTGTTCGCGTTCGACGAAGGCAAGTTTGTTCGTCGGTGAACAAGCGTTGCGTTTCATTCGCGAGTACGCGTTTTTCGATTCGACCGGCGAACCTTTACTTTCGCGCTCCGTTTTCGTTAAGACTCTTAGGAATCGCGCAGGGTTTTTCGGAAAATTCTCAGGAATTTTTGATCGTTTTGGGCCACGGCGAAATCGGTTTTTCTTTCTTTTATCGTATTTTGTCGCGGTCGGCGCGCCGCGTTTTCTGGGTTCGCGCTGGGTCGCCCGAAAGGAAAGTAAAATAAAATTAGCTCCGCGTTGAACGCGTCGGGAACGAACGCGGTCTAAATTTATTGCGCGCTCCCGCCACTTTATTCCTAACCTGATTTATTCGCGCGATCGAAGAACCGACCCTCCGAGGAATTCCTCCGAGCTGTTCCTCCTTTGGCGCCTAGAAGAAATTCCTAAGAAACGACCGAAAGAACCGGCGAAAGAAACGTGCGGTACAGATGGAGGACGGGCGGACAGCAGCGCGTGCTTCCGACACTACGAGGACCGACTCGCGAAGCGTCGTTTATCGGTGCCGTTCGCATCCACCGTTCGTCGACCGACGCGCGCTCGAGATTCCGAGACTTCGGAAAAGCTTTCGCCATTTTTCGTGGTTTTCGTGCTTTTCGATCGGCGAGCTCTCGACGGGAAGCGGGAAGCGGAAGCTGGATAAGTGGGTTGCCGCCGGTTGTCTCGCGATTTCGCGAACAGAGATTATGGGGGAAGTTTTGGCCGTCGCACGCGTGCCATTCCTAGTCCCGCATGCCTTCCGTACATCGGGACGGGATGGGACGGGACGGGACGAGACGGGATGGGACGGAACGCACCGCGCCGCCACCACCAGACAATATCGCGCATTCACAGATTGCGCTGTCAGGCACTCGAATAATATTCGGGGTGACACGCCATGTATCCGCTATGCGGCACGCCGCGCACCGCGCTCCTCGCTCCTCGCCTCGCCTCGCCTCGCCTTGCCTCGCCTCTCCTCGACGAGTAGAACGGCCTCTGCTCCTGTGCTCTCTTCGTATGACTCAGCATCCCCCGTAGCAGCAGCGACCGCTGCTTTTCGCTCCGTCTCTTTCCTTCTGTCGGTGGCTTGGGGTAGACCGCGCGCGGGGCTGTCCAAGGGGCGGCGAAGAAGCCTCGGACGGAAAGAGATCGCGAATCGGAAAAACGACGATACAGAAACGAGGGAGGCTGGCCCGACCAAAGAGAGTCGCGCGCCTCCACGCACAGGGTGTTTCCTTTATCTTGAAAAATTGGAATATCTCGCGAAACGATATCAAACTTTTCGTGCCCGTTGTTTCTCGAGACGGACGGTTCTTTGGAGGACAAAGAGCGTTCTGGACGGCCACGAGTATTCGAAGACGAAGAATTGCAGACATTGGTGAATGAAGATCCATGTCAAACGCAAAAACAAATTGCAGAAGCGTTAAATTGTGCTCAATCTGTCATTTCCGACCGTTTAAAAGCCTTAGGGAAGGTTTACAAGGACGGAAAGTGGGTCCCATATGAACTCATTCATTGAATTCTACGATTTTAAAAAGTCTTTATCAATGAGAATGTAGATTAGTATAGCTTCAGTTTCGTCGAACTCGACGCCATTTTAAATTGTTCATTAATTTAAACGTGAAAGAGTGCAGGTTTCCAGCATCGTCCAATATGGTGTCCATTTTTAAATGTCCATTAATGTGGACGTCAAGCAGTGTTGCTCGGTTTCATTGAATTCTACGATTTTAAAAAGTTTATGGCGATAATGCTGTTTCCGATAAAACATGTAGAGAGTGGTTTCGACGTTTTAAAAATGGTGATTTTTCTTTGGAGGACAAAGAGCGTTCTGGACGGCCACGAGTATTCGAAGACGAAGAATTGCAGACATTGGTGGATGAAGATCCATGTCAAACGCAAAAACAAATTGCAGAAGCGTTAAATTGTGCTCAATCTGTCATTTCCGACCGTTTAAAAGCCTTAGGGAAGGTCTACAAGGAAGGAAAGTGGGTCCCATATGAACTCAAGGAAAGAGACGTTGAAAGGCGGAAAACCATCTGCGAAATTTTGCTTGCTAGGCAACAAAGAAAGGGGTTTCTCCATCGTCTCATCACTGCGGATGAAAAATGGATTTATTTTGACAATCCTAAACGTCGAAAAACCATTTGTGATCCTGGTCAACCCTCAACATCGACGCCAAAGCGGAATATCCACGGAAAAAAGGCTTTACTCTGCATTTGGTGGGATCAGGAAGGTGTGGTATACTATGAACTGCTGAAAACTGGTCAAACAGTCACAGGAGATCTCTACCGAGAACAAATTATCCGTTTGAGTCGAGCATTGCACGAAAAACGACCACAATATGAAACGAGACAGCGTAAGGTGATTTTGCTGCATGACAATGCTCGGCCTCGCGTCTCAAAAATTGTCAAGGAAACGATAGAAGCACTTCGCTGGGAAGTGCTACCACATGCGGCTTATTCACCAGACTGTGCCCCATCTGACTACCACTTGTTTCGGTCGATGGTACACGCACTTGCTGAAGAACGATTTAATTCGTACGAAGATCTCGAAAAATGGATCTCCGCCTGGATAACCTCCAAAGATGAATCATTCTTTCGACGCGGAATTCGCTTGCTGCCCGAAAGATGGGAAAAAGTCATCGCTAACGATGGACAATATTTTGATTAACGTACTTTTCCATTTTCTTTCATGAATAAAGCTTTACTTTTCGTAAAAAAACGGACGGAACTTTCCGATTTACCTAATACATTGTAACAGCGTTCTCTCTGAATTCATACGTCGTAAAAGTATTGAGCTTTATCTGAACAAATTGGAAAGAGCATACCGATTTTTCCGCGACGCGACACCGGCCCGGATCGAATCGAAAAAGCGGAGGCAGGAGAAGGGAATGGGGAAGGAAATTGGTCGGTCGATATCGAGGAAGGATCGAGCCACGACCGTCGGTCTTTATCTTCCCGCGGCGTCCCCGTTGGCTTCGTCGTACGATACAAACTCCCCGATCTCGCGAGCAATCGCCAAAGGTTAACGCGCTCGGGCCTCGACATTTATACCCCCCGGTGACCTTAACGATTTTCACGGTTTTCGACCGCGCGACGCTATCGAAACCCGGTTCGTTCTTCGACGTTTGCGCGTGGCAAGAAGTCAATTTCTGTTTACGGATGTTTACGCATATCGCGTCCAAGCATCGTTCGAACGATCGAACGTTCGCTCCTGTTAAGGAGAATCAAGTTTCACTGCGATATTTAATTTAAAGTTCGCTCCTAGAAATTAGAGCGCCATGTATAAAACATTTGTAAATCGAGTGCATTTTATTAATATCGATTTATATACATTTCTTCATTCTTCAATTCGTCGCCATACAATAAAACACGTATTAACACATTGGTGACCGGTGACGAGTTAACTTCGTCTTTTCATGCCCAAACGTTGTTGACCGATGACGAGTTAACTCGTAATTGCACTTGCATTATCTATTTCAATTTATGAAACCCTGGGCGATATAGAATATCGCAAAAGCTTTGAGCAATATTCTAAAAGTTATACAAAATATATGTGCACAGTTTAATTTCATTTCGTTCAGTATAAATAAAATTTATTGGAGTTTATTTAGAATGTTTTACTTTACTTTGATATTCAATTACAAAATAATAGCCGGTCACATGGCATAGTTTCTGTGTGAAATTGCCGGTCAGCAAAGTGTTAAAATCACGCTCCAGATTTCGATTTATTAATTAGCATCCCGAGCTGCTCCGTTTCTACAGCTCCGATAGAAAATAGACGAACGGACACCGTCGTCGAACGTCGACGAGCATTTCTCTCTCTCTGTTTTTCTTTTTCTCTCTGAACGTCTCGACAATTTCGATATCCACGAGCGGAAAGAGTAACCTAACGATCGCTCTCTCTTGTTTCAGGTAAGCCGACGAACTTTTGCGTGTCTTCCGGTTACCGTAGAATAACGTAAGTCGCAATTTACATTATCAGACTTCGAGGAACGTAATTTTTCGTTGCCGCGAACAAGCCAACGAAACGGTTTCCCTGCGACGAAAAAGGGGCCGGCGGGGCGAGAGAGAGAGGACGGGAACGGAAATAAGGAGACCGCGGTAAAACTTGTCACTTATCCGAGCAGCGGCCGGCGAGCACCCCTTTCTTTGCAAAGAATCTGAAAGTTACGGAACGCCGCATCGGTGAGCGCTCGCGTCGCGCCGCGCCGAGCCGCGTCGCGTCGTTTGTTCGCCTCGAAACGAAGTTTCAAACTTCGCCGCGAAGCGAATCCAATTTCGGAGGATCGAAGTTTCGCCGCGTCGGCTGCGGAAAGTCGACTCGGCCGCTCGAAAGTCGCGACCGAATCGCGAGCGGTACGTCGAGGAAAAAGGTCCGGCGATCGCGGGACGTTTCTCGGCGCTGGCGCTCGTTGCGCAATCGGCGCGGCGCGTTTCGCGACGCGACCTCGAGCGGTTCAAAGTTCATCGGCGACAACGCGAGCAGATACCGGTTATCCTCGACACAATGTTATCGTTCCAACGAGACGAGACGAAACGAAACGTCGCGTCCCGAGCGCGCGCGCACGCTTCGCGTCGATCTCGAAGCGTTTTCGTCGAAAAAGCCGCTCCGGAATCCGATTTCAGAGTCGACGACGGAACGGCCGACGAAGGCGAAGCGCACGGCGCGCGGGCATTCTTCGACGACGAAAGACGACACCGGTCGCGGGAGAAGCTCGCGACGACTTTGCGTATCGCCGGTCGATCGCGGCGGTCCATTGTCGAGCCGGGGCGATCTTCCGTGCCCGGAGAGAGAAAAGCGTCTTTCCGACACACAATGCGACTCGAACGAGATCTCCGAGCAGCGATACAATGCCGGTCCGTCGCTCGAATAAATATCGATCATACCGATGCCAAAAGGAAATATTATTTTCATATTCGGCGCGCATCTTGCGTCGCTCTCGGGACACCGGGAACAGCTGCCCGTTACGGGGACAATGCGGCCGCGTAATCCAATAACTCGTAACCCTCGTCCACCGACCCCCTCGGACACCCGGGTCCCGCGTTTTTCTGAATCGGAGATCCCGGGAAACCTCTCGGCTCTCTCGTTTTCGACCCCCGAACGAAAACCCACGATGACTGGCCGCTTCCTTTCGATCCGAACGCTGCTCGTTTCCCGACTTTTCCGGGAGGCCGAACGTCGCGCGATGCCGCCGCGCACTCCATTGTTGCGCCGCCGACGACCCTGCAAACTCCAGACTCGCGTACAAACTCGTGGGAACGACAATCGACGAAACGCCGAATGCAAATCGCCGATCGTACCACGCGCGAAAACGTGTTTTCGCAAAAGTGCGTTCCAGAGATCGTGCCCGAAGACGTTTCGAAGAGAGAGAAAGCGAGCGAGGGAAAGAATATCCGTTATCGGTAAACCATCGATACGTCGTTGTCCGAGTTTATCCTAGACGGAAAATCCGTGCTCTTTCCGGTATCCGATATCGACGTTTACGAATAACGAGGCGGATTACCGTGCGGTGCCCGACGACAACCGGTTATGGAAAGTTCGACCGGTTCGCGCGCGGGCAGTTTCGCAACAACGAGACATTAAGGTAAACGAAACGAGAAACGTTACACGCCGTTGGTAACGCGTTCGCGTTGACGAACGGCAAGGATCGCCGATCGATCTCGAAAGGGGTGCCCCGTTCAAGGAAGAGAGCGCAGAGGACGCACTCCCGATCCAGAGGTTCCGATTTATCCCTGGAACGGTCGTTCGTTGCTCTTGAGGAGGAAGATGTTATGGAAATAAACGCACCGGTTTCCTCGACTCTTTTTATTTTACTATTGTAGGGATCTTTGGTGCATAGGGAGTTTTCTTTCAAAGACGAAAGTGAGAGCAATAATATTTAATGATATAGAATTAAAGAAAATTACAGAAAATTAAGAAAACAAAATTATACCACATGAACTCGCTCGATCGCTTTTTCTCTCTGAAACTTGCTCCTCGACCTCTCAACGCACTTCAAAACGATTTCGCTACACACACACACACACACTTATTCATACCGATACATAGACACGCACTCCTTAAAATCTACAGTTCGTAGGACCCACGAGTCAAGGATGCCACACTATTGTGCGGAGACGAATCGCGGAAGGTTGCGATACCGAAGAAGTACAAAACGCTGGTCGACTGCTCACACGCGTGGCTTGAAGACAATAGACAAAAGCGAGGCCCGGCGCCTCTGAGCTTTTTATTTGTTTTCTCCTACTTCTAGAAACTTCGATGAATATCAATCGCGACTCTTCTCGAAGCTTCCCAAAACGTCGCTAATTATCAATCGCCTCGCTTCTCGAAGTTTCCCAAATCTTCGATGCGTTTCTTTGTCGGAAACGATAGATCGATCGCCGCGATTGAAACATCTGGGCCGTTGGTAAAACTCTCTTTACGCCCTGTACGACCGTTTCGAAAAATGTACGCGCGAACAGCGGTGAACCGTCGTGAAAATACTCGAACTTGTCGCTTCGCTACGACCGAAATCGCGCGACCGTTTCTAACCGTAATCGAAACCGATGTTTCGATGGTTTTCGATCCCGGCGCGAGAGTAACCTGTGCAGCTCGCAACGGGCATTCCGACGGGCGCGCACGGCGCAAGGCGCACGGCAAATCGGATAATCCCTCGCGACAATAGGTCGGGAGGTTAAGCGTGTTTGCTCTTCTCTCGAAGACGCGTTCGCGCGACAATGGAGAGCCTGCGAGAGCACTTTTCGAGGTTCGGTCGGGTCGCTTTCAGAAGAAAGGGAAAAGGGAAAGAAAAAAAGTTAGAGAGAGAGAAAGAGAAGAGAGGGTGCTCTCGGCCGGCCGAGTTGCAAGCCGCTCGTTCGCCCACCCTATCGCGAACGAAGGCATCGCTTTGGGCCCGTTTCCGGGCCCCTGGTTCGTCGCCGAAGCGGAAAAGAAGCCGCGCGAGACCTCCCGTCTTCGTCCTTGTCGGTGTTGCCACCGGGCCGTGCGCGTGCACGCCCGAATCGGCCACAATGAGCCCAATTAACCGACCAGTGTACACACGATCGACAACAAACCGTTTGTATTCGTCCGGACCCTGCGGGACGGTGAATCTTGCCTCGTCGAGCCGGACAACGCGACTCGAGAGCGATCTTTATCGAAAACTCGATGGAAGAAGCGTTCCAAAACAGCCGGTCTCTCGAGAAAACCAGAAAAGGTCGGCAGCTGTGTATCGCTCGAGTCTCGACGTCGAAGCGTGGCGGCGACGCGCGTCGAATCGCGCGATTCGATCTACGCGATTCGATGGATATTCGAGGTTCGTTAAAACGCGCGCATCGCTCGAAACGAGTCCGTTAAAATTTTCGGAATCGTAGCGGTTTTCGAACGCTGGTCGAATATTTTCGATCGTCGGGTACTCGGGTAGCGTACTCGGTTTTCGCGACTCTGGTCGGATCTAATCGAATCGAATCGAATCGAATTTAATGGAATCGTGTAATGGAAAATCGTGAACCCGCACCCCACGGGTTAACGATCCCGCGTATCGATTCACCGGTAAAGGTTATCGCGATAACGGTCACCGGATGTTTGCGGTTGCTCTATCGTTTCTCGGTACCTGCTCTCGATGTCTATTCGATACTTCACGGGATAAGCCGTTCGAGGAATCCGTCTACGAATCCGTCTCCGCGACCGAGATCGGGTAACGAGTTCTCCCCGATTCGTTGGTTTCGATCGTTGCCGATCGAAGGCTGCGCGAGCGACGCGTTCGTTTCGCGAAAATCTGTGTGCGTCTTATTCGTTGAACGTTTCGTTTCGTTCTACAACCTATTTCGATTTTATGGAATTTTACCGAAGCGGCTGGCTGGCCGCTCGGCGTCGTCGAACGACGTTTTTTCGACGAGATCGACGATTCGCGACCGCGGCCTTCGGGAAGTAGGATCTAGAAATTGAAATAAATAAGTTTTCTGGTTGCCGAGACGAACGGGGATGTACAGCCGTGTCGCGCTCGCGGTACAGCGTTTCTCGGCGCTTCGATCTCGCAGAGGCGTTTACGCGCAAAAGGCCGTTCGGTTCGGAAGAAGGAGCGAGAGGATAAAGCAGAGAAACTAGCTCGGCTCGGTCGAACGATTTCGGTGAACGGGACGCGACGCGCAGCTGGCAGAAATCGACACGCCTACGGGAACTCTGGTTTTCAAGAGGAAAACAGCCTAGAATGGATATTTGGCCGTGCCACTCGAGAGGTCGTTATCTCTTTCATGGTGCGCGAAAAGTGGACGATTCGGGCAAAACACGAGGCATTCTTCGTGGCGCCCGTTCAAAAGCTCCTCCTCGAACGAAAAATACCGATGCCTCCGATGTTGTGGCATTACGTGCCTGTCAATGTACAAATCACAGCCCATTTACTCCATTCAGGCCTGCGCTCGTTTAACGACGCTACGGACACTCCGAACGCAATGGACGCGAGATCGGCCATAAATTTTCACGCGGACACCTCTCTCCTTTCTCTCTCTCTCTCCCTCTCTCTCTCTCCCTTGCTAGAACGCGCTCTTTCTTGCCTTTTCGTTCGTTTCGAGTTACTCTCTCGAGAAGGGTCGACGATACTTGGAAAACCGAAATTTACCACAGCACAGCGTGGCTCAATTTTCCAAAGGACACGATTTATTGTCGCTGCTCTTCTCTCTCTCTCTCCCTCTCTCAGTGGCGCACGAAAGTATTCGGACACTCTTCAAACCTAAATAACTTTTTCAAAATTGAACCAAACGACTTGACTATTCTGGAGCGACCAGCAGCATTGATTTACTAAACGATATGCAAAAATAATTTTGAAATAATTCTAACTGGTTGAAATTACGTGGGAAAGTAGAAAAGACATTTTTTAAAACATTTGTTATTTCAACTCGTAATGAAAATTTAATATATACGTTTTTCAGAAGTGTGTTAGTTATACGCATGCTGAAAATCTCACCGAAATCGCACGCGTAGAAAGTTGTAAGAATTTCTGTAGTTTAAGCAGAAACTGAAAAATTCAGATTTTCATCATTTTCGATGGCAGGTAGAGCTCGTGTGTACGTCGATCGATTTTAATGAATTTTTCTGCATGCGTATAACTATCGTAGATCTATCAGATGCGTCTTTAAAATTTCTTGTGCGTGGCTCAAATAAAAAATATTTAACACGTTGAATGCCGAGCGAATTTCCTGTATTTCAGCCAAGCTTCATTTATTCCATTCATAGAAGTGATACGCGTTATTAAAGAGAATTGTTAGTCCCTGTATAACGAAGCTCTCACCTCATACTACAACCTGGTTACCTTCCACAATAATAAATCGATGTCCAACGCCATTAATTTAACGATAATCATTCTTAAACGACGCAATGGTGGCATTCAACGTGTTAAAAAGTTCCTCTTCTATTGGTCACATAATTCACATCAATTCCAATATTTACAAAATTTATTTTCTATATCATTTAATAAATCAATGCAACTAATTGCTCAAGAGAAGTCAAGACGTTCGGTCCAATCTTGAAAAAGTTATTTAGGTTTGAAGAGTGTCCGAATACTTTTGTCCCTCACTGTATATATATATACACAGCGCGTGTGTTTCTATCTCCGTTTGTCTCTCCCCAACCACGAAAGCTTTTATCGTCGCTGCAACCGTATCAATCCGTGCAACAGATAGCGCATCTCGGAACGATAATGAACGCGGCAAGTGGTAACAGCGCGAAATTAATTTCGCCCCGATGGAAATCGAATCGCATTTTTCTCACCGCGATCAATGAGGTTCCGGTTAAAGGTATTCGTTCGGATCGCGATCGCGGGACATTCCGCGAACTAGCATCGAAAATTGGATCGCAGCGAATAATGCGATTTCGCGTGGAACGTTTCAGCGGTTGACGCGTCGCGACCAAAGGAACGAGAGATATCGCGTGATTCGCGCCGATCGTTGGAACGCGCAAACGGAAAAGCGAGGAGTGAAAAGAGAAAGAAAAATAGCTACTGCGGTTTCCCGATATTCTGTGGATCGGCGACCGACGTCGACGGACGCGCGCGATTCGAAAGCGGATCGGTATCGCCCCGTGCAAATTCTTCGATCGACGCGAATCGGAGTCGACTCGCGCATAGGTTGGTGGGTCGGTTGCGCGAAGACCGGTTACTTTGTTCCATTTAAATGCGCCGATATAAATCAACCGGCGAGCTGCCCTTTCCATCGAGCGATTCGCGCGCGGCGAAGCGACCGTCGGATAAATTGGCGAGGAGGGGTGCGGTGCGAGCGCGAAAAACGCGGTTCGCGAGTGTCGCGGATCGAGCGCCACCGCCGTCCGAGCGATCCGTCTTTTTGTTCGCGAGACTTGCGAAATATCTCTGGATATATTGGAATCGCTTGCGTCGTATCGCGCGTCTATACATATGTACCTATATACGTACATGTATATTTCCTTGCACCGATGGAGATTCGAGCAAAAGCTTTCCGACGTTCTCGGCGATATTTCCGCGTTGTTTACACGAAAATCCGAAACACCGAAAACGGTCTGTAATCTCGCGTCTCGTTCGAGAAACGGTCGCCGCGATCTCCGAGACGACGACGACGACCGTTGCACCGTCGTTCTACCGTCGTTGCGTCGTCGTTGACCGCTTCTCGCGATTTCGGCACGGTATCGAGAGAAACCCGAGATCCTCCGAGCGCGCGATAGCCAGCCGGTTCGATGCTCGCGAAGCAACCGAAAGCCAGCGTTTCTCGAACGCAGAAACGAATCGAGAATGGCAGAGAGAGAGAGGAGGAGGGTAAGAGAGACCGAGAAAAGGAGAGAAGCGGAGAAGGAGAGAAGGAGAGAAGGAGAGAGGACAACACAGGGTTCCGGACCCCCCAGCGTTCAATGAGAGACATTTCTCATCATTTTCTATTCAGACCGTCTGAGTTATAAGCCCGGTACGTCTTCCATCCCCGCACAATCGTTCGATTTATTATAACCGCGAGAAGCCTAATGAATTTAATTTCATATTTCACGGCCGGTAAGTAGCCACAGCCACGGTGCGATTCGCCGCAACCGGCGACCCGCGACCCGCAACCCGCAACTCGTAACCCGTAACCCGTTCGTATTCTATACGCCGAAGCTTCTGGCCGCCGCGTTTACCCGCCGATTTAGGTGTCCCTTCGCCGCCCTCCGTTGCCGTACTTTGCCGTCCCTCGCCCTCGCCCGAGACGAGGCAAAAAGGGAGGCCGTTCCATTCCCGCGCGATTCACGAGCCATATGGAATCGAGGTCGTATCTCAGTCGGGAGGAAGAAGAAGACAAAGAAGAAGAGGAGGAGGAAGAAGAAGCGAAAGAAGCGGAACCGGATCGACGCAGAGGCCAAACGCTTCTCTCTCCGAGAGAGAAGAGTCACCTTTGCTCTCGGTTGGCCGGTCGGTCGGTCGATCGGTCGGTCGGTCGGTTGGTCGGTCGGTCGGTCGGTCGACCAGCCACCAGAGAACGCGACGATACAGCGGTCGATATTTCTCCCGAGTTGTTCCTCGATTTTTAGCTTCGCCTCGGCCACCGAGACCAGTCCTCTCGCGTATATTTCGAACGTACGACAATGCATATATCTCGAGCTAATGTTTCTCGTCGAACGAGCGGACGGCGCGTCGCGCGGCGTCGTGTCACGCTGCACGCCATGCCGTATACGCCACGCAGTGCCACGCGAAACGAATCGAAGCGACCAATAATGATCGAAATAAAGTACGCGCGAACGGTTGGTTTTTATTGCCGCGCGATTTATCGCACGATCCGCACCGCGAGCCAGATAGAAATCGCGATCGCAACGCGCGGGGCCGGATCGGCGTTCCACGCGTTCGAGCGTTCGCGAATCGAGCACCTATCGCCGGCGCGTACGCGATAAGTTTCCGCGAAAAGAAACGGGGCTCGTTCTCTGCCGTTCGAAAGGCTTCGTCGAAAACGTTGGCGTACGATTCTTATCGCCGGTGAGATCGACTTGCGTCGACGACAGTTTCGACGGTTTCTCGAGAAATTGGTCGCCGTTGCGTCGTTCCTTCGAACGTCGGACAGAGGTTCTCTTCGACGACCAGCGATCGCGTCGAATCGATTGCGTCGATTCGTTGCACAGCCTTGAAAGTTTGCGCGCGCGCCTCTCGCGAACGCGGAAAAGAACGGTTTCGAACGCGACGGTATCTCCGTACGCTTCGCCGACGGTCGGGAAAAAGGTCGCGAAAGTTTTTCCACGACCCTCGCTTATCCGTATAACTCTTCCCCGCGACTACCCCCGAAATCATAACGACGGGCCGCGCTCTTCTCGCCGCGGTACGCTTTCTCCGGCGGAACGATTCGCGGTAGTTAACTTATTAAATTTATCTCCTCGAGTCGAGCTAAAAATCCCGGTGATTTATTATTTTTTGCTGCTTAACGACGCGGCCACGGAAGACGGTCCGGGGCCGATCTCCTTCCCCCGTTTCTGCCCGCGTTCCCTTCCGCTAGAAACGGGAAACGGCTGCACAACGTCGCGACGCATCCACCGAGCTTTTTCCCGAGCACGCGCCCGGCCATCGGGCGGACCTCGTCGCGCGATAAATTTTCGCGGTCGTGATTCTCCGGCTCGCTCCCAGGATCGTCGGACGAGCGAACGCGATCGTTACCCCCTCCTGCCCGGCCAGGCCGCTCGTTCGCCCCGCGAGAAAAACTTATTTCCGTTATCTTTTCGCGTTCCTTTCTCCCCTTCGCCTCCGTTCGAGAGATCGCGGATCAAGGGACGAATTTCGTTGGATCCGTGGATCGTTCGGAGCACGGCTGCTTTCCCGATGTTCTCTCCGGCTTGCCGCGGGAACGACCGAAAAATTTCACGGTCGAATCCGGCGTTGGACCGATATCGGGCAAAGGCAAAACGCGAAGCGGTGGTCGATGGCTAGCCGCGATGCAACGGCGACACGGTTCGCTTCGCGTACGCTAGCCTCTCGCGAACGGAAGAAAAAGAGACCGACCGACGGAACGAAAAGGAGAAGCGGAGAGAGAGAGAGAGAGAGGAGAGGAGAAGAGATTCCGGGCCGAGAGGAGCGATCTCTTCGCCCTTTCTCTTGGTCTCTGTTGCTCTTGGTAGCGAGGAGGTCGTGCGAGCCGAGTCTCGAGGCGGAAGACCCGACGACCGTTCGCCGGTCCGGTCGGCCGTCCGACCGACGGACCCACCGATCGACCGAACCAACGAGACGAATCGAACCGAGTCGAGCCGAGCAGAACCGAGCCGAGCTGAGACGGGACGGGCCGTGTCGGGACTCGAAGTCGGGACCGACCGACCGACCGGCTAGGCGAGCAGGCTTCGTGCAACCGAGCAGCCGAGCGGCCGAGTAGTAGGCAGACCGATGCACGCGCAACTTATACAACCACGGATTCCCTCGAATATATCGAGAGACCAACGGAGACGGAGAAAGAGGAGAAAGAGAGAGACGGCCGACTCCTCGTTCTCGCGCACGAACCTTGACGCTAATGGCATGCATTACCGCTAATAATAGTTAGAGAAGGACGGCCAGTGCCGAGAAAAGGAGAGGGATAGAATCGGAGATAAACGCGAACGAGTGGATGGAACGAGAAGAGAAAGAGAAGAACGAGAGTGGGCACGGCCGGGGAGAGAAAGAGAGAAAGAGACAGAGAGAGAGAGAGAAAAAGGAGAAACGAGACGCGTCGAGCGCGCGAGCCATCGGAAAAATTGACGCGTAATTACGGCCGACTCGATAGGAGCGACCCCTCGGATCTCGCTTCCTGCTCTTCCCGAGAATCGTCCTCGTCGTTCGAGGATCGCGAGCGATTCTCTCGGCGGTCGAGGCCAAATTTCCCACAGTCGAAATTCTGGCCCACCGAAGGGCAGACCGAGGAAAAGATTTCTTCGCCCAGTTTCGAGTAAACAGCCTGCCGATAATCCGTATCGTTTCGTACAGCCTCGCCCGCGTCTCGCGGAGATAAAGCCGCGCTCATCCACCAAACCCGTACGTCGAACGATTATCGAGATCGCTTCGAGCGGGAAAAGACGCGCACGACGGAGACGGAAAGAGACCACGTCGAAACCGCGTCGAAATGATGGGCCATGGCCGATACCGTTTTACCATTAACCCTTTACACTCGAAACTATTTTAACTAGAAAACCAAAGCGTTCTTTTCACCCAGGATATTTTCATTGTACATTAATTATTTCACCTTATGTGTGTGGATTTTTTTACTGTTACTCGTCATTGAAATAGTTCAATTTTTACAAATTGCTTAGATACAAGTATAGCGATGTCGAAATTATTTTAAACAATGGTGTGGCAATTTTTCGTGGCCCCTCAAAGTCGCCATTCCAGTGCAAAGGGTTAACTAGAAAACCAAAGCGTTCTTTTCACCCAGGATATTTTCATTCTACCTGAATTATTTCACCTTATGTATGTGGATTTTTTTAGTGTTACTCGTCATTGAAATAGTTCAATTTTTACAAATTGCTTAGATACAAGTATAGCATGTCGAAATTATTTTAATCAATAGTGTGGCAATTTTTCGTGGCGCTTCAAAGTCGTCATTCGAATGCAAAGGGTTAACTAGAAAACCAAAGCGTTCTTTTCACCCAGGATATTTTCATTCTACCTGAATTATTTCACCTTATGTATGTGGATTTTTTTAGTGTTACTCGTCATTGAAATAGTTCAATTTTTATAAATTGCTTAGATACAAGTATAGCGATGTTGAAATTATTTTAAACAATGGTGTGACAATTTTTCGTGGCGCCTCAAAGTCGCCATTCCAGTGCAAAGGGTTAACTAGAAAACCAAAGCGTTCTTTTCACCCAGGATATTTTCATTCTACATTAATTATTTCACCTTATGTATGTGGATTTTTTTACTGTTACTCGTCATTGAAATAGTTCAATTTTTACAAATTGCTTAGATACAAGTATAGCGATGTCGAAATTATTTTAAACAATGGTGTGGCAATTGTTCGTGGCGCAAATTCCCATTCGAAATGGCCCATTCGAGTGCAAAGG
>CM052099.1:19172791-19186218 GCA_028453745.1 Agapostemon virescens
CATACTTTGTTTTCAGCGCTAGAGGAAATAGAATTCGGAAAATAATGTTTCCAGGGTTCGAGGACGTGGTCGTTTCCTTCGTTTCGAAGATTTCCGTCCTGCGAGTACACGATTTTCCTCTCCTCCGAAGAGAATCCAAAGTTTTCGTGTACCGAACGGCGTCGCCCCGAACGAAAACGATCGAGTACCATAACCGGCGTGTAGCGCGAAAACATGGAAGACGACGCGACGCGGGGCGTCGAGGGGAGACGTTACGGCGCAACGTTGCGTCAAGTTCCAAGCCGATACCAGCTAATGTTTCATTAAGACGAGCAGCTGCGTCGTCGGCGTCGCGGTCGCTTAACTTATTACGCGACGCGTTGCTGCCTTTCGAGCGACTTCGGAAAGCTCGCGGCGATCACGGTTCGACGCTCGTTCGTTCCACGAATCCCTGTACCTGCGACGATCTCGTCAAGGAAATCGAAAGAAAGTTGTCTTTCGTACCACCTCTGCGCGAACGCGTAGAAATTAACCCTTTGCCCTCAAAGCTGTTTTATCCAGAAAACTAAACCGTTTTTTCTGTCCTAGCATATTTTGATTCTACACGAAGTATTTCACCTTATGTGTGGATTTTTTCCAGTGTTACTTGTCCTTACAGCTGTTACATTTTTATCAATTTCTTAGATGCAAAGATAGTGGTGTTAAAATTGTTTTAACACTAAACCTACCATAAGAGGTGAAATGACCCTTTCCAGATTTTCTATTTTACAATGACTGACGTTATAAGATTGTCTTCGCAAAAATTGATTCGATGAATTTTCCTATTCGAACACACATTCTAATAAAAATTGCACAAAATCCAAATAAATTAATTCTTCTCACTTTTATAGGACAAAATACATTAACCAAGATTACTGCTCGGTAGGTTTAGTGTTAGATAATAGTGTGGCAATTTTTCGTGACGCCTCAGAGTCGCCGTTCGAGCGCAAAGGGTTGAACACGGCTACGTCGAAAAACGATGCGCCCTCCGATACCGTTTCGCTTTCGTCTGAAAGAATTTTTGACAACCTTGACGGGTCGCGCGGAACCTCCAAACGCGTCGTCGTCGATCGCCAACGGTTCGGCCAAAGTAATTAGAAAATTTGTAACTGCTGCCATTGGTACGATCATCCTTTCGTCGCGAAACCGTTTGCGCTCGTCCTGTGCTATTCTCGTTGTATCTCTTTCTCTCTCTCTCTCTCTCGCATCCATCGGGGCGAAGAGTATTTTTCTCGTTCCGCGATTCCCCGTCGACGAGAGAACCGAAGAGACCGAGAGAAAGAGAGCGAGAGTGTACAGAGCCGGGGAATTTTGTAGCTGCTGCTAAAAGTAAAACACTGTCATGGTCCCACATCGTTACACGTACGCGCGGTATATAGATGTAGTCCGGACAGCTCGGTAAAGCGGTAACTTGGTAACGCGGTAACGCAGGCTCACCTGACTTTCGTAAGCGGATCACGCTCCCCGCTGAGTGCTTTACGGCATCGCTTTTTTCCTGCGCCCACTCCCACCCTGTTTCTCTTCGGACCGCCTACGCCTGTTCCTGTTCCTGTCCCTATTCCCGTTCCACCGGGACACTTCCCCCGAGCCGATCCTTCGGGACTCTTCGACGACTCTCGCGTCGAGAGACCGCGACACCGTTCCATCCACCTTTCTCGGTGCCCTCGACGGGGGTTGGGAAATGCCAGTTTACCAGCAGTTCGGTTCATGTTTCGCGTAATCGTACGGCCGTGGGCAACGGTCGCCTCTATCCTGGAAACGTTTCCTTTACAAACGGAACTTCCCTTTTTCCCTTTCCTCCACGTCGAGCCTACCGAGGCGCCGAACGTATAATAAAAAGCTCCGAATAGGAATCGTTCCGTTAAATCGCGCGTCCGGGCGCGAACGAGAGATTTTCCCTTTCGCGAGAATCGCGATCGTACGAGATCTTTTCGCGTTTCGACGAAAGCGACGAGAAAGCAAGGACGTGGACGGCGTTCGAACGACAATCACCTAATCTTCTGTCGGCTTCGCAACAGAACCTGATGATGGTATCCTTGGCTTCCTCGCTGATGGGAATTTCCGGTGGGAACACCAAAGTCTCTCTCCAGTTCATAACTTTTCTATACGAGGGGTGTGTTCAAAAAGTATCGCGAATTTTGTGTTTTTTCAAAAATTATTTATTTATTCATGAATACCTATTTTGTCCCCTTCAAAGTAATCCCCATGAGATATTATACACTTGTGCCAACGGTTTTTCCAATCTTCGAAGCACTTCAAAAAATCATTTTTTTTTTATCTTTTTCAGCTCCTCCTTCGATGTCGTCTTTATCTCGTCAAGCGTAGCGTAACGTCGTCCTTTCATGGGCCTCTTCAGTTTAGGGAACAAGAAAAAGTCACAGGGGGCCAGATCTGGGGAATACGGTGGCTGCGGCATCATTAGTGTGTTGTTTTTGGCCAAAAAGTCGCGCACAAGCAACGATGTGTGAGCAGGGGCGTTATCGTGGTGCAAAAGCCAATTTTTGTTCTTCCACAAATCCGGGCGTTTCTGGCGGATTGCTTCGCGCAAATTGCGCATAACTTGCAGGTAATATTCCTTATTGACCGTTCTACCCTGTGGCAAGAACTCATGATGCACCACGCCCCTGCAATCGAAGAAAACTGTCAGCAAAACTTTCACATTCGACCGAACTTGGCGCGCTTTTTTCGGTCTTGGTTCGTGCGGCAGCTTCCATTGAGATGATTGAGCTTTGGTTTCCACGTCATAACCATAAACCCACGATTCCTCACCAGTTATGACCCTCTGGAGCAAATTTGGGTCGTCGCGGACAGAGTCCAACATCTCATTAGCAATGTTCATGCGATGCTGAAAAAATCGAAGACGATCCAAAACACGTGCAAGCAAAGCAGCTGTCAACAAGTAAGTGAACATTCAAAATGGCCGAGCTTGTCGGCATAAGTGAGAGACATGAGTACCAACATAAAGCCACAAAAAGATCGAAATTCGAATATACGTAACCCGCGAAAATTCAAAATTCGCGATACTTTTTGAACACACCTCGTACGTCGGTAAATCTTTCCGATTTACCTAATAGACGTTCCGCGTTGCTCCGTGCAAACGAATTTATTCTCCGAATTGGGGGACCTCGACGGCGTATTTCGAAGTCGCCTTTGCCGAATTTAGCCGGTCGAAATCGATCTCGGGAAACGGAGAACCGGGAATCGAACGGACCCGAGAGATCCGGTAGCCGAGAGCGAGGGACGGGCGAGGGTACGTGGAAGAGGAAGGACGCGGGCGAAAAGGGAAAGAAAAAGAAGAGGAATCGTCGAAGAAGCGTCGGATGCCTGGAATAGTTGCGTCTTGAACGCGTGCCCGGGTGCCCGCGTGCCCGCAACGGACTCGCGTCTCGGCCACTTGGTTATGCGGAGCTTGTCGCGCGGAATCGTCCCCAGCTAGCGAAACTACCGATATCCAGCTACCCTCCCTCTATCCGGTGATCCGACGCCGCCGCGAGCTGCCGTCTAACAACTCGATTCCATATTCCCGCGGTGCTTGTCGCCCGTGAAGAATTGAATGAAATAAAATAAAGCTCCGGATTCGCTTGTGTTTTATGGCTAGGCTCGTTCGTCCTCCCAATCTCGTCGGCATGTCGCACGCACTCGAGGACCGCGTATCCTACGTGCGGGGTGTGTTCGACTACGCGCGTCAAATATTTCAGGGGGATCGCTCTCCGTTTTCTCGGACGGAAATTCAGGAACCACGATCGAGCCGTAACCGCTTCCTCTCCCAGGTTCTCGATCCGCGAGCGTCGTACATCGCGCGCGCATGTTCTGGTTTTCTGTAGTAGAGTCAGCACAGAGTCAGTATTAAATGGTGATTATTAGATATAATTAAAGTTATATAAATGGAGATGTTTGTAGACGTCGTTCGTATGCGAAGGTTTACATCGGACTGAGGTGAAACGGTTCTTTCCGAATTATCCGTAATCAATAGGTGTAACGCATCCCCTCCACTCATTAGATTACCCGACGGAGGATACTCCATGTCAGTACGCAGAGCGCGCCTTATGTGTTTAGATTAGATTTTTCCTTACTTCTTCGAAAATCGGACAGACGACTTTGTAACTCTTCCTCGAAATGTATCCATTCTCTTTGCTAGTTGTACGGAGCATCGATCGACTAGCCGTAATAGAACGCGTTTGTCCGACGTAACGATCCAGCGAAGGATTTTTCTCGAATTCGTCTTTGCCTCTTGTCGGCGAACAAGGAGAAAAGCGTGGAACGCGTCGGTGCCGGTTCGCTTCTACCGGGAGTGAATTTCGCGGAGGGTTGCCGCGCTTTTCGATCGCGGAACAGGGAAGCGACGGTTTCGGGCGAAAACCGAGGAAAGACTCGCGACAGGCGGAAGAAAACGGAATCGTCCGCTCGGTTTCCGCGTGTCGCTCGGACGCATTGTTCCGTTGAAAGGAACGATTAAGCGGCTCGTCGCACCGGGGCGTGACTCCGGCAAAGTGAGACGTTTACGATCGTTTGAAACGCGCGTCCGAGTCGGCACGAGCGCGTTTCATTCGATACGATAGTTTCGTGGTTCGTTGCTCTTCGTCTCTCTTTCTCTCTCCCTCTCTCTCTCTCTGTCGTTTCTCTTTCCAGGGATCGGCGGCGCGTACAGCGTGGCGTGGTTCGACGCGTTCCATTGTCATCGATGGCTGGACGTCGGTCGGCTCGCATTGTCCCGTCGTATTCGGAACTAGTTTGACCCTCGTTACGCGATACGCGGCAACTTTGACCCACGAGGTACACGCCCACGAGATCGGTCGACTTTCGACGCACCGCGACCCAGCTGCCGGTTTCTCTCACCTTCGCCTCCGTCTCGCTCCTTTTACCTCGTTTTCCGCAAAGACCGCCCGGAAACTGTTTCGCCACCGTTTAACAAGCAATACCGATTTTTCTCGAGCGCAGCTTGCGCCCGGCGACGCCTCCGAATCTCTTTCCCAGACGTCGCTTC
Source organism: Agapostemon virescens (assembly GCA_028453745.1). Lineage (NCBI taxonomy): Eukaryota > Metazoa > Arthropoda > Insecta > Hymenoptera > Halictidae > Agapostemon > Agapostemon virescens. The sequence goes on from CM052099.1 coordinate 19,177,794, forward strand.
TCCGGACAAATTGACCCGGAGCGGTCCCGGAGCAGGCTCTCTGCGAAGCAGAGTGCTCGAAATTGTCCCATCTTCGATCCGGACGACCCTAAAAGTTTTTTGCCAGTCTTCGTCCCCGAGGTTCGGACACCCTAAACGGGGACAGCGGATACGCCGCGCGTCCTATCCTCTACGCTCGATTGCTCCGAATTCCGGATAATCCGATCGATCCTTGGCACAAAGTCCGAGAACCTGGAAAGAGGTAACTCGGCGATCCAGTGGCGATTCGTAGTTCGAGCTGCCCCACCGGCTCTGCGACTTCGTTCGGATCTCGATCGTTGGAATACGCAACGCGCGTCCGAGCAGACGCGATTTCGCGACAACAAAGCGAATACAATGACATCGCTGCGAACGCGAAAGCCCGTCCAAAATCTCCCTGCTCGTTCGTCGAAAATCAATGTCGGTTCGTCGGTCGATTTTTCGTTTGCTCCTATGCCGGATTTCGAAGGATCCACGGCCACGAAACGTCGCTAGCTTCCCGCGGAAATTGCGCCGAGGGAGACGAGAGGACGACTCGCGAATACTAATTTCAACGGACAGGTGTCCGCGCGTCGACGAAAATTAGCTCGAGTCTAGCTACGCGTCGGTAAAACGCGCGATCCGAAAAGGAGGAGAAGGCGGGGTAGGAGGATACGAGGGACGGAAGACGTCGAGGAGCGACTTTGCCCACGATGCCAATATCGCATCTGTCCAATCGCATCTAGACAACGCGGCGTGTTCACCCATCGCGCTTAGCTTACCCAACGCCCTATCCATACGGCTCGCTCGTAAACCTGTCTACCTACGAATCACGATTACTCGTTGCGCGTCTTCTCCCGCCGCTCGTTTCGCTCGTTTTGCTCGTTTCTCGGACCGGTGTTCCGCGGTCTTGTTCCCTCGTCGGTCTCGAAAGTTCTTCTCGAGCGACGCGACGGATCCGGTCGTGCCGCGTTGTTGGCCCCCACGATCGGCGAAAAAATGAAACGCGGGAAAAAAGTAATCGGTCCGTGGAAAGAAAGCAAAAAGCGACGAGGAGAGCGAGAGCGAGAGCGAGAGGAGGAGGAGGAGACGTCGAGAAGAGAGGAAAGGAGAAGTTGACGCGCTATCGATTAGCTGTCGGTTTATTTGGGAAAAGTAAAAGAAGAACGGACTCTGGGGAGCTTTGAAAGTTGACTCGGATTCGAGCTGGCAGGTTACACGAGAATACTCCTAAAACCATCCTCGATTTCCGAGCTCGGCGAGAGCTCGAGCCGTCGTTTCCTCTCTCGTTCTCTTTCTCTCTTTCCCGGTACTTTCAAGGTAAATTGTCTCTCGCGAACGAGAGACCAAAGAGCGTTCTCTATTTCGCAGCGATAAGCGTGTGTCGCGTCGATCGAGCGGAGATCTCGACTTGGGAAAAACGAGTCGAGGAAACGTGCCGGGCCGGCGGACCGCGATGATTTTTAGGTCGATCCCGCATACGCCGTTAATCGATTAAACGAGCCGCCCGACGAAAAGCTCGCCGGCGCCCGGTTATCGTGAGAAAACCGACCGAATCGGCCGCTCGCCTACCCCTATCTCGTCGGCGACGATCTTTCGCTCCTCCGATTCGTTTTCTTACCAGCATCTCGATCGCGAGGCGCTCTCGCGTTTCTTTCGAAGAATCCCGCCCGAGAACCATTTCCTAACCGACGCCGAGAAAAATACAGTTCTCGCGCGATACTTTTTCGGTACATTCGCGGTTTAGGTTTCGAACTTTTGCGCTCGTGAAATTTTCTGCTCGCGAATCGTAGGATCGACGTAGGAGGAAAAGGATCGAGTGATCCGAGACACCAGGAATCTCTCGATACGACGAGCGTAAGCGAAAACGGTTTGGGTGGTCCTCGATTGGATGGGACCGGTCGCGCGTTACCAAGCGGTCGACTTAAGTTCTTTGTCCGCCAATTTACTCTTGAATCGAGTCAACCGTTTAATAACGCGCAGGCCTACGTCCGATGTCCGCGGCCCATTATCTATCGTCCGCCGAAAAATCATCCGTCCGGTCGAGAGCGGGTCGCGCAACAGTTAAACCGCTGAAATTGTCGACAGCGAATTGTTTCTGTCGCATCCTCTTGTATTTTTCCCAACTGCCTTCGCGTTTATTCGTCGAGCGCGTCACGCGCCATTCTACGAAACGCGTTCGTTCGCATTTGCGTAAGTTGTTTGGCGCTAAATCGTTGATAAATAGTTGCTAAATAGTTGAGGACGCGTTTCTTCAAAGTTTCTGCGATGTTTTACGTCAACGCGTCTCCGAAGAAACGAGTTCTTAGAAGCGCGTCGTTACGATCGCGTCGATCGAAGATGAAGTATGTAAATGAAAAAGTTATCTGAGAAAATGATTAGGAACGGAGCGGTTCCGATCGTTTTGGTGGCGAAAAACGAAAGGAGAAACCCGAAACGGATAATTTTGAGGTTCTCGGATGGTTCCGGCGTTCGAATCCGAGAAGGGCGAAAGGAAAAAGTGGAATTCGGAGGCGAACCGAGCGGCAGGAACGAAGACGGGAGAACGTGTTGGCATTTAGGTGCGGCGGCAGCGGACTGTTCGACTAACAAGATAATTAAGAGTACCGTAGGAGCTCCGGGACTCGGGTTTTTGTTGGTCGCGTGCTTATGTCAACTCGTATCGGACGAGCTCGTTCTCCTCTGCCTTCTCCTCTTGCTCCCGTTGCCACCGTTGCCACCGTTGCCCCGTTGCTCGCCCTCGGCGTCCTCCTGCTGCTCCGCCATCTCGTAGCCGTCCTTGTTCTTCCACTCGGTCCGTATCGACGAAGAAAGTGTCGCGTGGGAAAACGACGCGACCATTTGCCACGCTCCCTTCCTTTCTTACAAGCATTCGTAACTCTCCTCGGAAGAAGAAGTTGTTCGCGCGCGTGCTCGCCCGGATCAAGACGAATCCGATCGTTTTGAACTCGCTCGAAGAACCGACTGCGTCGAATCGGTTCCTACGGTCTCGTGCTCGACCACGACCAATTACACGCTCTTCCTTTCGCATCTCGACCAGCCGCTCTCTTTTTCGTTCCCGCGTCCTTCTTCGCGATACCGGACACATTCGTAAGAGTCCAATTGGCCGAAAGACGGGATCGGCCGTCCGCCCGTGAAGCTGCGTCTACGTCTCTCTTTACCCCCAACCATAATTACCAGAACACCATTTAACCCTTTGCACTCGAAGCAATTCCACTCCAAAATCGAAACAATATTTTTATCTATAAAAGCTCCACTGTAGATAGTTCATTTCCTTTCGTTCATACGAAATTAATTACTATAAGTCTTATTTAGAATTTTAACATTTTTATCAATTTCTCAAGTGCAAACCTATCGATGTAAAAGTTGTTTAAATAATGGTATGGCACGTTTCAGTGTCGCCTTAGAGGCGCCATTCGAGTGCAAAGGGTTAATAGGCTTCCGGTCGATAAAGTGTTAACCCTTTGCCCTCGAAGCTGTTTTTAACACGTTAAGCGCCACGCCGAATTTCTGTGCCGTTCCGTTCAAGCCACGGTTAGACGTCAGGCGGGCTTTGCCGGGCCGCTCGCCGATAGACGAATCAGAGTATAAACAGTCGAGTAACGTAATGCGCTTAACGTGTTAAGCAGAACTCTCAAAATCTAGGCTAGCATATCAGGGGACTTCAGGAAGCTATCTTTTATCAACCCCAATTTTTCCCATTTTCAACATTGATCGCACCGAAAGTTCAAAGTCGCGCCACGGCTGCAATTCGATTCCGATCGACCTAAAATTTGGCATACACTCTGACCGAGCGTCTAGAAACGTGTTCCCAAAATTACAAAAGAATCAGAGACCTAAAGATTTTTTACGATTTTAAGAAGGGGTATACCTTCAATATTTAGCGATTTCGTGGCAATATTTGACAAATCTTTGAAGTCGTGTCCCGGCCAAACTATTAGAGCTATCGACATGAAACAAACGCGAAAATCTTCCTCAAACCTTCCTCTTTAAGAAAAGCTCCCACAATTTAGGTTAGCATTTCAGGGAAATCCAGGGAGCTTCGTTTTATCAACCCCAATTTTTCCCATTTTCACCATTGATCGCACCGAAAGTTCAAAGTCGCGCCACGGCTGCAATTCGATTCCGATCGACCTAAAAATTGCCATACACTCTGACCGCGCGTCTAGAAACGTGTTTCCAAAATTACAAAAGAATCGGAGACCTAAAGATTTTTTACGATTTTAAGAAGGGGTATACCTTCAATATTTAGCGATTTCGTGGCAATATTTGACAAATCTTTGAAGTCGTGTCCCGGCCAAACTATTAGAGCTATCGACATGAAACAAACGCGAAAATCTTCCTCAAATCTTCCTCTTTAAGAAAAGCTCCCACAATTTAGGTTTGCATTTCAGGGAAATCCAGGAAGCTTTGTTTTATCAACCCCAATTTTTTCCATTTTCACCATTGATCGCACCGAAAGTTCAAAGTCGCGCCACGGCTGCAATTCGATTCCGATCGACCTAAAAATTGCCATACACTCTGACCGCGCGTCTAGAAACGTGTTCCCAAAATTACAAAAGAATCGGAGACCTAAAGATTTTTTACGATTTTAAGAAGGGGTATACCTTCAATATTTAGCGATTTCGTGGCAATATTTGGCAAATCTTTGAAGTCGAGTCCCGGCCAAACTATTAGAGCTATCGACATGAAACAAACGCGAAAATCTTCCTCAAATCTTCCTCTTTAAGAAAAGCTCCCACAATTTACGTTAACATTTCAGGGAAATCCAGGGAGCTTCGGTTTATCAACCCCAATTTTTCCCATTTTCAACATTGATCACACCGAAAGTTCAAAGTCGCGCCACGGCTACAATTCGATTTCGATCGACCTAAAAATTGCCATACACTCTGACCGCGCGTCTAGAAACGTGTTCCCAAAATTACAAAAGAATCGGAGACCTAAAGATTTTTTACGATTTTAAGAAGGGGGTTACCTTCAATATTTAGCGATTTTGTGGCAATATTTAGCAAATCTTTGAAGTCGTGCCCCGGCCAAACTATTAGTTTCTCATTCTTGCAACCATTGAATTTTTACGAATTTCTTAGACCTGAGATAGCAATGTTAAAAGTGTTTTAAATAGTGGTGTGGCAATTTTTACTGGCGCCGCAGACTCGCCATTGGAGTAGAAAGGGTTAACCCGTTCCGTGCCAACCTGCTTTTGCTTGACTTTTCGTATTCGGGCCATCGGATGCTTGACCAAACATCGATACGCTGTCGCAATCTTGTAATCTGCATAACGTCTTATTCTTTCGATGGAATTGTATCGTTTGCTCTTAAACCGATGATAGAATCTATCTTTCTGGCGCGTTAAACGAATACGTGGTCGCGTATCACCGGTGGAACGCGTTGAACGAACGTTGTGAAATAATCCTAATATCCCGAGGAAAAAAAGCCAAGTCGGTTGGATCAATTTGAAAAAAGTTATTCGGTTTTAAAGGATGTCGTAATACTTTCGGATGGGGGTGTGTAGTTGCGGTGGATGCGGTGGTGGGTTGCGGTTGTGGTTGCGGTGGCAGCGAGGTAGACCATGGGCCGTGGGCCGTGGGCCGTGAGCTACGCGCGGGAGCAGGGGCAGAAGCAGGGGCAGGAGTAGGAGCAGGAGCAGAGGCTGGGGCTGCGACCGAGGTTGGGGTTGGGGTTGCGCATCGAGAAATTCGCATCCGTCGCCCAGCAGCAGCGGCAGCAGCAGCAGCAGCAGCAGCTTCGACTCTCTCCTCCCTCTCTCGTTCTTTCGTTCTTTCGCTCCCTCGCTCTCTCGGTTCTCGCATTACGTATGCGGAATGAAAGTGCCCGATCCGCCGCGGCGCGCATTATCGTCTATCGAAAAAATATGAATAAGCTTTCCAATTTCCGACGTTCCGTGACATTTCTCTAGGAGGGTGGGTGGTGATTTTCAATGGAACGCGAACGATACAGTGAAACGCCATCCGATATTTCGACGCGTTCGCTTCGTCTCGCCTCGCCTCGCCTCGCCTCGCCTCGCCTCGCCTCGCCTCGCCTCGACTCGACTCGCGTACACACGGAGATTCCGTTTTTTTCTTCTGCCCGGGACCTGGATCTCGCGGCTCGTCGTCGTCGTCGTCGTCGTCGTCGTCGTCGCTAGTCGTGGTAGTCGTCGTAGACGCCGTAGTCGTGGTGGTCGCGGTCGCACCCTCTCCAGCCAGATGTTTCGGTCGTCACGGAATTTCGAGCGACGAGAACGGACCGAAGCGCGCGAGAGAACTTCCGAGCCGCAAGTTCTTTTTCGAGAGACGGTGCTCTCTCCGCCTCGACCAGGGAATCCGAGCTGCGCGCTTCCCGAAGCCAAAAAAATCGCTTCTTCGTTGCGATGGAAGCTCGATCGTTTTCGGAAGGAATGTTTAAGGGTGATTTTATAGTGTCCGGCGCAGAGGTCAACCTATCCTCGGATACATCACCCCAGACCCTCTTGTCTTCTTGATGGATCGCGGTTCTCGCTCCCGCTTCCCTCTCCCCCCCTCTCTTTCTCTCCCGTTCCTCCCATTTTCTCCGGACCTCTTCCATCGGCCTGTTCCTTTCCCTCGACCGTAGCCACGGCGGCTCCGTTCCGAGGCTGCGCCACGCTCGATCGTTTCAACCGTTCGCACCCTAACTATCCTTCGTCTTCGATCTCTCCTCCGGCTCGATGGATTATGCATCGTATTCTTATCTTCACCGTCGCCACGCGAAACCTTTCCTCCCGATCGACGGACGTTCGACGACGGATTTTCGGTACAGCGTCGAGGCATTCGTCCAAGAGCGAGATCGCCGCTGGATCGACCAACGAGCGAAGATTTTCTGAATTTTTCGTCGTTTATCCGATCCCATCCGCGAGCGTTTAGCAAAAATGAAAATCAGTAGCGAGCAAATAAATTTACAACTTCTGCTGAAAACGTTTTACGTTAGAATGGTCAAAAATGCCTAAAATGTCTCCGAACGTCTTGATCCGGCGCTGGGACAAATTTTGCGATTTCGCAAGGTATCCCTGCGATTCCTTCGGAAATACCCGAGTTCGTTTTCGGATCGTTGGATGCGAGCAGCACGATTGCCTCGTCGCGGCCGATGTGCTTTTGCCGTCTCGCGTTTTTCCCACGCGATACCTGATCAAAATTGAAGCCGCGAAACCATATTCTCGGAAAAATATGTATGCGGAAAGACAACGCTTGCACAAAAAGTGTGAGATATTCGGACAAAGCGTGCAAAGACTTTGCACGAACCGTTTGAATCTTTCAAAATGCTGCATTGATGGACGGTCAAGTTCGAGAAAGACGAACTTAGCCGAGACAGCGTCTAGAAACGACTCTGGTACGATGCAAAGCGAAAAGAAAATCCTGCAACGTCGAACGATTTTGAACGAAGTAAATTTCTAAAAGCTCGAGCAACGTACGAGCAAACGCGTTCGACGAGAATATTCTAGACGAAACGAAACCTTGGCATTTCAAAGTCGATAGAGTTAAACCTTTGGTCGTTCGAACTCCCAGATTAGCTCGCGCGAAGCGCGGATCCAAACGCGATCGAAAAACGGTGCGAAATATCGGGATCGATCGTGCAAAGACTACCGAAAAGCATTTTGGGCGATAATATTTTAGACTAGCGGAAAACCAAGTTGAAAATAAATTACCGTACATGGAAGAGCCAGCGATTCGAGATATTTATGCGACGCCGTCTCGATGAACACGAGGATCAGGATGTTCCGTTGAATTTGGCTGGTGGCCGTGTCGAGAAGGAATCGGTGCAACCGCGAGAGCGACGGGAACGCTCGCGAAGAGCGTAAGGTCGCGAATCCGGCAAATTCGGCGAATCCGGCGAATCGCGATTTCGTTCGATCGGAGAGGAACCTCCCGGTGCACGCGAGTTCCGACTTTGGAATTCCGTCGATACATCACGCCTCTGAAACTTTGTTCGCCCCGCCTTCGCCACCTCCACGCTCCGCCTTACCGCGTCAACCAACCTTTTCCTTGCCTTCTTTCACCTTTACTTCTCTCCTTAGCCACCCCCAACCCTGCACAACCGACCTCCCGCCCCCGCCGCCGCCGCCTCCGCCACCCTCTCTCCCGTTTCCAAGCTTTCTATTTTTTCCTGTTACTCTTGTTTCGCTCTCGGTCTCTCGGTCTCTCGCGCTCTGTCGTCTCCTCTCCGCTTTTCTATCGACTCGACTCCGCTTCGCTCCGCTCCGTTTTACTCTGCTCCACTCCGGTCTGGTCTGGTCTGGGTCGCGTTCGATGGTTCCTCGATCGGAAGCCGTCCAGATTTTCCACCCGTTCACCGACACCCCGCCACGGAATATGGTTATTCCGCAAGACCAACCTAAACGCCCACGCGCACGGTGACCTAACTTTTAAGCTTGCTCCTCGAATTACGCGAGGCTGTACCGGGTGGTCCGCTCGAA
>CM052099.1:19186618-19209771 GCA_028453745.1 Agapostemon virescens
ACGAAACGAAGGTGCTTCGAGTTTGCAGAAATATTTAGCTTTCGAATTACGGACCTTCGGACGACCAACTCGAATCGTACTTTGCCGTTGTTTCGATTCGAAGAGAGCTCTGTTCGAATAATGGCCAACGATGCCGTAAACCATAGTCCCCGACGGTTTTGCTCGTTTCAGGCGAGCGTTCGCGCGAGGGTAAAAGACGCGGTCCTACGAGACTCTAACGAATACCCTTATCTCGTTCCACGGTGTTATCTCGCAAATACCCAGTCCACCTTCGTGCCCCACTTCCTTATCCCAGTCCCGTTCCTCGTTTCTCGTTTCCCGTTTCCCGTTTCGCGTCTCTCCTCGTCCACTGCCTACCAGCTAACCGAATCGGCGAGGAATCGACATTTTTCGAATTCGACGACTGTCGTCTAGAAACAATCAGAATTTATAGCTGAGCGCGGTGAAATTCTCGAGTTGTCCAGCGACCGATTCGTCGGTCGAGATACCGATCGGTTGCGGACATAGCGCGATTCGGACTCGTTTCGTGCGCCGACGATCTAAAAACGTGGAATGTCCTTTGAATCGAAATCAAATTCTAAGTCGCCGTTGCGTCCGTAAAGTCGGCAGAGACCTTACAGGCTCGCGATAAAAGGATATTTTCTTCGAAGAAATTACGAAAGGCGAAAAAGTTCCAATCGCTACAACCGTAAAACAAATTGAGGTGCAAGCGGTCAACGACTGCGCGGCTATTTTTATTTCTCGAGATGCATAGAGCAACCGCCATTTTCTTTGTAAGCGTTCGTCGAGTTTTCGGTAGTTTCGTCGTCGCGTTTGCAGTGTGCAGCTTCGGGAAACTCGGGATGTCAGTTTATTTTCGCTTTTCGATTATTTTGGCGATTTTCGAGGACCGGGCGAGGTCGACTCGGTTCGGTATCGGAGCATCGATGTTTTCACGGTTGTCGGGGGATCGCGCGCGGCTCTTCCTCGAGGCTCTTTACACGGGTTCAGATAAGATTTGAAACGAACCTGACAGTTTATAAGAGACAAGCGGTCCGTGGACGGCGTCGCGGACCAAAGAGGCACCGCACCGCGCGCCGAGCCAGAACTTTCCGTGTAACTTAGTCTCGTCGCGGGAACATAACTTTAATTACAGAAGTTCGCGCATTGTCCAGGAACATAGGCGCCCGAGCCCGCCGCAAGAAACCGAGCTCTCTTTCTCGAGTCAAAGTTTTCCGCGTGTTTCGAGACAAAGCACCGAGGACCCAGCGTCGGAGAGGATCGCGAGAGATCGGAAACCGAAGAGGAGCGGAGAACGCGGAACAGGCGCGATGCCCTTTCTCTCTATCGTTCCACCGTTTGTTCTCTTTCGTCGATGTACCGACGCGAACCGCTTCGAAGGACCTACTTGAAAACGAACGGGAACGGCTCCACTACCTTTGTTTAGACCGTTAAACGAATCTTTGCTTACGCTTCGAGCGGTCGCGCGCGACCGTCACGATTGTTTTTACTAAATTTCGAAATCGATCTTTAATTTCGTCGTTCCCACGCTTATCCACTTCGCGAGACCCTTCTTCGAAGAGGTTCGGGACGATTGTATATTTTCTCGCCAAGAGGCCGAGCAAAGCGAAACGAGACGACGCGCTTTGGACACGTCCACTCGAGGCTTTGCCCATTTTCCCCGAAGACGTTTTCCGCGTCGAAGGGACCGAGAAGGGACGTCTCCGTTGCTCGCATTCTTAACACTAGAACCACGGAACGAGTCGAAATGACTCGTCACTTAATTCTTACTTGACAGTCGTTGAAATTATAAGAATGTTCCCACGGAAACTTTTTACATAAACTTTGTCATTAGAACATTTATTAACAGAGAAGTTCGAGAAGCTTTGAATAATTGCAACCTTGTCACTATTATAAAGTAGTGTATATTGGTATAGTTTAATGCTCCGTCGTTCTAGTGTTACTCAGAAGAATGTCAGTTTTTCTTGATCGCATTTTGCGACAGGCGGAAAAGCGGCGTTCGACTATGTCTGGATTATGGGCAACGGATGATCCGGCGATACGATGGAATCGTTGAATCGCTGTGTACACTTAATGCTTCGGCTTACGAGTGTTCGACGCGCGATGTCCATCGGCAGCGATACATTGTCTGGCACGAGTAATTATGGATTGCGCTGCTGATTCTATTGTTTCCGGTGGGATAGAGGCGCAAGCATTAATTACGCGGTTCATCGGGTCTTCGGGAGTAGAGGGTCGACGTCGATGAACCGCTTCCTTAACGAAAATACCAAGCAGAGTCGGATCTGGTGACGGCTATCGAATCCTTCGAGATCGTCCGAAGGTCAAAAAACGTACTCTTTCGTCCACTGCGAAATGCAACGGAGAATCGCGCGTGTTTCCCTGATAGAAAGTACGCGCGACCTCGAAAAACGATGAACCAATCGACTCGACGAGGATTACTTTTCTCGGGACGAACGTCGTTCTATTAGGTAAATCGGAAAGTTCTGTCCGTTTTTTTACAAAAAGTATAGCTTTATTCATGAAAGAAAATGAAAAAGTACGTTAATCAAAATATTGTCCATCGTTAGCGATGACTTTTTCCCATCTTTCGGGCAGCAAGCGAATTCCGCGTCGAAAGAATGATTCATCTTCGGAGATTATCCAGGCGGAGATCCATTTTTCGAGATCTTCGTACGAATTAAATCGTTCTTCAGCAAGTGCGTGTGCCATCGACCGAAACAAGTGGTAGTCAGATGGGGCACAGTCTGGTGAATAAGCCGCATGTGGTAGCACTTCCCAGCGAAGTGCTTCTATCGTTTCCTTGACAATTTTTGAGACGCGAGGCCGAGCATTGTCATGCAGCAAAATCACCTTACGCTGTCTCGTTTCATATTGTGGTCGTTTTTCGTGCAATGCTCGACTCAAACGGATAATTTGTTGTCGGTAGAGATCTCCTGTGACTGTTTGACCAGTTCTTAGCAGTTCATAGTATACCACACCTTCCTGATCCCACCAAATGCAGAGTAAAGCCTTTTTTCCGTGGATATTCCGCTTTGGCGTCGATGTTGAGGATTGGCCAGGATCACAAATGGTTTTTCGACGTTTAGGATTGTCAAAATAAATCCATTTTTCATCCCCAGTGATGAGACGATGGAGAAACCCCTTTCTTTGTTGCCTAGCAAGCAAAATTTCGCAGATGGTTTTCTGCCTTTCAATGTCTCTTGGCTTGTGTTCATATGGGACCCACTTTCCTTCCTTGTAGACCTTCCCTAAGGTCTACAAAATATTTCTTCCCTAAAATACTGGATCGTCGTAAAAATAGGAGAGTTTCGCACCGATCGGATTATAAAGACGACGTTGGCAAGGATAGGGTTTCGGACGGTAGAAAGAAAGAAAGCGATCGATCGCGTTTATCGTCGGCAACGAGTAAATCATCCTCTCGTGCAACCTCGGGCCAAAGTTCGACGTTCACGGTCGAAACAGGGGAAAACACGGGGAATAAAATTGTTTCCTCGTTGGACGGATACCGATCGGATACTCGGATAGCCGTTCGACCAAGGTTTTCGGTACGTGAAATCCGAGACTGCCTTCGCGGTTTCGATCGCGCGGCGCCGACTGTCGCGCGGAAAGAACAGCGAAAGATGAAAGATCGGCCGGGCAGCGCGGCAGCGCGCAGAGCACCGAGCACCGAGAACGAGAGGCATTGGAAATTAGACACGCGTTTCATTTCCTGCAGCGACTGCAACTTCCGTCGTCGCTTCAAATATTGGAAATATCGGGTGCCGTCCAACGTGCCGCGAGATTCGCGATGCGATTCGATTTTATAAACATGGAAAAACCGGCGGGGCGCGGCACCGTCGCCTGGCTAACATTTTGTCGCTCGAATTCGACGATCGCGTTCGATCAATAAAACTCGCTTTCCCGCGTTTCCGATCTCTTTAGCCGGTGAACAAAAATTTACGCGAACGATCGCGCGCCGCAGTTCGACGGTCCACAAACGTCTCGCGAAAATTAAGACTACTTCGTAACCGATCGCTTTTTTTCGACTCGAGCTTTTTGGGGCGTCGGAAGAATCTTATTAACCCTTTGCACTCGAATGGCGACTCTGAGGCGCCAGTCAAAATTGTCACACCACTGTTCAAAACAATTTCTACACTGTTAATGCTTGCAGCTAAGAAATTCGTAAAAATACAACTATTGCAAGGACGAGTAACAGTAAAAATAATTATATGCATAAATCATATGAACCATGTGGAATGAAAATATCCTAGGTCAGAAGAAAAGTCTAGGTTTTCGAGTCAAAGCAGCTTCGAGTGCAAAGTTACATTCGGTTACAATCGCGGACGACAAAGTTAAAAATTGTGCCTTACGAATTATCGAGTTCCATCGCGATTCGATCGGTCGGGCATCGAGAACGGATAGCGTTGAATTATTTAATCAAAGACGAGTTTCTCGAGGGATCGAGCGGAGGAAAAGCAATCCTGTCGTTGCAAAGCGTTCGTTCCGATTTCAATTTTTATGAACATTCATTGTCTTCGTTGATCCGAAAAGCCTGGTATTTGTAACGTTTAGGAGGATGAAATAGGAGAGCATCGATGTTTGGTAAATCACAGAACGAGCCTCGGCCCGAGCATCGTCTCGACACGGATGCTTTCGGGGAAATCGTATCGAAGGCGCCTCCTCGTCGCGCGAGCGCCAAACAGCGATCGTTGCGTTTACATTTTGGAACTCCTCTCGTATTTCTAATTTACGGTCATCGACGTCACAAAGACGCATCTACGAGAGATTCGAATGGACGTATGTTCGTTAATCTTCTAAACGTAAAATGACCGCATTCGTAGCTCTCCGAATCTAGTCAGTTTTTGAGTCAGAATCGAGTCATTTGGTTTTTGGTGAAAATACGCAACGGCGCGAATCTCGATCGGGCCGATTCGCCGCCGCTCGCCAACGAACGACGATCGACGGTTCATTACCAACGACCGATCTCTTCTTACCGATGCGTTCGAGATCTCTGTCGGTTCTCGAAGAAGGGAAAAGATAACGGCATGGGCAACGCGTCAAATTCAGGCTCGCGGCACCCAAAGGGAGAGGTCGTGGCCACGAGAGATAGAGAGAGAGAGAAGGATCGAGGTGCGAGGGGTGACGAGATCGACGGTGCACTTTATCGGTGCCATAAAGACCAATATAATCCCGAGAAGGAAAAAGACCGGCCGAAACCGAAGCGCGATAGATCGAGTGGCGGGTGTCGACACGCATATACGAGTGCGAGGGGGATGCCAGGGGGATGCAAGGTTATGCGAGGGGGTGAGAAGAGGCAAGAGGGGATGCGACGCACCAGGCTGTTTTTTAGACGGAGTGGCTTTTTGCGGCCGACAGGGCATTTAAGGGAATTGCTCCCTAGCGCCTTGGCTGGGTCGCCTCTCCTCTCCTCTCCTCTTCGCTTCTCTGGTTTCTTCTCCTTTCCTCTCCTCGCGACGCCACGCTCCTTCTCGTCATCGTCATTTTCCTACCCTCGTTCGATCGATGTCCAGGGTACCCGGAACGTTTCGCGACAATTGATCGCACCAATGATCAGCGATCCAGTCGCAACGTCGAACCACGAAAGGAAAAGGAAAAGGAAATCGCGACTATTTAAAGCTGTGGCTGCGCGTTGCCGGTACGCGAGCAACAGAGTTATTTGCCCGGATCGAGACACAAATGTTTGCGTTCCAACGTAATCGTTGCGTCCAATTTGTTTAGAATTCGCAAGAGGTACGCAACGAGACCGAATGGAAACCCGGATTATTTGCCTAATTTTACATGCCAATTTGTAACAACATTATTAGACAATATTATTGGGGATGCATTGTTGAGCCACAATAAAAATTGCTATGAGCGTTGAAAGACCCATTAAAAAGTTTTCAGTCATGGATCATGGGCTTTACAAAAATTCTGAAATAATCGCCGGTCGATAAAGTGTTAATTTTCTGGTATGCCTGACATGTCACGCGTACCACATGAAATTTGTATACGATACGTACTACGAAGATAAACGATAAATAACCCCGTCGTAATACGTAAACGATATTTTAGTTTAAATAATTCTGTTTGCGAACAGATTTCAACGAACGATACACAAAACTAATTTAACCCCTTGGGTACGGATTTATTTGAGAAAATATTTGCATGTGGAACGGAAATAATTTTTGGTTGCTTGGAGTAGTATGTAAAGGCAGTACATTTTACGTAAGAATGTATTTATTTCTAAAATATTGGTGACATATGTAGTATTAAGATGTCTTCAACTAATTAGAATTGCAAAACAAAAAAAAACAAAAAACTTGGGAAACCAAGTGAATTACGTATCTCAGATGTCAAATGTACCTAAAAGTTTAATTTTTGGTTTGACGTCTTAGACACGTCATCCGCTCTTAGGGGAAAAAAGTGAATGACGTGTCTCAGACGTCAAATGTACCCAAGGGGTTAATAATAAATAATCGCTTTAAAGAACATGCAGAATATGTGTGTTCAAGAATTGTTAAAGAATGTCATTAACGGTAGACTCACCCGTTCGGTTGTAAATCCACAGGATGGTTGTAAATGTGGACAGCAGGACAGTGCATCGACCCCTTCCAGTGTACGCTGAACCGATCAGCTGATTCCTATTCGATGGCGACGAACGTAGGTAGTGGACGAAGGCAGGCTGTCCCAATGTTCCCATTCGTTGCACTATCACTGAACACTGACACCACAATTTATTTAATAATAATTAATAAAGAATTTAATAAATATAATAATAAATTTAATAATAATTTAAGACAATGTTTCGTTCGATATCATCACTTATTTAATAATATTTAAGACGATGTTAATATTTAAGACGATGTTAATATTTAAGACGATGTTAATATTTAACACAATGTTAATATTTAACACAATGCTTAAAACACGTATCACACATTTTCTCTAATCCCTTGTTCACACCGCACAAGAATATGTAAAAAGAAATGATAATGCAACAACGTGCTCGCGACGACCTTTCCATCGAAAGGAACCGAGGAAGACTGACGCGAGGGTCGTGAAAATTTTGTTTTGATCGTAGAGAGTTTCAATGTTTACTATCTCGACCGGGCTTCGTTCCGAGTGAGTGCCGCATGCGACCAGGTCTCGAGGACGGGTCATAAATATGACAAAGTCTCGATTTTGGAGGCCGATCGTTCGGAAGCCCTCGCAGGCGACGACTTACTCAGAAAAACTGTTCCATCGAAAGGTATGTATTTACCTTTTGTGTTTTTCAGGACAAGGAATTTCTGTGGCCTCTTTCAGTTCGTCTTACAAGCTCCCTGATAGAAAAACACGACCAGATTGCGCCAGTCTTCCACATTAACCCTTTGCACGCGAATTAACCCTTTCCACTAAAAATTGCCATACTATTATTTAAACAACTTTTACATCGCTACGTTTAAAGTTAAAAAATTGATAAAAATTTTAATGTTCTAAGTAAGAGTAGTAGTAATTCATTTGATAAGTACGAAAGGAAATAGACTATGTACAATTATTATAGGTAAGCTATAATATAATAGGTACAGTTATTATAGGTAAAAATATTGTTTCGATTTTGGAGTGGAATAGCTTCGAGTGCAAAGGGTTAAATTAGTTTTGCGAATCGTTCGTTGAACTCTATTCGAAGAATAGAAATGATTCTTCTATTCTATTCGTTGAAATACGAAGGATCGTGTTTTAGGAAAACTAAGCAAAGGAAGTGGAATGCGATAAATTAGGAGAGGCAAAAGGGCCCCGTCGATGGGGTTCGCTCGCGGAGGTCTCCGGACTGATTTTGGGACCGTCGAGGACCCTATGCTATCGTAACATCATCGTCGAACAAACTGTGCCGTTTCTCCAATGGGTGTCCGCTGCTACGCGATACCGCGAGTTTAAAGAATCCAACGCCATCGGGCGGTGAGAAATTTCGGAAAAAGCACCGTTTTCATCCACTCCGGTACGAACGACGAGACACTATCCCTCGCGCGAGTCTTCGCGAAATTAGCTGGCGGAGCTTCCGCCAACTCCGGATCGGATTCTCGTAAGAGATTGCGAAAAAGCAGCGGAAGTACTCTGTACGCGGAAAGAAGTCGGAGGGGCGAGAACGGTGCACCGTCGAAGCCGGCACGCTTCGATCATCGAGGACGGAGGCTCGACTCTCGTTGGAAACCGGTGGCACGTCGTTCGCCAGAAAATTACCATCTCGGAGGTGAACTCGCGCGCGAATCTCGAATCGTCTGGCTCGCTCTGAAAGGCATTAAGCTTTGATTGTAACGTCGCTATTCAGTTCCGCCCCGCTATCGTTCCCGTTACCGCGGTTCTTTGCCGCTCCTCCCACGCCTCGCCTCGCCTAGCCACCGTCTTTCTCCGGAGCGTTTGCGAGCGTTTGCGAGCGGTTCGCCGACGAGGGGAAGAGGGTCTCGTCTTTCCTCTTTCTTCGATCTGTCGCAATCTCGAGCCTCCCTTCGGGTTGCCTCTCCCTTTCGAAGCTGTGTCGGCTCCTCGGATGGAAACGAGTGCGCTCACTCACTCTCTCTCTCTCTTTCTTCGCGTCTCTCATTTCTCCGTTCGTCTCCGTCCTTCTCGAGCCGCGATGCTGGGCGCGAGGCGCGCGCGACAACTGCGAACAAGCCCTTATCGCAAATGACTGGTTCCGCCGAGCGCGAAGCCATTTAGAGAGCGTAACGGCGTCGCGCCTTGCGCCTCTCGCACCTCGATCTTCAACCGAGAGCCTAATCCAGACGATAATGGCTGTCCCGCTGCCGCGAAACGGACGACAAAGGGACAATACGCTCCTTTCTGCGAGCCGAACGATCTTCTCCGGTCCGCGACGCGTCCCGAATTTTCGAATCGAGATTACCGAGCACAGCCGACACCGTTACGTTGGTTTTAAGATCGTCCTGGATATCGGCGTCGGGAGTTCTTCGAAAGCAAAATTATCTGCGGCAAGAACCGATGAAAAAATTCCGAAAGATTCTTTAT
Organism: Agapostemon virescens; assembly: GCA_028453745.1. Classification (NCBI taxonomy): domain Eukaryota; kingdom Metazoa; phylum Arthropoda; class Insecta; order Hymenoptera; family Halictidae; genus Agapostemon; species Agapostemon virescens. The sequence goes on from CM052099.1 coordinate 19,195,601, forward strand.
TTTGGATTTCACAATTTTCTATTCGGAATATACGTGGAATCGTTTGGGTGCGAATAATATTTTCGATTTGGTAACATCGGAAGGTTGTCATTCCGTGGTACCGAATATTCCGTGAATATGTAGAACTCGAGAAACCTAGTTCGGGCCAATAAAAGCCGCTTTTCGGAAGTTTTTCGGCGAGCGTGGTCTGATCCAGGATCGGAGCAGCTTGGGGCGCGATGCGGCGGGACGCGACTGCTCGGAACAGCGCGAAACGGAATAGGACAGACAGGGCAGGGCAGGACAGGACAGACAGGACAGGACAGGACAGAACAGTCCAGTCGAGTATATTGTCCCCGCTCGCGGGGAGCACGGTTTTAATTGAAACAGATAGAGCGATCAGCGAGTAGCGGTTAAACGCCGGGTGGCAGGCGTAGCGTACGCGCGGACCCTCGCACCCCGTGCCGTGGGGACGCGAACGACCACTGACGTCCACAGGCGTCCACAGGCGTCCACAGGCGTCGAGGTCGGGGGGGTGTCTCGGACGCGGTATACCCTTTCGTGGGATTATTCGGTGGGTAATGTATGGCAAACATAAATCACGGAATACGGGACGGACGGTCGAACCTACGCGAAACTCTCTGTCGACGATGATCCGGACGGCGCGCTAGCTGCTCGGCTAGACTAATTGCCGCTCGACAGGACCACCCCGATTCCGATCCCGATCCCGATTCCGATCCCGATCTCGATGCGATCCGCTTCGTCGCGCGTTACCAATTTCCCGCCGATACCGTCGGGACGACCGTGTCGAGGACCTCCCTCGACTCTCCTTCGTTTCCTCCTTTCTCTTCTTTTCCATCTTTTATTCGCCGTCGTCGGAAATTGCCTATTCGATCTCGATAGTGTTCCAGACGAATTACTCGTTTCTAAATACAGATTGCGCGCGTACGAGCATTCTTTCGATCGCTAAATCCGTTTTATCGAAACGCAAGATTTACGTATTTTACCGCTTTCGCCTCGGTTCGAATTTTCTCTGCCATCGAGAAACCCAACTTGCGAAGCTGAGTTCTCGATAAGTAAACGTTTGGTTTCGAGAAGTCAACGATGTTTTTGCGTCGCTTTATCCTAGCGTAAGTGAAAATAGCGTTGCCGCTGTTATCGTTTAGAAAATGTAGTGTAGCTGTAGCTTACTGTTCCGAAAAGCGGCTTTTATTGGCCCGAACTAGGTTTCTCGAGTTCTACATATTCACGGAATATTCGGTACCACGGAACGACAACCTTCCAATGTTACCAAATCGAAAATATTATTCGCACCCAAACGATTCCACGTACAGTAGCGCACGAAAGTATTCGGACACTCTTCAAACCAAAATAACTTTTTCAAAATTGAATCAAACGACTTGACTTTTCTGGAGCAACTAGCAGCATTGATTTACTAAATGATATGTAAAAATAATTTTGAAATAATTCTAATTGGTAGAAATTACGTGGGAAGTAGAAAAAACATTTTTTTAAATATTTTTATTTCAACTCGTAATGAAAATTTAAAATATGCGTTTTTCAGAACTGTGTTAGTTATACACATGCTGAAAATCTCGCCGAAATCGATTGACGCGGGAAAAAATGGCACGCGTAGAAAGATGGAAGAATTTCTGTAGTTTAAGCAGAAACTGATCAAGAATCGTGAAAAATTGCGATTTTCACCGTTTTCGATGGCACGTAGCTCGTGCGTACGTCGATCGATTTTAATGAATTTTTCTGCATGCGTATAACTATCATAGATCTACCAGATGCGTCTTTAACATTTTTTGTGCGTGGCTCAAATAAAAAATATTTAAAAAGTTCCTTTTTTATTGGTCATGTAATTCACATCAATTCCAATATTTACAAAATTTATTTTCTATATCATTTATTAAATCAATTCAACTAATTGCTCAAGAAAAGTCAAGATGTTTAGTCCAAACATAAAAACGTTATTTAGGTTTGAAGAGTGTCCGAATACTTTTGTGAGCCACTGTATATTCCGAATAGAAAATTGCGAAATTCAAAATAAAGAATCTTTCGAAATGTATCTGTAGCTGTGGTCGCGTGTCCGTTGTACTCGGACAAGAAGAAATGAACGTTGATCGAGAAGAGAGAAGCGGTAACAGCCGAGATTAGGAGACTGGTTCACGGACCAGAGAGAATTTTGCGAGCCGATAAAAAGTAGACGGGACTAATGGCGTCGGCAGCCGACCGCGTAATTCTAATTGCTCGAGTATCCTGTTACAGATTTACGAGGTGGGCCGTACGCACTTACGAATCGTTGGCGCGCCCTTTCCACCTAGCTCCGTGACTTTTATCCCAAGCTTCCCTACTCCATTTACATATGAATTAAATCGTTACAACCGTATGGATAGCCCGCGCGATCGGACGAGACGAAACGAGACGAGACGACTCCTCCACCCTCTCGTTCCGCTATCTTTATCGCTTTGTTAACAGCGACGATGAACAAAACGCGAAACAGAGGTTTGCCGGATCCGATTCGGCTACGAAGTTTTAAGCAAAACCACGATTTATACTCGTATTTATGTATTCGGGTATTAATTGGTATTCATTGTGAATAACGAATAAGTACTCTCGAAACAGCCAACCATTAATTATTTCTCGTCCTATTTACTCGAACGAGGGTTTTATTCGAATAACGCCGAATAAAATGATATCGCGAGGAGCCGATTCCGAACACCGTAACGACGAAAAGCGGAGATCGCGAAACTATAGGAAACGCTCGTTTTAGTTATCGATCAACGAGCAAGGGGAAGAAAAGTTTCTTTTCGCAATCGGATTCGGGTCCGCGTCTCGAGCAACCTTTCATCTCGTGGCTAGAGGAACAATATCGTGGGCGTCGCGCTACAATAATTACCCTTTATTTCTCATCCGAACCGTGACTAGCCGAACCACCCCTTTGACTTTATCATAGGGGTTCGGTCCGTTAATGGAAAGCGTTTGAATATTTAATCTGCTCTTCCCGCGGCGACTCGAGCTTCGCTTCTACTCGTCCGATTCGGCGTTGCGCGCGCGTTTCGCCGCTCGTCGCTTCGACCGCTCCGTCGTCCTCGTCGAACAAATCTTCGAGATCGTTTAGAACTCGCCGATCGACCCCCTCTTTCTCGAAACGAGATCGAGCGAACGTTTTCTTGAGAAATCTAAAGATCAAACGGGACCGCCCTCCGCGGAGTCTAGTTTCGATACGATTGAAACATGAACTCGTTTCAACGAAAAAGTAACATTGCGAATTTGCCGCCGTCGATCCATGAACTCGTTGTCGCGATTCAGGAAGAACGGGGACAAATCGAACGTCGTTGTCGCGAAAAATTGAGAAAAGACAAACGCGTGTTAACACTTTATCGACCGGAAGCCTATTAACACGTTGAACGCCACGCGAATTGTGCATGCTGCGAACAAGTTTCATTTGTTTCATTTATAGAAATGATCACCGTTATTGAACAAAATTGTTAGTTACTAAAAACTAAAGTTTTCACCTCGTATTTATAATCTGGTTAATTTTGGCAGTACTGCGTTAATGTTCAATGCTGTTAATTTATTGCTAACCGTTCTTAAACGATGTAACGGTGCCGGTCACTGGTGACCCCCGTGGCATTCGTCCTTACGTGTTGTAAGGACGAATAACAGTAAAAAAGCCTATATACATAAGGTGAAATAATTCATGTGGAATGAAAATATCCTAAGCCAGAAGAAGTGTTCTGGTGTTCTAGTTAAAGCAGCTTCGAGTGCAAAGGTTTAACTTGAATTATACGATGTTGAAAGAAAAATCCGAAATAAAGAAAGAAAAAAGTTTGGACCGGCAGGGGTTAACCCTTTACACTCGAAGCTGCTTTGACTCGAAAACCTAGACATATTTTCTGACCTAGGATATTTTCGTTTTGCATAATTTGCCTCATCTTATGCATATGAATATATTTACTACTACTCGTCCTTGCAACAGTTACATTTTTACAAATCTCTTTGATACAAGCACAGCGATGTAAAAATTGTTTTAAGCCGTGATGTGGCAATTTTTACTGGTGCCTCAGAGTCGCCATTCGAGTGCAAAGGGTTAATATATTTCCGGAAATGTTGAAAGCGTGTTGAATTTTGCTGACCAATCGTGTGCTCTCTCTCTCTCTCTCTCTCTCTTTGGGCACGGATAGAGGGATTTAAGGGCACCGATAAGGAGAAGGCCGCAGCTGTGCAACAGTCTACGAAAAGAAGGAAAATTGGCGTGGACGTAACGAGACGGCGACCTCGTCCGGTCCGTGGGTCGAAATCGATATCCAGCATGGCCGAACCCAAGTTCGGTGCAAAACACTCGTGCTCTGCTTAATATTGCAGTACGCGGGCTAATGCGCGGTAGTCTCGTTAAAGCCAGCCCTCGTCCTGTCGCCGAGCCGAGCCGAGCCGATTCTACCTCGTCTTCTACCTCTCTTGCTCTTCCTCCATTTCTCTTTCCCTTCCCTCTAGCTCGCTATCGTTCCTCTCTGTCGCTCCACCCCTTGACACACGCGCACGCACCGATACTTTGGCTACCTTGCCTCCTGCCTCCAATTTCAGACTTCTTACCTTTTTCTGTTCGATCGGGAAAGCCGGCGAGTCTCGCTTTGATCGATTCGCTTCGCCGATGTATCCCATACGGACTGGAACTCACGATTTTTAACGTATTTCCGCATCCGGTCGAACCTCGTACAACGCGACTGCTTCGTACCTACAACAAACGAAAGAAAAATATGACTCTGATAACTCTGATACGAGAATATGTATATCGGACTAGGATAGGATTCTGATATCGTTAGAAATCTGTAAATTAGTATAGAACACGTACCGAAGAAAACCCACTGTACTGAATTTTTGTTGTTTCGATCGAATTCGTTGCGATCGTTGAGGTTAGAATCGAGACGCGAGCCGGACGGCGACCGATTTACGCTCATCCGTTCTACGTTGTACACAGAAAGTATTGGGTTATCCGGAAAGTTGATGCGGATATATTTATATTTTTAGTAATTATATACCAAAATTTACATACCTTGCTTTTCGATCTTCCGTTAAAATCGGCAGGAACTTTTTCGGAACTTGCGCGACGCGTGTTTTACCGCTCGAACGTTCATTCGCGACTCCCATTTTTCCGTCGATCGGCGCTCGTCGTCGATCGTCGGCATTCTTCGTCGACAAAATCGTCAGGCATTTGTTTCAGCCTTCGACGGACGCTCGTCGATCGAGAGTATCGAATTGCTTTCGATTCTCGAATATCGACTGTACGCGTCACGGTGGAAGAGGTTAAGAGAGTCGACGACAAACGGTGCTACGCGTTTTCGCTTACGGTGTTCTTCCGAAAAATCGAACTGCTTCCGTTGAACCTCTGACAAGGGAGTGGAACGAACAAGCGTTTAGGCTTTAGGCATTTTTCACGGTGTATATTCGCGTCCGTAAGTAAACACGCATAATTATCCTGCGATGAATTTTATCTTTCGATCGGAACGCTACGCGAAGTTCGCCCTTTTTCACGCCGAACCTACCACGGCCGATCGAACGACCGTTTTCGAATTTCTTATTTTACAATTATCGAAGCTATAAAATTGTCTTCCTCGCGCCGAATTTCGAAGTAAATCATACGAGCTGGGAAGAACGTACACGGGAAATTTGGTGAAACGGCTCGCATACGGAAACCAGTGCGTCGGTTCAAGAAGCCTCGACGAAACGAGTGCGGCCATTGCTATTGGATTATTCGGAAAGTAATTTCGTTTTTTTTTTGTGAAAATGAAAGACAATTTTCGTATAATGAACAAATATTTTATTAAATTATATATTGGCCATTCTGGTCCAATATCTTTTGCCATCTTTCTGGTAGTAGTGACCTCCTCGTTTGAAGTGAAGGTTTTACCGTCTAAAAAATTTTGCAGTGACCGGAAGAAATAATAATCCGAAAGTGCCAGAGTTGGAGAATATGGTGGGTGTGGCATTGTATCCCGTTCAAGCTGCAAAAGTTTTTGGTGAGTGACTAAACTTGTATGAGGTCTCCCATTATCTTGCTGGAACACTACACCTTTTCTGTTGAAGTGCATCATTCAGTTTGTCCAGCTGATGACAGTAGATTTCCGAATTAATTGTTGTGTTATTCGATAAAAGCTCAAAAAAACGATTCCTTTAAAATCCCACCAAACAGACAGCATCACCTTTTTTTGATGGATATTGGCTTTGGAAATGCTTTGAGCCGGTTCATCTTTTTTACTCCATGATCTCTTGCGTTTGACATTGTTACATACAACCCATTTTTCGTCCCCAGTAATGATGCGCTTCAAAAATGGATCATTTTCGTGACGTTTGAGAAGCGAATCACAGACGTCAACGCGACGACACAAATTTCTCTCAGTGAGGACATGGGGAACCCATATATCGAGCTTCGAGGTTAAACCCAGGCCTTTCAAGTGATCATAAACAGTTGAATTTGATAAATTTAACCTGAATTTTTCTCTTTTTCCTGAACGAACCGCCGCGCCAAAAACGTGCACGGTGCTCGAGAATGATCGTCAGCGCGACAAGACTACATTCGTTCAGAATTCTTGCAATATTCCCGCGTAATATTCCAGCGCAATATTCCCGCGCAAATTTCCTGCGCAATTTTAACGCGCGCTTCGTTGCAAAGTGTTCGCAGAAACGTTTCTTTGATTTCACTAACCAAGAAAGGAGACGCGTTGTTATTTGCCAGTTTGCATCAACTAATGCCTTTATCGTGTCTTTTTCAGCTTCAACCGGCCTTCCAAAACGTGGTGCATCTTCGACTTCAAAATTGCTGGATCGAAATTTTGCAAACCAGTTCTGGCACCGGCGTACTGTCAACACATCTTCTCCATACACATCGGGTAATTTCTTTCTGGCTTGAACAGCATTTTTACCTTTTCTATAGTAAAAAAGTAAAATATGATAAAAATACCATATCCACTCCATATTTAAAAGGGCACCAACCAAAAACTACTGAGTAGAATCAATTGGACTTTTTCACACACAAGCCTTGCTATATCAGCTCTCAAAACGTATAATGATTATGCGGCTTAAGTGTGAAGTTGGGTGTGAAAAAAAATACAATTAAATCCTCTGTCGGGAAAAAACGAAATTGCTTTCCGAACAAGCCAGTATAAAATTGTCTTCGTCGAGCCGAATTTCGAAGAAATTTCGTGAAACGGCTCGCGTACGGAAACCAACGCGTTGGTCGAAGAACCCTCGACGAAACGAGTCCGGCCATTGCTATTTCAATTTTCAATTTTCAATCTGCAGCGCGCGGATACGGTTGGCAACCGGTACACTGGTAAACCCGTAACTCGTAAGCCCGCGCGGTCGCGTCAGAGTTTTTCACAAACTACTCTTTTGTTCCTTATTTATTGCGACATGAATAAAACACGGGGACCTATAGGACGGGGACGAAAAGGAGCGGAGGAAGCGGGGCCGATGTGTATTAAATGCGGTATAATTTTCAAATTTCGAGAAATAAATAACGGGTAAACGATGGGCCGTCTCGCGTGGGATCCCCTTTGCTCCTTCGACGGCTAGGTTCCCCTTGAAAACGCGCATAAATTCTCAACTGTGGGGAGCAGCACGCGAGGTAACGTCGATTCGACCGAGCGATTTTTTCCGGGAGCGAGCAGAGATTACTCTCGAAAATATCCCATTATGTTCGCGTCGCCGCGGAGAATCGTCCAACAAGTGTTTTCGTTCCCTCCGATCTTTCCAAACGATTTTATTCGACTTTAGTTTCGTCGAAACGATCCGCTCTTGCCCCTTTCGCCGCGAATATCGTTCAAACGTAGTTTCTCGCTGGAAGATAATCATTTTCGTAGCGACGTTCCTTCGTTGTAGTTGGAAATGTCGATTGGACTGGTTTCTAGTCTTTTCTTTTACAATTATCGAAGTTATAATAATGTTTTCGTCAGAAATTTATTTGATGTACTTCTTCGACGACGTATTCCTTACAATAAGTATTGTTTGAAGTTTTAACGGATGCAGTATTGCGACTGTTACAAAGCAACGCGTATCTTTGGATTTATCGTTCGGTAGTTCTAGCGTGAAAAGCGTGTATCAGACGATCGGTGCCACGGCTTTTTACCAATTTAACGATGCCGCGGTCAAACAGACACCGACGCGAAGCGGGAACTTTGTCGCCGAGGAACCAACGATCGTTACCGGTAATACCGATAATCGTTTCGACGAATAAGAATCGTAATAGTCGTAAATTTTCGGAACACGGGGTTTCGCACGGACAGAGATTCGCACCTCGTTACGCCGCAAGGAATCAAGCCAACTACCTGCAAAAATTTATTAATCGTCGAGATACTTTGGCGAAGAATAGGGATCGAAGTTCCCTCCGGCGCGGTCGAACGATCGAAACGCCTCGTTTCCGTTTCCGTTTCCGTTTCCGCCAACGACATCGAGTTCGGCTTGCGGCGAGGACGAGGACGAGGACGAGGACGAGGCGAGGCGAGGAAAAAGGACGTCGCGAAGTCACGACGCTCGTTTCGAACGTTTCCACCGCGTTTCTTTAATTGGCGGTATTAATCACGGTTAATTACCGGGCTAGTTGTAGCGCTGCGAACGACCGCCGCCTGTGCCGCAGCGGGTTTGACCGCGTGCATCGTCGTAGCAACTGTTCGCCGAAACCGGCGCACCTGTCTCTCCTCTCCGGCCCGACGTTTCTCGACGTTACGCCGCTGCGGATTAACCCCGGAAAGCAGTAACCGGCATCCGCGGCTGCAATTAGTGCGCTGCCGCATGGAGTGGTTACCGTCGCCGCGACGGCACCGTCGACGGCGAAACCGCTCGAAAGGGTTCCTCCGACGACGGCTCGCGTCGATTACCAGAGCCCGGGGATCCTTTTTCGAAACAACTCGGTGTCCCTGTTCCTAACAGCGCGAATCCGTTCGCGAGTCGTGCGCCATATTGCAACTTCGAATCGCGCAAATTTTTCTATGCTCGAACGCTCCAGTACAAAATTATTTTACGCGGTTGTCGTTTAAACGAGCAACGCGCTTCCACGCGATTTCTTGTTTCACAGTCGAGGGATACAATTTCGATTTTGCACGAATTGATATTTCGAGTTACGAGGTAACGCTTGCGGACTGGACGATCCACGACCCGCTCGTTCGAATCGGGTGCTATAGGTAGAATCGTTTCGTTCTTCTTGCTTCCAGTTTTATGCGAAAGCAAAGGTTAATCGAAGTCGCGACTAGCATTTTCATAACGATTTCGGTTGTCGGTGCGCGGACGATACGATCGCAGCGCAATAGCTATCGGCCCTCGGCGTCGCTCGTTAAGGTCGACCCGAAAATGGGAGACAACGAGGGCGAGAGAGCGAGAGAGGATGGAGCAGCGTGCCCTGCTCGGTTTATTAATTTTTCGAGAACGGTTTTAGATGGCTCGAGACTCGAGGAGAGAGGGGACGCGTACGAGGACTACGCAGCGCTGAAATAGAAGGTACGAGAACGGTAGGAGAGATAGAAGGAGCGAACCTTGGCAGATGGCACCCGAGGGGATATCCTTGTCCAGGATATCAAGGGTTAGCCATCACCGCGGGGACGGCAAACGGACGCGCTTGCTCGTAGCTCGTTCGTCGCTCGCGCGCGCAAGTAAAGGGTAACTGATTCTAATCGCGCGCCCTCCGTGCCGTAACCTACTACGTTACCATGATGAATGGGCAAAGTGCCTCGTGACTACCAAACGCCTGGCCAATGTGGGCCGAGATATTAAAATCCGCATGATCGATCTCCGTCGTGCGCCAACGATACGCAGATGCTCGCGAACGAAAACCATTCTCATCTCCTCCGGGCCGCGACATCTTTCCCTTCGAAAATTCACGGTGCATTCGAACGACCCTTGGACTCGATTCTCATTTTTCCGGACCGTCGAACGAGCGATCTTCTTTTCGTCGGTCCGCGTACTCGATCGCTCTCGAATCTTTCTCGAACGCGTCGATCGACGCGGTTAGCCTTTCGATCGCAGCGATTATCGTCGAATCGTTCGTTCAAGACACATTTTTTAACTGTGCCCTTTCGACGCAGGCTTCGCAAAAGCTTCGGCGAAAGTTTTTACCAGAAGCAGCGACTCTTTTCTTGTTCGCATCGTCGTCTATTTTGCGTTCGTCGATTTGGCGAGCTGTTCGCGATCGTTGCCTTTTCTCCGGCAGAACAAAGACTCGCGGCAGACGTTGAATCGGTTCGTTGGAAAATCGCGAGCTTCCGAAGAAAGGTCTGTATCCGGAGAGGAAGAACGCGCACGTTCGAACGGTGAAATTTAACGCGGCATCGACCCGACCATTGCGATTGTCCCATCGTTGTTTCCGTCTGTTCTCCCTGGCCGCGTCGGCACTCCGCGCGGTCCGATCCGCGATACGCTCGTCGACGATCGTTCCCGCCGATAGCGGAATTTTTCCAAAAAATCAACGCGCCGGAAAAAAATGAGCTGCTTATACAGCGGGAAGCGCGGGACGCCGGATCAGATACGGAATCGCGAACCATTTTAATACGGCGCCTCGTAATTCATGCGACGGTCGAACCGCGTATTTTTATTGGAACGCGCCGATCGAGATCGCAATCTAAATTGAATCGGATACGAGAGTCCTGTCGCGTCGCTTTCATAAACATGCTGCGCACTCGGAAGCGCGCCCGATTGCGAGCCGATCGCTTCGAACGCGATCAACGACGCTCGTTCGCGCGACCATTCGAAACGACCGCGAATCGTCTTCAAGTAACGTTCGATTTCTAAATTCTAATCCAGACCTTGGCAGGACCGTTCCAGGTCGCCTCAAACTCGGTCGCGTTGCTCTTGGTACCGATAAAAAATCAAAAGTTGTAGAGAAAAATGGAACGCGGCGTTTCCGAGACTCTGGAAGACGAGACGATCGGAACGATTTATTTCTGATTTCGGTGTTCGTTGGAGCAAATGGTCGCGCGAATACGTTTAAACGAGGCACGTCGCGTATATCGGGGGATCGTCGGAGCGGGGACAGGAGATAGCGGTCGCGGGACGGATTGCTCGGATTTCCGAAAGAGGAAACGAGCGGCTAGGTGTTCCCCTGTCTTTTCGAAACGCGACAGACAATTCTGGTCCGGATAAAATCGGTCGAAATCCTTCGAGGGGCCACCATCGACGCGAGCGAAGGGAAGAAGGGCACGGGGACCGGCGGGGACGCAGAGAGAAGGGGAGATGATTCAGAGATATCGGCCGACATAAAACCCTTAAGGTTCAAATTTGCATGTTACAACCTGCGTACCCCACCTTACGGATTTTCCCCCGCGGTAGACTTTAGACTTCTTCTTCTTCCGCGAGCAAGCATCCCCCGCCCCTTTCGCCGGAGTCGCAACCGCAACCGCAGCCTCTCCGCTATCCTCTCGCGTATCCCGAAGCTTAGCCTTATCCCTGCTCTTTTGAATGTAAGATACGCGCGAGCGAGCTCGCACGCTTCCCACCTTTTATCTCCTCCTTTTCTCCCTCTCTCCTCCTCTCCCCTTTTTTTTCTCTCTCTCTCCGTTTCCCTTTTCCTCGATCGTACGCGCTCCGTCCCTCTCGGTCGCGGTCCCTTTAAGACACAGAGTCCTTCGGTCATTCGGAGAGTCGAGCGCGGTTAAGCTTTCTCCTTTATAGTCAGGATTTCCCTGACGACGGAGGCGAGTCCTCCCCGCTGGCTCCTTTAAAAGAGGACGCATCGCATACGCGACGCATGCTTATTCCTGGTGCGACGCGCTCAACCAACGTTTCTGCTACGACCATCGCGCTTAACGTTTTTGTCCACCATTTCTCTCGCGACCTCCGCGTTAGATTCTCTTCCAAGGAGAGACCGAATTAAACGATCCAGATTCCGATGCCTTGGAACACGCCGAGAGTAGTCGACTGCGAATTTAACCCTTAGCACTTCAAGCAATTGTAATTCCAAAATTCAAACATATTTTTCACGCAAAATAATTCCATTGTACATGGTTCATTTCCTTTCGTCGACATCAAGTTTATCACTATTACTCGTACGTGCAACATCTCAATTTTTACCGACTCCTTAAATGCAAACAAAGCTACGTAAAAACTGTTTTAAATAATAGTAAGAGAATTTTTAACGTCGCCTCAGAGGCGCCATTGGAGCGCTAAGGGTTAACCCTTTGCGCTCGGAGCTGCTTTGACCGAAAACCTAGTCATTCTTCTGACTTAGGATATTTTCATTGCACGTGATGTATTTCAGGATACGCACGTGGATGATTTTACTATTACTCGTCCTTGCAATAATTACATTTTTACAAATTTCTTAAATACGAGCACAGCGATGTAGAAATTGTTTTAAACAATGGTGTGGCAATTTTTACTGGCGCCATTGGAGCGCTAAGGGTTAACCCTTTGCACTCAGAGCTGCTTTGACCGAAAACCTAGTCATTCTTCTGACTTAGGATATTTTCATTGCACGTGATGTATTTCAGGATACGCACGTGGATGATTTTACTATTACTCGTCCTTGCAATAATTACATTTTTACAAATTTCTTAGATACGAGCACAGCGATGTAGAAATTATTTTAAACAATGGTGTGGCAATTTTTACTGGCGCCTTAGAGTCGCCATTCGAGTGCAAAGGGTTCATAACACAACCGAGCAGTTGCGGTTCGAGATAGTTGCGACGTTTAAGAAATTTGGAAGCTTCGGTAAATTATATTATACTTGCCAAGACGATCAATGATAACGAGAAGCTACCTTGCGACCGCTGTCTGTTTTGTGATCGGCGCGGACCTTTTTTATTTTGCACAAAAATCCGTTCTCTGCGTGTTCGCGACGAAAATCGCTACCGAGAGACGGAGAAAAGGGTGAAAAGAAGAGACGAGAGGGGTCGATTCGACGAAAATGAAAAGTGTCCGAACGGCGACGATCGTCCGAATGGCTCCGGTCCCTCAAGATTTACGAGCGAAAGGACTCGCGCCATCGAACGCGGTTAACGTTCATCGACGAGATGCGCAAACGTACACCCCGGTGTACATATGTACATCAAACAGCGCGCTAAACAATAACTATTTGCCGAAGGGCACCCTTCCTGTTTACACGGACAGGCCGAACGCACCGGTCTCTCCAAGACGATGCCGGATGATCGCGTCGTACGCCCCTCTCCTCCTCCCCTGCGTTCAATCTCGAACGTTTACGTTCGAGTTGGTCGTTTTAATTATTTCGCTCGCGAAGAAGATCGCCGAGGACCGACGTTCTCCGTGTATCGCTGGAAAATGTAAACAAAGATAACTTTGCTTACGAAACGTTTCGAGAAGTTTCTCGTGGCCAAGCATGTCAACCGAAACCGTTTGTAAACACGGTTAAAGTCGCTCGATACCGGTCGCGATAAGAGAAAATTGTTTAAACACCGTCGCCGCGAAATGGCAACAACAAGAATTCCATAGAATCGTCCAAGAGTCGTCGAACGAAACGGAACGCGACGCACGGTATCGAGCGGTCCTCCGATCCGGTTACATTTTCCGGATCGCTATCGCGTTTCGTACAATGAACGCATTAACGTTAAAATTCATTCAGAAACCTAAACGGATATTTCCGTGCACGAGCGGCACGGCTGTCGAAGCGTCGAGTCGATATCGTTCCATTTTCCTTTACCAAATCGCGATTCGACGTATCGTTTTAGAATTATTAACGTAAAGCCTGCGACCGCGCGTATCGGTTCGTCGCGATTAGTTTGGTCTACGATATTGGTCGTATTAGACGATTTCGGCAACGAAAAATTTCCTGGATACTTTCGAGACACGCGGTAGAATTAACCCGATTCGATCCGCGTCATAACTGGCGGCCCACCCTGTGCGTATCTCTTTGCTCCGGGCTCGGTGGTGGCTCTCACCGATATCGAAGAAGGACCGCAAATTAAAGGATGTCGCGCCGTTGCCTCTACCCGAACAAACTTCGCGGATCTCCCTTGTTTACCTACACCTCGTCAAATTGAACCGCGTTGCTTCTCTCTTTGCGTCTACGTAGATTCCGCGTCCCTATCCCGGCTTTCCTACCCCGTCTCTTTTCCATCGCGTCGCGTCGACTTCGTGGCCGCTCTTACACGATTCTCGCGTTTCTCTCGCATCCTCGATTCCTTGGCTCGAACCGCGTCTCGAGATTCGTCGCGAGACTAACGGGAAAACGCTGTAACGATCGCTG
>CM052099.1:19210171-19228856 GCA_028453745.1 Agapostemon virescens
TCGAGATTCGTCGCGAGACTAACGGGAAAACGCTGTAACGATCGCTGCGCGAGCAAGTCTACCGCAAACTTGGCTGCGTTTTCCAATTTTTCTCTTTTCTTCGCGCTCCTCTCCGCGCGACGCGTGGCTACGTATCGAACGATGTCGTTTTTCCAATCTCTCTTTAGCTCGAAAGCGAGTACGAACGGGCTGTGGATTCGGCGGATTGACGTCGAAAAGGAGCTGATACGATTTTCAGATAGCGCGGAGATCAAAAGATTTCGAACTCGTTAAGATTTAGTAGCTTCAGTTTCTCGCAACCGATGCCGACAATTTTATCTCTCGCACGAAGATTCACGGACCGGCGACGACAAGCTTCTCGGGAGCGTGTCGAGAACCGAAGTCGACGTCGTAACAGTTTTCGAGTCCTATTTTCGGAGGCTATCCTTTCGCCGCTTATCGATTTCGCCGTTTCGCCGTAAAGCGACAGTCAGAAATGACGAACGATCGCGGGCCACCGCGCCGTGGAACGATTTCGTATTCTCGCGGTATCTGCGCACCGTTATATATTTCGAGAACGTATTATTGTTGTTTATTATCTCGGGTTCGGTACATTTAACCCGGACCTGCTCGGTCCTCGGGACAATACGAAACAAACGATCCCTGATACGGAGAATTTTCGCTCGCTGGAACTTTTCGGAAGGGACGGAATAGGGTTGCGAGCGACGCGTCTCCCTCGCCGCAGTTCCCGATCGTCTACGCCTACGCTTTTCCACGATGTATTGTACCTCTGAAAATTAACCCAACGCCTCGCGCGACAGGCCGTCGATCTATCTGGACGAAAGTCGATTACGGAAACCTTCGAACGAAGCGCAACGCAAGTTCGTCCGAAACAACTCCACGTTTCGAAACGAATGGATAAAGGTATTTAGACGTTCCGCGTGCTCTCCGATACGATAGGAATATACTAGAAGGCGGTAGAGTGTACTAGAACGCACCAGAAATTCATTTAAATAATTCATTATTTACGATAAACGCGTTGCCGTCGTTCCGATAACGTTTCGAGGACATTGAAATAGGAGAGGTCACCGTCATTGTAAATTGTTTCAAGTCATAACTTCGTTATTATTGCATCTACCAAAAAGTGCCAAAGGAAAAAGATAAATGGTTCGAAGAGCACTACATCTGTAGGCCTTTAAATTTTTTTTAGATGCAGCAGTGCATGTGCAATTAACAATTGCATCATTCCTTTAAATAGAAATTCATATCTTTTTTTACACAGATCGAACTTCTCTTTTGGGTTTGGTAAATGCACCATAGTGTTGCAAACTGTTATTCAATTTGAAAAACAATTGTCGCGATGATTGTCGACGGTTTGGATATCTTTTCTGGTACAGTCTTGCGGTGGCATTCGTATTTTTGTCACACAACACGAAAGTGTCGTACATATCTTGTTTCTCACTGTTAGTAAAATTGCCGTTTCGAGTTTGGCGGATCCGGAAGCTTTGGTGAAACCGGAAAGACCCTGCGACCGCGCGTTTCCGCGTGCGCGCAGAGACGTTTCGACAGGAAGCTCGATAACCATCTCGGATAGTTTTGAAAAGATGGAACAAAGGCGAGGTCGCGATCGCGGATCGAGGATCTAGGATCGCGGAACGATCACCTGCGAACGGCAGGCCGATCGCTCGTCGACCGTGCGACGGGAACCATCGGGAATCGCTTTTTTTACGCGATAATCATCGAAACAGATGTTCGGTCAAAAATCAGAGTGCGGTCACACGCGGTGGTTCCGCAAAACCTGTGGCCGGACCGATCAAACCGTACGCGCACACGCGAACGCACGATTTCGACCGATGCGACATAGTTTGTGGTTTTCCAACCATTTTTGCCTGCTGGTCGTCCCCTTTTCGGGATGCTTTTTGTTCCGCACCCCTTCCGAACGAACCGTCTCCATTATCGGAGTTTCCGAGCGTGCGCGAAATACACGGCCTCGTTTCAAAGGGACAAGGTGACTTCGACTTTTCGTCGGAAACAAAGGATCCGAGGCTAATCTTTCGATCGAAACGCTTCCGTCGCATATGCGTACGGCGCAAACGTTGCATCTGTAACGCCGAGAGCGGGGATTTTGCGCGTTATTCCAACGATTTAAACGCATCGGCGCATAGTTTTCAACCTACGAAGAAGCAAGAAATTCTTACGTGGCACCGAATTCTTCCAACGGAAGCTAGACATTTCTATTTAGTGGAAAACCCGGCGGTCGAGCGACGACGCTTGATCGTGTACGTTGTCGCGCGAGACGTACCGTGTAACCGGTGATTCAAAAATCCGAACAGAGGAAAACGAAGCAAATATTTTCTTTCGATACCGAAGCCAGGTTGCCATGACCTTTTCGAGCGGCAGAATATTTTTCTGCGTTTACGTTTCCGGTTTCCACTGTTTTTTTACTGCGGCGCGTCTCGAATCTGGCACCGCGAGTCTCGTATTTGTGCCTTGCGATTCGTTATCAGCCATTTCGGCCTGGCCGTCGGTGGTCGAGTCGCGGGAAGACCCGACGATGCCTCGAGCATTGCCCAGAAAAAGTAGCTTTCGAACGACGGGTATCCTCGGTGCACGATGCACGGTGCATCGTGCACACACAATGTAGACTTTACGCGACCGCGCAAATGGAAGGGGACGACCAGAGAGATTTACCCCAGAGCCCCGGGCAACCGCAACCCCCGAAGCGATTTCGATTATCGATAGCACTCGTTTTAAAACACCCTGTGTCGATTCGCCGGTCTCTCTGCTGGCCCTCGCCCCCAACCCCCAACCCCCAACCCCAACCCCCGAAACCCCCGCCCACCGTGGCAAACCCTCCCGGTTCTTTTTATTCCCTTCTCGTTGACGGACGCGACGCGATTGTCACGTTGGGGATTCGTAGCCCTCGCAGATGCCATTCGAGATTCGTTCGTTCGTTCGTTCGTTCGTCCGTCCGTCCGTCCGTTGGCTCGTTCGTTCGTTCGTTCGTTCGTTCGTTTGTGATTCGGCTCGATTCACGGATTTCCTCGCCATGGACACCTGAATCTACCGCTCGCGAACTTCCGGCAACCGATGCCGCCGGTGCGACCGCTGCGATCCGCCTCCACCTGCTCGTTTTACAACTTTTCGATCTACGTTTTTCCCTCGCGTCGCACCATGGGCCCGGAAACCTGCGCAACGCTCTTACCTCCGTTAATTGCGCATTACCGCGGCCTTTCCTTCGCAGCGAGGTCGACCTCGACGCGTCCAAACGAGAAATTTTACGCCTTCTCGTTTCGTCGACTCGTAGAGAAAAGTCGAGAGACGGAATCGTTCGAACGACGAGAACGCGCGATAATCCGGCGAGCCTATTTTGTCGTACCTTAGATTTTAACCCCTTGCCCTACCATTTTCTTTGTGACAAAAGTAACTGCAACATATTTATCGTTAAAAATGTTACAGAAGGCAATAGACAATTTATATCTGCAATGTTGCTACGTGTGCTGTAATGTTTAACCCTTTGCGGACGCGTGTCGGATATATCCGCCCAAGCCGTTTTCAGTTGCGGACGACTGTCGGATATATTCGCCCAATTCTCGCGCTGCGGCTGGCGTATGTCTGTCGTCGTAAACGATAAGATACGCATGCAAGATCGCAATGCAAACGTGCGACGTGAATATTTTCTTTACTGCGCGATCCGATACCTGACGTCCACAGCGACGTTCGCTCGTCGGGCGGCTCCGTCCGCAAAGGGTTAAACATTGATTAGAAGAAAATAAAATTTAATTTCGTCGAAAAAGAACGGCAGAATATTTAGATTTGTTGGAATTTGTATAAAATCTTCATCACGAGCCTGACTCGTTATAATATGGCAAGGGGTTAATCCTCAAACGACCGGTGTCCGATTAATGACCGGTGTCATTAAGAAAATGCAAGCTTCGAGACGATTCCACGACGGTTGGACTTTCGGTGCCGTAGAATCCACGAAGGGAAAGCGACGCGGACGCTTCAGGGTGTTACGAATTACTCCGACGCTCGTCGAGAACCAAGAACCGTTTTAGGACTTTCTTTTATCTCTGTTTTATCTCCTTTCGGTGCACATTTTGAATGTATACCGTCCGGCGATCGTGATCGAAAATAAGTATGCGGATACGTATAAAGTTGGTTTGAAAGTTATTAATTTTCCGTGGACTTCCATAAGAATTGTAACGCCTCGGCGCCGCGCGAAAGATTCCCAGATCGGAGGCCGAGATTGCGGCGACCGTAAGCCCGCGCGCTCGCCAATATATCTTGCGAATCTTCTGGAGATTCGGTCGGTAAGTCGGTATCGCTCCATTAGCACGGTCGGCGGACTGGTGGAGAGATAAGACAGGCGAGAGACGAGTTTCGATGGGGTGGCAAAACGGCGAATCGTCGCGCGGTCGTGTTCTCGTCGTTTCCGATCCGCTTCGCCGTGCTCCGAACCGCTTTGCTCGGCTCCGCTCCGGCCGACTCGACTCGTCTTCTTCTCTCGTCTAGGTCCCGGTCGGTCCCCGGGGGACGATCGCTCATCTCGGAATAGCGTTCGTTCGCGGCGCGTCGGATGCGGTTGCCAACCAACCACTCGACCGACACCCTCCTCGTAATCTTTGCTATTTCGTGTCAACTATCTTACATCGATCATTCGACCGGTTCTATTAAATTTTTGCCCCTGCCGGTGCTTTGTTCGCACCTTGCGCGATGCCGATTTTCCCCATCGAATAAAAGCTATTCGGTTAGGGCGGGACCGGCACCGTTTCGAACCTAATCGCCGTTGAAACGCGTACCGTTTATCGTCTCGCGTACGGAAAGTATTCTCGTTCTTCTTCCAAGAATCTTTCCGCGTTGCTCGATCGGCCAACGAAACGAAACGAAACGAAACGAAACGAAACGAAACGGAAGAGTCCAGAACTCGGGCGAGCCAGAGAGTCCCATAGAAGCGAAATAAAAACTAATGTATGCGGATCGCTGCGGGTGGCGACGGTGGCGACTGGCGGTTCAGCGAGGACGAAGGACGACGAAACGTTGCCTCGATTTACATAGTCCACGCGGGGCGGCGCGAGCCATCGCGATATCCACCTTGGGACGAGCAACAGGGAAGACTAAGAATATATCGGCGGTGGTGGCGCGGCGGTGCTACGTAGACTACACAAAATTGCTTTTACCTCCTATTAACAATTCATATTTCTTGCGCAGAAGTCGTCGCTGATAAAAAAGTTATCGGGAAGAGAAGATTTTCCGTCTCGCCTGACTCGCGATGCACGGTCCCGCGCGGAACGGAAAGAGACGAACAGACACGACCGAGTGGAACGAGGGTGAAAGAAATTTTCTCCGTCTCGTTACCTCGGTATGCAAACTTCGCTGCTCGAAAAGACACCCGGTCCGAGTATTCCCCGAACGCTTCGTCCCATTTTTTCCACACCGCGATTCGAAACGATACGACTCGTCGAAACCGAAGCCGGTCGCATCGAGCACCCGCGCGAACACGAGCTGCCACGGATTATTAACCCTTTGCACTCGAATGGCGCCTCTGAGGCGATACTAAAACTTGCATTACTATTATTTAAATAGCTCTTACATCGGCAGGTTTGAAATTGAGAAATCACTAAAAATCTAGAAATTCTAAGCACGAGTCATAGTAATTAATTTAGTATGAACGAAAGGAAACTAACTATCTACAGTGGAGTTATTATAGACAAACATATTGTTTCGATTTTCGAGTGGAATTATTTCGAGTGCAAAGGGTTAAAGAGGAAGGTTTGGGGAAGATTTTAGCGTTTGAACCATGTCGATAGCTCTAATAGTTTGACCGGGGCACGACTTCAAAGATTTGCCAAATATTGGCAAATATTGCTAAATATTGAAGGTAACACCCTTCTTAAAATCGTGAAAAATCTTTAGGTCTCCGATTCTTTTGTAATTTTGGGAACACGTTTCTAGTCGCTCGGTCAGAGTGTATGCCAAATTTTAGATCGATCGGAATCGAATTGCAGCCGTGGCGCGACTTTGAAATGTCGGGGCGACCAATGGCGAAAATGGGAAAAATTGGGGTTGATAAAAGGTAGCTTCCCGAAGTCCCCTGATATGCTAGCCTAAAAAAATGAGGGCTCTTCTTAAAGAGGAAGGTTTGAGGAAGATTTTCCCGTAGGATTCATGTCGATAGCTCTAATAGTTTAGCTGGGGCACGACTTTAAAGATTTACCAAATATTGCCACAAAATCGCTAAATATTGAAGGTAACCCCCTTCTTAAAATCGTGAAAAATCTTTAGGTCTCCGATTCTTTTGTAATTTTGCTTACACGTTTCTAGTCGCTCGGTCAGAGTGTATGCCAAATTTTAGATCGATCGGAATCGAATTGCAGCCGTGGCGCGACTTTGAAATGTCGGGGCGATCAATGGCGAAAATGGGAAAAATTGGGGTTGATAAAAGGTAGCTTCCCGAAGTCCCCTAATATGCTAGCCTAAAAAAATGAGGGCTCTTCATAAAGAGGAAGGTTTGGGGAAGATTTTCCCGTAGGATTCATGTCGATAGCTCTAATAGTTTGGCCGGGGCACGACTTCAAAGATTTGCTAAATATTGCCACAAAATCGCTAAATATTGAAGGTAACCCCCTTCTTAAAATCGTGAAAAATCTTTAGGTCTCCGATTCTTTTGTAATTTTGCTTACACGTTTCTAGATGGGTAGGCAGAGTGTATGCCAAATTTTAGCTCGATCGGAATCGAATTGCAGCCGTGGCGCGACTTTGAAATGTCGGGGCGATCAATGGCGAAAATGGGAAAAATTGGGGTTGATAAAACGAAGCCCCCTGGATTTCCCTGAAATGCTGGCCTCGATATTGAGTAACATATTTAAAGAGGAAGGTCTGGGGAAGATTTTGCCGGTGGAATCATGTCGATAGCTCTAATAGTTTGGTCGGGGCACGACTTCAAAGATTTGCCAAATATTGGCAAATATTGCTAGATATTGAAGGCTAAAAATTATTATTATGTTTATTATAAACATAATAAAATGGCTAAAAATTGGGATATTTTAGCGCTTCCTAAACCCAGTGTTGAAACTGCTGGTCGCTTCTACGCACGAAGTAACCGAAATTTTTGCAGAGAATAACGTTTTTCAAAGATCGTGCTCGGAGGAACGCGTTTCGTTGTCGCCCCCTAAGAACAGTACAATGATATGCGTGCGCGTGTCGTCTTCGGACACGGTTTCGGATGCCCAGGGGCAAACGGTATGACGAAAAATTTCCGCGTAACGAACATTGCAAATCGAATGCCCGAGAAGGGAAATCGTCCGGTAGTTTTATCAAATACGCAACATTGTTATCCTACTCGATATCGTCGGACAACTACCATAACTTCTGGTGCATTCTCGCGCATACACGGGGTCCCACGTATCGCGAAGCACCCTGTATACGCAACGATTCATCGAGTCGACTGTTTTCGAGGAAAAACGTCTTGGGAACCGTTCCTCGTCCTCGTTGCGGTTTACCATGATCGTAGGCCAAACGACCGAGATACGTCTCCCTTTCAGCCCTCGGCCGAGAGTCCGTGTTTCCGGGGGGGAGAACTTTGAATACGAAGCTAATTACTTCCGGGCAGTCGTTCGCGCGCCTAGCCGTTCGATACACGCATATCCGGCGCATTGCGAACCGCGATCGCGATTTTAGCGAACGCCGCAGGGTCCAGGTCGCGACTTTGTCATACCCGACAGCTGTGCTCGCTGTCTCCGCCAGTACCTACGTATTTATCGTCCTCGTTTCCGCGTAGTTTACAGCGCGTAGTTTACGCGAGAGAACGCGGAATTATTTGCCCAGATTCGGACGTCGATGTTCTTGCGAATATTTTGCAGGTAACAGATTTGGACCGGACGCAGACTCGCATTCAACCATTTCGATTTTTCCGTATAGACGCGCGACTCGAATTTTCTAAAGATTCTCAGCGGATCTTAAGTTTTAACCCTTAGCACTCGGGCGGCGACTCTGAGGCGCCACCAAAAATAGCCATACTATTATTTAAAACAATTTTAGCATCGTTAGCTTTATATCTAAGCAATCGATATAAATTTAATGCTTGTAAGGATGAGTAACAGTAGAAAAACCCATATACGCAAGGTGAAATAATTCAAGTAGAATGGAAATAATCTAGGTCAAAAGAAATACTTTGCGTTTTCTAGTTAAAACAGCTTCGAGTGCAAAGAGTTAATCGAACTTCTTCGTCGTTCTTTCGTAAATCCGATTGAATCGTTCGACTTTCCATTTTGAATTGCGTCGCTTAGTCGACTTTTTCGAAGCGACTGCTTTCTCGGGCCACGAGGAATGCCAGTTTTTAAAGTAACATCTACAGTTTCTTTGCGTTATTCCTTCGGTGGCCGCGCAAAGCAATTTTTTAGACGCGCGACGATCGCGTACGGTTTCCTCCTTGCGCGTAAACCGAACACCGATCCGATTCGACACGATCGAATCTAGGTACGCGACGATCTCCTATGATTCGCGGTTTGGTTTAATTTGCGTCAGGCGTGTCTCATTGCCGCGCGAAATAACGCGATAAAGCGGGAAAGGTGGATTGTTGCGCGCGAAGCACCATCTCAGATTAAAATCGTTTCGCGTGTACAATTTAATCGCGAGGAGAGGATACGCGCACAAACGTTCGCGCGCTAATCTTCGTAAACCGGCGGATCCGGAGCGTCGCTTCGAAAGATCAAAGCGCTCGGAGAACGCCGCGCGACGTTCGTTCTATTTCAGCTTCGATCGAATCAAACCGAGATGCAAAGAGAGGGAGAGAGGAAAAGCGAGAGATGCGCGTACCTTTTTTTCAGACGAATGCACTCGACGGTCGCGCACGGTGATCCGCAGAGAGACTTGGCCAAAATTAAAAATGCTTCCGCATTGATTTCCCCTTCGACGGAAATATCGTTGTCGCGACGGATACAGGCGGAATGCAATAATCGCCGCAACGAATGGCAAAAATTTATCGTTGCGCGAATACGTCTTTTCAACGACACGATCGGGGCACGCAACAACAAAGTTGTTTTTCGCGCAAGCAATTTTTCAGCTAGCGGGATGCTTCTAAAGAAATTATCTGTTGTTATATTTCTGCCTCGTTCTAAATATGGTTCGGCTAATGTCAAGGTGACAAACTCACCCAACGATTGTGAGCTTCTGGTTTCATCTTTCCCCAAATAAGGGAAACCATTCACAATATATTATAAAGGGTTTTTCAATAAGGACATAACAATTTTGTATCTCAATAAAACACAGAATAAATAAGATATTGGGCTGAAATTTATTCCAGGTGTAGTACATATGTTACATTTAACTATGGAATTCGATGTCGTCCATATGACCACCGCGAGCACGTTTGCAGCGATCGATTCTTTGGAGCCAATTTTCCATCACTCTTTCACACATATCGGCCGGAACGTTGGCAATTTTGCGTTCGATATTGTCCCTGAGCTCCTCTAACGTTGTTGGCTTGTTGGCATAAACCAACGACTTAACGTAACCCCATAAAAAGAAGTCCAGTGGTGTTAAATCGCATGAGCGCGGTGGCCATTCGACCGGACCATTTCTCGAGATTACACGGTTACCGAACTTCGCCTTCAATAGATCAATTGTTTGATTAGCTGTGTGGCATGTGGCACCATCTTGTTGGTACCACATATCACTGATGTCAAGTCCATCCAATTCTTGCCAAACATATTCTTCCAACATGGCACGATAGCGATCTCCATTGACCGTAACGTGGCGATCATTTTCATCGACGAAAAAATAAGGTCCAATCACACCTCCGGCATGAAATGCACACCACACGGTCACTTTTTGTGGTTGTAATGGAGTCTTTTGAAGCACATGTGGGTTCGTTGCTGTCCAATAACGCATATTTTGCTTATTGACAAAGCCATTAAGCCAAAAATGAGCTTCATCGCTGAAAATGATTTTTCGATGAAATTCAGGAGTTTCTTCAAACTTTAGCAGAGCCCAATCAGAGAAGTTTCGGCGCTTCAAATGATCAAAAGGCTTCAGTTCTTGCGTTAATTTGATCTTGTAAGGGTGTACGCCAAGATCTTTACGCAAAATTCGCCACAATGTGGTTTGAGAGATTCGCAATTTCTGAGCACGGCGTGGAATCGACTGATTTGGCTCATTTTGAACTGAAGCTCTTACGGCTGCAATATTTTCGGTACATCGACCGGTGCGTTGTCTCACTGGCACAGGAACATCCAATAGTGAATATGTTGACTCGAATTTATCGACTATAGCACGCACAGCCTGTCTGGTGGGACGATTATTACGACCGAAAATTAGAGTAAGCGCTCTTAAAGTTGCGACCACCGACTCAGAATTGCGGTAGTAATTTTTAATAATTTCCAAACGTTGCTCGTTCGTGAACATCACCATGACAAAAATGTAAATCTTGACTGACGTTTTGACGTTACCAGATCCTGAAAAACGTTCAAGGGTGCGTTCGTATTAAAATACAAAATTGTTATGTGCCTATTGGAAAACCCTTTATTTTGATTCCACGTTAACTGCTAACCAAAACTTGATGCCGAATTCTTGAGGCTTATTCGGCATATATTGCGGAGAACATTTTATTGAACAAAAACAATTTTTATTTCATCGAATAACTTGCTGCGAGTTTGCAGCATTTTTCTGGCATTCTTGCGGCATTTTTGTGGCTGCTTGTTTGGCAGCGAAAGCGCGTCGGTTCGATACCGCGGTTGTTCCTCGATATTACCGAATCGCGTTGTTTCTTCGAATTTCGCAAGATTGAAAAATCTCGGCACGATTTTTCTCTGTATCGTTTCCGAAGAGTTTCACGGATGGTACTCCCCTCGCGCGATCCGACGTTTCATTAGTCCTCTAATGTGTCTGGTAATCCTGCGGGCCGTTGTTGCGCTCCGAGAGGATCGCGCCTCCTCCTTTTTTCTTTCTCCGGAACGGCCAAGATGCGAAAGGGAACATAATATGCCGGCAGTGTGTCGGAGTGACTGATGAACCGCCGGCTAATTACCTTCTCTGTGAGCCTCGTAATACGAACGTATTAATAACCCGCGTTTATATATCCGTGAAAAATGGCCGTTTCGCTCGCGTCTCGGACGTGCAAAACCGCCGTTCGATTATATTACCGTGTGCACGCGGTCTCGTGTGCGTGCGCATTAACGCTGCGACCGCCTGCTCGGCAGCAACCTCGACAATTCCATAAAGTCAAACTAATTTATTCGACGAAACAATCAATTGGAAAGTTAATCGCTTAAGACTCGGCCGAGCAAAGTCGGTATTATCGAGATAAGAAAAGAAAGCGACGTAATGAAAATACCGTTTATTGAATACGAAATAGTTGCACTTTCGGTGGACTCGAAAGAAGAGACGGCGTAGGTGCAAAGGTTTCGAGTATAACCGTATAACTGTGAACTGCCGATTTTGCTCCGCGCGAGACGACTCGGACGAGAAATCGTTGACGCAAAGTTTTCGAGCGTTTTTTCCAAGGAAGCTTTCGAGATGTTCGAAACTACGCGGGGACTCTCGAGCGTGCCAAGCTTCGAATCTTGTCGGGAGCGATTCGAATTTGTCGTCGTAAACTTTGGATCGAAGCGATCCGAAGAATCTCGGATCCCATCGGTGCGCGTTGCTTGGCAGGGAAAGATTTTCCCTTTCGCGGCGGTTTTGAAATCGGGCAATCTGTAAATGACGACACGAGGTTCGCTCGCGAAACGTGTCCAAGTATCGGTTGGGGAAGCTCGTCGGTACGAGGAGAAGAACAAAAATACAGGGTTAAGAGCGAGAGCGCTTTGAGCTCGCCGCGGCTTTGTCGCCGGTTGCCGGTAGCCGGTTGCCGCATCCCTCGCACGCTCGCTCGTCGCTCGTCTACCGCGCGTTTAATATTTCCAAAGTGCTCCGCGAAAAACCGACTGAATTATGAATTACCATAGCAGACGACATGCTCGCGCGACGCCGCGTCGATGGAATTCGCGAAGCTTAATCGCTGCTGGAAATTGTCCGCGAGTGGTCGGAGGCCGATCGACGCTGCGAACCCGCCGAGCTTTCAAAATAATTTTCTATTCCGTTGATACGTCTTTTATTCATAGAATACAACGCTGATCCAGACAAAACTCCTTCCTATTATTTTCGTTGCGTTACCGGCAAAGCGTCGACGTCCGAAGAAAATACTCCAACCAAAAAAAAGAATTCAATTCAAACTTTGCAATGAAATATCTCGAAAACCGCTTGATCGATTTCAACCGTTTTGCATCGTTAATTAATCATTTCTTCCGAAGAATTTATACACGCAGTTTTCTTTTCCTAAGCCTTCTACTTTTTTAGATTCATATGTGGTATACCTGTAAAGAAAACACTGATTTTCTTTAAAATCTTAACTAACCGCGCGCCATCTATCGGGCGCTAGGTTGAGCAATGACATTAAGGATTTAATAAGAAACATTAGGAAGAAAATTAGCGGAGATCATTGGAAAATAAAATAGTTATTAATTAAGTTAATAAGAAGTAATAATAGACATTAATTGTCGTTTCTTACTTACAGGTAAGAAACATGTAAATATGTAAATCTAACTAATAAATAAATAAACCCTTACTTACTTACAGAAACACACGTGTCTAATATTATATAAAAGGGGAAAGAGGGGAGAAGTTTGGATAGAATAAATACATTATATACCTATCTCTACGGGACCTATACTTATCTCGAAAATACTCCTTTTATTTTTGCTTCGTTCGCCACATTATTCATCCAGTAGGAAATGCAAGAGTGAAAGCAATGTCTTTATGTTCGACGTTTCCAATTAGTTATCTCAATCGCGCCTTGATATTGTAAACTAAAGCGATGTAAACTAACAGAAATATTATGGTAGGTTGCATGCTTTCCAAAAAAAACGGAGAACATAAAGACATTGCTTTCACTCTTGTATTTCCTACTGGATGAATAATGTGGCGAACGAAGCGAAAATATAAGGATTATTTTCGAGATAAGCGTACCCGTCAATTTGACGGGTCCCGTAGAGATAGGTATACCACATACGAATCTCAAAAAGTAGAAGGCTTAGGAAAATAAAACTGTGTGTATAAATTCTTTGGAAGAAATGATTAATTTACGATGCAAAACGGTTGAAATCGATCCAGCGGTTTTCGAGATATTTCATTGCAAAGTTTGAATTCCGTCAAATTGACGGGTCCCGTAAACCTAGTGTTAAAGATCTCGATACGGCACTGGGAACAACGGTGAACAAACCGGGGAATTGGTCGTTGCGCGTGTTCGTTGAAGTCGATGAAGCAACTTTGGAACATTTAGCGATACGTGTTACGGAAAGACGTTGAAATTGGCCGATCGAATTATAAATCTCTGGGCGGCGAGCAAAAAAGTATGTATAATACGTGCAGTGTAATTTAAGATTTCCAGGTTGCAGTCGGTATAGATACAGCCACGAAACTGATTTATAGCCGTCGCGGCGTTTCTTCTAAACGCGACATACGCGAATTTCGAAATTTCAGTTTAGGCGGAGGCCGATTAATTGGGAAGCCGATTTTTCTTAACGACGCGCTCGCGTAATTAATGTTTTTACGCTCTTGCTCAAGAGTTACGATGTCTCTCGATTGAAAATAAAAACCGAGGTTCCACGAACCATTTCATTTTGTTCAGATGCAAATGCTACTCCGCTGAAACAGCATGGAAAGTTTTTATCGAATAAAACTCTATTCCTACTTTCATTAACCCCTTGGGTACGGATTTATTTGAGAAAATATTTGCATGTGGAACGGAAATAATTTTTGGTTGCTTGGAGTAGTATGTAAAGGCAGTACATTTTACGTAAGAATGTATTTATTTCTAAAATATTGGTGACATATGTAGTATTAAGATGTCTTCAACTAATTAGAATTGCAAAAAAAAAATAAATTAATAACAACAAAATAAAACTAAATGAAATAAATTCAAAGTTTAAGTTTTGGTTTGACGTCTTAGACACGTCATCCGCTCTTAGGGGAAAAAAGTGAATGACGTGTCTCAGACGTCAAATGTACCCAAGGGGTTAATTTAAAAAAAAACCTATTAAAACATGTCGCTTTGTCCAATTTTCATTTGCACTCCATATCAGTAAACTAGTAGCATTTGGCCGAAATAGAGTCAGGATTATTTAACAGAGTTTATTGTAAACCATAGTATTCTTTAGATTCCTTAGATCGCAGACTTTACGAATTTTTGTTAAAAAGAAGTACTTGAAACTGTGAGGAATTCAAGAGTATGCACGCGTCTTGTAAAAAAATAGACGAATCGATTCGATGATTGTGAAAATATATATATATATGTAAGCTCGTATGTACACAAGCTTGGCGCTGTTACTTGTCGACCTATGCGCGAGAGTCAGTACGTAGCAAGACTCCGAGCTACAAGCATTAAAGATAGAGTACTGATGTACACAAAGATTTGCTATCGGCAATTGTATTGATTCAGGTTAGTTTTAAGCTTTGTGTTTACTGTTAAGCGTGTCCAGCCTTGGGCTAAATTGTACACATTGCATATAATTACAGTTGTTTTACTGCATCATACACGCCGTTTTATTTCCGAAATCCTTGCATGGTTGCTTACATATATATACAGTAAGGAGCATAACTGAACCAATAACCACAACTTTTGTGTAAATTGTTATTTATTGCCAGGAATATAGAAGAATAACAACAAATAAATATTGTAATTATTTTTATTATAGTTAGAAGTAACTGAAAACATTTTTCTCAATAATTAATGTCTCCTCGTTTGGCAATGACAAAAAAAATAGATTGACTCGGTTTTGCACCACGTTCAATACTTGACAATATTAAATATACTATTTACTATTAATATTTCGTCCACAACCCTTTTGCTTGTAAAACTGCGCTAATTCGCTTCGGCATACTTTCTACTAAGTTTTTACAATAATCTGGAGATATTTGTTCCCACTGTTCTTGAATTCTATCATACAAATCTGTGAGTGAAGTTGGTTGGGAGTGATATGAATCCCGAAGCCGTCTTTTTAGCAAACCCCATAGATTCTCTATGGGGTTGAGGTCGGGGCTCTGTGTAGGCCAATCCAGAACAGAAAATTGTTTGGTACTGAGCCATTTTTTGACACTTTTAGCAGTGTGCTTAGGGTCTCTGTCATGCATGAAAATTACATTCTTTTCTCGAAAAGGCATATTTTCAACAGCATCTATAAGATGATCTTGTAAAATATCCCTGTACATGTATTGATTCATGATGCCGTTAATTCGGTGCAGTGATCCAACACCAAACGCTGTTAGACACCCCCAGAACATCAGAGATCCGCCTCCGTGCTTCAATGTTTGTTTCACGTGCCGTGGTTTAAGCCTTTCGTTTTTACGAATCCAGCACCAAGACATGCCGTCCGAACAAATTCTGTTAATTTTGCTCTCGTCGGACCAAATGACCCGTTCCCAATCAGTGGTGGGAAAAACGAAAGGCTTAAACCACAGCACGTGGTGTATATATATGGAGATGGTCGTTCGACCCGCTGTAGTAAGCGAGCGAATCTTTTGAGCGAAAGAAATACGCTGGTTTGGTTGCCGTGCGCTGAAAAGAAAGAACGCAACATTTATTTAGCGCAAAGATTCGCGGTTTGTTGCATCGGCTATGTTAGTTTGACGGAGAGACATCGGTACGAACGCGAGACAGGGCGTCCGCGCGACTGCGGAAAGGTGAGGTTCACCTTTAGCATCGTGGGGGTGGTTTCTCGGTGATAAAGTGCAAGGAGAATCGCGCACGGGGTCACCCCGACGGTATTCCTATTGGCAGGCCAGTTTCAAGCAACGATCGTGATTGGTCGAAGGTCGTGGGTCGGCTCACCTACCCCCTATCCAGCGTGACCTCCCACGCGAACTCGCGAGATAACTACCACCCTTCCACCTTTTCCGGTTCGAGCGGCGCTCGCCGCTTGCCGCTTGCCGCTCGTCGTTCTCGTTCTCGTTCTCGTTCTCGTTCTCGTTCTCGTTCGCGTTCGCCGTGCTCGCTCTGCCTACTCGTCCTTCGCTCCAAATATGCATCCTGATTTGGCCAACCCTCTGCCAACCCCGTTCGTTCCTCTCGTCGACGGCCCCATCGCCGCCGCGACCAGAAAAACGAAGGACTTTGCCGTTTCACGGGTATTACGATCGTGTTATGGGATCAATTAAATCGCTATAGAAATATTTCTCACGGACGCTCGATTTCCCAACTATTATTGCGCCATCGGTGCGCGGGACGAACAGCGCGGAGAGTTCGCGTTAACCGAACGGAAGACCGCTGCGTTTAATCTGTTAAATCATCCGCAAAAATCGAGAAAGCTGTCGAAACGGACGATATTATTGATAACAGCTTTTTTCATCGGAATAGGTTCGACGAAATGTAGAATAGAGCGGTAAATTGATTCGCGCGTTATCTCGGCTCTCTTTTTCTTTGTTTTTCAATAGTTGGAACACATCCGATGTCGTTGCAAATTAAAATTCTAGTAAGTTTAAAGTTCTAGTAAGTTTTCTAGCTGAAATTTCGAAGTTAATGCGATCCCTTGCCGAACGTGGCCGATCTCTGTCGTCTTTTAAAATCTCTGCGAAAGAAACGAAGAAACGAATCGTCGGTAAACGGATCGTTGCGCGGATACAAGTTTTATCGAGAAGTTGGTCGTTGCGAGTCCGCCGCGAGACGCCATTTGTGCCGTAGTCATTCGGAAAAGTGCTATACGCGCGGTTATAACGTAATTACTCTAACGCAATTACGTTCACCTCCCTACGACCTGCTTCTTGTCTCGGGAAAATGGATTACCCGCCGACTGATTATATTACCGCGATTTCGATACCCGTGCGCGTCGATCGTGAGAGCCGATCGTCGACGATTTCTCTTTCCGCTGCTCGATCGGACAAGGTTGTTGCAAAACCGACGTTGCGGCAGGGACGATTCTCCGTCGTTGACGTCTTTGGATCGACCGTCGGGAGTCTCTCGATCTATTCTCGTACAACGACCGTAATTCGTTTCCCTGGTCAACAACGGTTACGTTTCTCGACCGTTCGATTCGACGGGAAAATTCTTAATTAATTTTCTCAATTAATTTTCCGTCGGTCGAACGGGAATCGCGAAGAAATTTCGCAAATTGGTGGAAACGCTCGGGAAGCGACTCGACTGCGATCGGGTTGTTCGTTACGATCGGGAATCGAACGGCGCGGCGAAGGTGCACCTCGAAAGGTATGTCGAGTGCCGCTTTTCAACGATTCTATGAATCAGAACTATTCAGCGGCGCGCGGACCGAACCATCTGCGATGTTGTCTGTTAACAATGACACCGCATGACTTCTTCTATTAGCCTTCTACGTTACTCGAGAGGTACTCGAAGCGCGCAGTCTGTTTTCGAACCGCGCGTCTGCACTCGAGTCCCATTCTTTGCTATTCTCGAAGGATGCTTCATGCGCGCATAGAACGCGTACAGGCTCGCTCTCTCGCTCTCTCTCTCTCTCTCTTTCTCTCTCTTGCTTTCGCTTTTATCGTCGCCTGCCTTTCCGTCCAGTCGCGGAACGACGTCGGATACAGTGGCGGTCGCATACTCGTTTCGTGTAAATATAAATTAATGGCACGAGCGCATCGTGATCGATTCCGGTAACGATTCCAGACCTCGAGCGGACGACGCTTTGCAGGCGATAGCATCTGTAAAATCAATACGATGGAGCCGTCGTGGTCGCGATCGAATTTATAGCATAATAAGCAGACCGTGGATTTTTCTGCAAACTAAAAATTGTTTGCTTCGATGCTGCGTTTGCGGAGCGCTGAAAGCGACCATTCCGCGTTGCTTCGTAAACAGAACAGGAATGTCTCCGTCCAAATGCTTTGCCATTTTTTCTAACGTATATCCGAAGAAACGGAGTCTTCGAATAATTCATCGTGGATAGCTACTTGCGATCTCAACGATCGTAAATTAATATCGATGGAACCGATCGTTTTTACGGGCTCTGTAAACCTAGCGTTCGTTTTAACCCTTAACGGACCAATGCCGCCATATAAGCGGCATTGCACTTTTACTTACTCGGTCTAATCATAAAAAAAATAAATCATATTGTTATTATTATTACTAAAATAAAAATATTTCTTTTTCTAGACTTCATTTAAAAATGTTTTACAGCTTTTCTCCTTATGAAAAATAGCTGGACCTGCTGGGAAGTAAACTTGAAATACTTCCGGACCGTTAAGGGTTAAACTGCAAAAGTTGAGTTTGACGCTTGTGCCTTTTTCTCAACTCTTCGAATGGTTTTGCCGTTTCGGATCAACTTCGTAGATTCCAATGGCGCTTCTCAAGCAAAAGTCTTCGCAACGGTTGCATTCCAAATTCGGCTGTTTCCGTGGAGGGGTTGTGGGAAATAAAAGACACGCTTGGAGCAAACGATATGCGAACGACTATATTAAAAAAGACAGCGAGATCTACGGGAGAGGTGCGCGATCGGAGGTTACCGACCTTAAAACGCGGCGACGGTAAACGCGTTCGCACTTGGAATATTCGCAGGCATTCCTAAACTATCGAAGCACGAGGAAAAGGGAATCCGTTGGTCCCGATATTTTAGGATGTGGATTCGTTCCACGAATTGCAGCAACTATCAACGCTTCGCTTTAACAATTTCCTGCGCAACGATCCATCTCTCGACGAATAAGAGCCGCGGAGTAACCTTGAGCT
>CM052099.1:19267354-19279884 GCA_028453745.1 Agapostemon virescens
TTCAATCTGTCATTTCCGACCGTTTAAAAGCCTTAGGGAAGGTCTACAAGGAAGGAAAGTGGGTCCCATATGAACTCAAGCCAAGAGACGTTGAAAGGCGGAAAACCATCTGCGAAATTTTGCTTGCTAGGCAACAAAGAAAGGGGTTTCTCCATCGTCTCATCACTGCGGATGAAAAATGGATTTATTTTGACAATCGTAAACGTCGAAAAACCATTTGTGATCCTGGCCAACCCTCAACATCGACGCCAAAGCGGAATATCCACGGAAAAAAGGCTTTACTCTGCATTTGGTGGGATCAGGAAGGTGTGGTATACTATGAACTGCTAAAAACTGGTCAAACAGTCACAGGAGATCTCTACCGACAACAAATTATCCGTTTGAGTCGAGCATTGCACGAAAAACGACCACAATATGAAACGAGACAGCGTAAGGTGATTTTGCTGCATGACAATGCTCGGCCTCGCGTCTCAAAAATTGTCAAGGAAACGTTAGAAGCACTTCGCTGGGAAGTGCTACCACATGCGGCTTATTCACCAGACTGTGCCCCATCTGACTACCACTTGTTTCGGTCGATGGCACACGCACTTGCTGAAGAACGATTTAATTCGTACGAAGATCTCGAAAAATGGATCTCCGCCTGGATAACCTCCAAAGATGAATCATTCTTTCGACGCGGAATTCGCTTGCTGCCCGAAAGATGGGAAAAAGTCATCGCTAACGATGGACAATATTTTGATTAACGTACTTTTTCATTTTCTTTCATGAATAAAGCTATACTTTTTGTAAAAAACGGACGGAACTCTCCGATTTACATAATATTTAATTGTCTCTGCGACAGAAACGCGTTACACGGTCCGGCTAAACGATCGTATCTTTCAATCGCTTCTCGGCTGGCGGGTTTTGTTGGTTTTCGCGAGAATCGAAATGAAATCGCGAAGGAAGAGGTTGATCGGCGGTCGGTGCGCTTTTCGGTGCGCGTCGAATCGAACGTGCTCGTCGTAATTCGGTTAGCAGAGGCTCATGATCGATTCCGGACCGGTCGCGACTCGACTATGCGAAATTTCCCGAGATTTTAGAAGATTTTTGCTGGACCGGTAACACGTATTTCGGCCACGTGCAACGATTTAGTCCATTTCCCGAGAACAATTCGCTCGTTGCCGCCCGACGACGCGCTCCTTTCTTCTATTTCCAGGCAGCCGTGCGCCATATCGCGCATAGAACCGTTCCATAATAGCGTGAAACGCGCATTGCCGATTCGGAGCGTCGAGCAACGAATTTTCGCGAAAATTCGATTGCAGCGCGTTTCCAAATCGAAGTCAAAATTCGATGTCGCCGCGTCTCTGAAATTCTTTCCAGTTATTCGTGCGGTTCGACCGTGCAACGTTTCGGACCTCGTCCACTGGGCATTTATCGCTACTTTACCGTTCTCTCGAGCGTTTCTTCCGTCCGAATTGCCGCTGGTTCCAGCCAATTACGCTCTATAGTTTACGACACCAGATTTAATGTATTTCGCGTTCGCGAATCTACATTTATCGTTTTAACCCTTACCACTCCGAGCAGTTTTAATTCCAGAAACGAAACCATTTTTTTCACGTCAAATAATTCCATTGTACACGGTTCATTTAAAATACAAAGTTTATTGGAGCAACGTAAAAGCTGTTTTAACCCCTTGCCCTACAACAACGAGTCAGACTCGTGGTGAAGATTTCGAACAGAATTTTCTCAATATGTGCGTCCTTCATTTCTCTATAAATCGAAATTAAATTTTATCTAATTATTGCTCGTATGCAGCCATTGGAGAATAGCCACGTCCGCGGTAGCTACAAAATTTCCTTTCCTTTTCGTCGTCTTTTGGGGGACGAAGAACATCTAGTCACTGTTACCACAAAATAAATCGTAGAGCAAGGGGTTAAACAATAGTATGGGAATTTTTAATTCCGCCTCGGAGGCGCCATCGGGGCGCTAACAACCCCGTGTACGAACAGCTTATAAATCGCGTCCAGTAAAGCCTACTTACAAAGTACGGAACGATTAGCCTGTTCCACGGACCGACCGATCGTTCTTACGATTATTTTTCACGGGATAGTATCGTCTAAACTATCTAGATCGTACTATAGCATCACTCTACGCTCAGAGTCGATCGTTCGGACCGTATTGCATTTTGCTTGTCCGGTTCGCAGTTCCGTGACAACGTCGAGACGATTCTAGGCAACCGTATCTCCTTTTTATTCGAACCGTACCGACATCTTTCTCGTTGCAACGTTGACAGGAGTTCAGAATTCGTACCGGGGTGGCAGCGTTCGGGTACACGGTCGACGCGAAGCATTTTCCGAAGTTTATACGGAAGAAGAAGAGAACGAAAGGATGCTGATCACTGACTACATTTATTCGAATTCATGCTACATCGTGGAGAGTAATCCCGAGTTAAGAACGATCTCGAGTATGTTGGTTACGGCTCGCAGCAGATTCTCCACCGTTCCACCGGTTCCGGTTAACAAGCCGACGACCAACGGTACAAGTTGGTTGAGTAGCTGCAAGCACGCCAAAATAAATATGGTAGAGTCGTTATTTCCCGTTGTTGGAAGCTCGATTAAAGTTCGCGCAGCGGAAAGTATGCCCGATATTCGACAACTTTCGCGAGTATACGTACTTCGTTGAGAAGGCTGGTCAAACTTCTGGTAGATATCAAGGGACTAGCGGTCGTACTGTCAGCTGCCGTCGCCTTGCCGATCACCTGCGAGGTTCAGTCGCGTTCAAAGAAAACTTTGCATTAGTAAGGCGGCCGATCGAAACGAGAAACAACGGCGCTCGGAGTTGGATAAAATACGTATAAAAATGTATGGGGTTCTCCGGAAAGTTCGTGCCGTTTTATTTCTATTTTTAATAAATATATACCAAGACTCGAACGCGTTGCGTTTTCAATCTTCCGTTGGAATCGACGGGGACTTTCCGAACAACCCTATGGTATCTATTTCATTCGGGGGTGTGATTCGTGAAAACACGTTAATTTTACGAAACCCGTGAAAACGATCGATTCTAATCTTCTCGACTTACGATCGTCAAGATTGTTAACACTACATTGCCCAAGGAAGTCATTTTGACTGCTTTTTAATTTCAATTAGAAAAAAAATCATGTATACAATGATACAATTTCTTAGAATTTTGTGACTTTTTGTGCAACAGATAAATGCGTTTATTAATAACTGTAGTTACCCTCCCAGCCCTCCATTTCCGGTATATATATATGTGTTATACCTATATTGCTCAAAAGCAGTCGTTTTGACTGCTTGGGAAATTTAAAATAATCAAATGACTCTTATTATTGAATTGAGTAAATTTCTTATATATTTATTATACAGGGTGTCCCACGCAACTGGAACAGGCAACATACTTAATCTTACAGTAATTAGTATTAGCAGCCGCTTCATGTTTACAAACATTGTAATGGAGCATAACGTACAGTGGCTCACGAAACTATTCGGACACTCTTCAAATTTAAATAACTTTTTTAAGATTGGACCAATCGTCTTGACTTTTCTTGAGCAATTAGTTGCATTGATTTAATAAATGATATACAAAATAAATTTTGTAAATATTGGATCTGATGTGAATAACATGACCAATAAAAAAGGAACTTTTTAAATATTTTTTATTTGAGCCACGTACTAAAAATTTTAAAGACGCATCTGGAAGATTTATGATAGTTGTACGGATGTAGAAAAATTCATTAAAATCGTTCGACGTACACACGAGCTACGTGCCATCGAAAATGGTGAAAATCGCAATTTTTCACGATTCTTGATCAGTTTCTGCTTAAACTACAGAAATTCTTACATCTTTCTACGTGTGCCATTTTTCCCCGCGTCAATCGATTTCGGTGAGATTTTCAGCACGTGTATAACTAACACAGTTCGGAAAAACGCATATTTTAAATTTTCATTACGAGTTGAAATAAAAATGTTTTAAAAAATGTCTTTTCTACTTTCACACGTAATTTCTACCAATTAGAATTATTTCGAAATTATTTTTCCATATCATTTAGTAAATCAATGCTGCTAGTTGCTGCAGAAAAGTCAAGTCGTTTGGTTCAATTTTGAAAAAGTTATTTAGGTTTGAAGAGTGTCCGAATACTTTCGTGCGCTACTGTAGGTACTCCGGAACACTTGCCGAGAGGCCGAAATAATTCAGAGAACTTTTAGCTTCGATAACTTCTTAACGAATAAGTTTAGGGCATAAGTATATTAGTACTTTTATGTAGAGCACAAGAAACTGCATCGATTGGTGCAGTCAAAAATATAGGTTTCTATTTAAAAAAAATATGCAGTTGCATTTTTCTGATGCACCGATGCACAAAAGTGCATAAAATTAGTTGCATATTATGCACCGCCTGATACGATTTAACTTCTACTTATAACATTTTCTTCTATTCTCAACCATTTAGGAGGTACAGCCTGTTCCAGTTGCGTGGGACACCCTGTATAATTCTTCTATAAAATTGAGTTATTTATAGTCAGCAAAGTGGGGTCCCGAATTTTTTAGAAAAACTATGGCCAGAGAAAAGTTCAAGCAAATCCTACGATTTAATCGTTTCGACAAAAGTTCCGAAAGAAATAAATTTGTCTTGGTTTCGGAAATATGGGATAAGTTCATTGAAAACAGTCAAGCTTGCTCTCAACCAGGGCAAAATATAACAGTTGACGAGCAATTATTTCCTTCAAAAGCCAAGTGCAGGTTTACACAGTATATGCCTAATAAACCCAACAAATTTGGCATCAAATTGATAAAAATAATTAAAAAACTATTACCGGAATCCATTCAATTTTATAACAGCAGAAAATTTGGAGTTGATATGGCGGATCAAATGGCCAGAAAATATACAGTAAAAGCTAGTTCTCGTAGATGGCCCCTGCAAATATTTTTCAATATTTTAGATTTCGCTGCTATAAATGCTTGGATCCTTTACAAAGAAACGACAGTTCGGTTGTAATTCGTATAAATTGAATTCGAGGATGCGATCCGCGACAAAGAGTATTCAACGACACGGAATCGAGTGAAAAATAAACGAGACGACTGGTTCGGCCTATCCACTGTAATTTCAAAACGATCGACAACCCGTTGCGCGTAATTCCTACCGTTGCGAAGAAGACGACAGCCAGCAGGAAGGAGCTCACGTTAGCTCGAAGGCTCATGTTTCTGGTTTAACTTGGCACAAATCGATCCTGACAATAGTACGTTAGACTTCGTAGCACTTTCGAGTGTGCTCGCTGTACACGGTTGTTTCCTTTTTATAGGACTTTCGTTATCTGCGTAAAATATTATCGCCGGTATTTGTTTTTGCATATTGCAGTCGACCGATACGCCGAAGAAAATTGTATGTTGAAGAAAAGTAGTTGCAAAAAGACGGAGAATTTTTTCCGTTACAATTACGATATCTATCGCGGGCGTCGTGAAATGTCTTCGATTAGGATAATTGAGCCAATTAACCGATAGGCTATCGAAGAATCGCTAGAACGGTAAGAAGAACGACTCCTTTTTTTCTGACGTTTTGATGCATCGTAGAAACAGTTCGGCTGCCTCTTATGCTAATGCAAGAAGCAATCGTTCTTTCTTGCCGCGTAACGTCGAAAAGTTCGCTGTAGAAATTGCAACGATCCCCGCGACCGATAAACAAATGATTCTCCGAGCAATGTTACGCGTACAACGGTGTCGTCGTTTCGCCGCCAGATACTTCGAGCACCGTTTCACTTTACAACCATTCTTCGTAAATCCTGTCGACTCCAAGTCCCTAATCAAAGGTGACCGAGCGACGCCACACATACGTTGAAATAAAAAGTGTCCCATTGAGCAATTAAACATTTTTATTAGAACGTCAATAAAGAAAATATTAGAACAAATGTTGCATCCAACGGTGCACTGATAACATAAGCGGCCATGGCGTCCGCTCGGGAAACATATGATTTCGGCGTGGCAGTCAAAGTGTTAACGGTTACCAAAGTGAACGCGCAAAGATCGAGTATCCGCGAATAAACAAAGGTCCGGTGTAACGTTCTCGGTGTACCGAATTTCCGTAAATCGATCCCACGGAAAGAACCGGTCGGTTGATTCAAAATAAGAATTCTGGAATTCGCCAAACGCGACTCTTTCCTGGGAGCAGCCTTTGCAAAGGTTTTGCAAAAACGATTGCTAGCCGTTAAATGAAATATTATTTGGTAACAGCGCATCGTAGTCTAAATATTTTCTAGAAACCGTAATCTCTTTCTCTCTCTCCGTTGTTCGGCGCGTTAACGAGAATTTCCTTTCTGCCCGCCTAATTTCTATACGCCGCTCGATGGAGCGTTCCGTTTCACCATCATTTTCGAATCTACTCGTTCGTTATCGCGTTCTTGAAACTCCGCTGAAAAGAGCAGATGCAACCGTAGCCGGATTTATTTTAATTGCGAGCGAAATCCTGCGTGCTACGACTTTCCGGGCTGGCTCAAAAGTCCTCGCGGATCCGCGGTGCGTTTTGACTTTTTCAGAACATTTCCGATTTTCCATCGATCGTCTCGCGCAGGTTGTATTCTTTGTTCAACCAATTCCCGAAACGTATCTTTATTCGATGGATTTTGTATCAGCCGTGTCCGACGAATCGTTTTGGTTGATCAGATTTTAGGAAATATGTTTTCTCTCGTTCGAATATGGATTCGTAAAAAGGTTTTAGCCCGAAAACACACCCGCGCGCGTTGCTTTATAAAAATTACAAGAGTCTACGGTTGTTAGTCGTCTTTTACAATATCTTTGCGACTAAAAATAAAATTTATTTGTGAACTGGTCGGCAGGCAGAGCGTACGCGTCGATTCTCGTTTCCCTCTGGGCAGATACGAGCGACGAAAAAGTAGCAACGACCTTAGCTATGGGATAAATCGTAGAGCAAGGGGTCCCATCGCATCCGTGCTGGTAATTGGGCCGCGCTCGCGTTCCCTCCGGCCACGATAATCGTTTCGCGCATCGATTCGCATCGTTCTCGATATCGTTCGGCGCGGGCCGGGTAATCGACGAGGCAGTCGGGTAGATTAGTCGATAAAGGAGGAGATGAGAAAGTTACGAGGGAAACAATCGGGGAAACCGGGAACGATATTCCATTTTCATGCGAGCAACTTTGAAGGAATCGGTCTAAGGGTCCCGTGCCATCCGAGATCCCGATGTAATCCACTGGATGGAAGAGGCTGCGAGAGCAGGGGGCGAGCAGCGGACGAACCGAGGGGGTAGCGGAGGGTTGCGTTTGACCAACGCGCTCGCCTAACCGCCTCGCCCATTACCTCGAGTGGCCTCGCGACAAACTTCGATCATTACCGGCGGTTTGTTTTCGCGCATGCCGACCGTTCTACTCCGGCATTCCTTATTATCAGAGTTTCGAGATTTCGGTTCGTTCTCATTACGGATTCAGCGCGAATCGCTACGCCACTTATGCCAATACCTCGCCCTCTCGCCTCTCCCCTGCTCTCGAGCCGCTCTCTAGTCGCCCCATCGCCGAGCCAACCTATCCGGAGCGAAGGTAATCCAATTACCTTGCGGTAATTACTACCGGCCCGCTACGGGCATGCATCTTCTTCGCCCTGCGTGTGCGGTCTCGCGTCTTTATCTCCTGTCTGTTCCCGATTAATTCGCGAAACGATATGGAGAAACATTCCTCTGCCTCCGCTTCGTCGGTTTTCTTACCATCTTCGTTGCGCGTGCTACGTCCTTTCCCGCCGCTTTCCTTCCAAGCAGATTTATCATTACTATTATGATTATTATGATTATCATTATTATCATTATTATCATTACATCGTATACCAGCACGATTCCGCGATCGTCCCTCGTTATCGCGGAACGACGTCGTTCCGGCCACGTTCTTCGTTCTTCGCGAATCAACTTCGAAACGGTCGATTCCGAGGGAGGTTTTCCGACAGGCGGAGCCTTCTTCTCAGTGTACTGGATTGTCACTGAGCACCTTGTTTCGCGTAATAATTACACGATTGTATTTGGCTGCGGGTTTTCTTTATTTTCACCGCGTATAACGTTCGCGATTTCTATTACTAGGTGTATGCATAAGTTTTTTCCGGTTTTTTGATCAAAAAGAACACGTAATTTTCAAGGGAAATTAATTTTTTTTTTATTCAAAATATTGGCCATCGGCTTCTACACATTTCGTCCATCTTTCAGGTAATTTATGAATACCATGCCAGAAAAACTGCTTGTCTTTTGCGGCAAACCATTCGTCGAGCCATTTTCCAACTTCCTCGAAATTGCTGAAGTGCTGCTCTGCGAGCGCGTGCCCCATTCACGCGAAGAGGTGATAGTCAGATGGTGCCAGGTCTGGGGAGTACGGCGGGTGTGGTAGGATGTCCCATCCAAGCGATTTCATAGTGTCTTTCACTTGTTTTGCTGTGTGAGACGGCGCATTGTCGTGTAACAAAATCACTTTGCCATGTCTTTTGGCCCATTCCGGTCGTCTTTCAATTAATGCGTCGTTTAAATTAATCATTTGTTGGCGATAGCGTTGTGTATTAACAGTTTCTCCGGGTTTCAAAAGTTCATAATACACAATACCGGTCTGATCCCACCAGACACAGAGCATGGTCTTCTTGCCGAAGCGATTTGGTCTTGGTGTTGATGGACCGGCTTCGCCATGTGAAAGCCATGATTTTTTCCGCTTTGGGTTTTCAAAATAAATCCATTTTTCGTCACCCGTCACAATTCGATACAAAAAGGATTTCCTTTCGTAGCGTTGAAGCAGCATTTCACAAGTGACTTTGCGATTTTCCATTTGACGTTCATTCAAATTGTGTGGGACCCATTTACCGAGTTTGTTGATCTTTCCCATTGCTCGTAAACGTCTGCTGATTGTTTCTTGTGATACTTGTAATGCTTCTGCTAATTGCCGCTGAGTTTGAGTTGGGTCATCATCCAATAACTCCTGCAATTGCTCGTCTTCGCATTTTTCTGGTCTACCAGAGCGCTCACTGTCTTTCACATTGAAATCACCACTTTTAAATTGTCGAAACCATGTCTCACATGTTCTAATCGATGGAGCGTGTTCACCATATGTTTCTACCAACAAACGATGACTTTCGACAGCCTTTTTCTTTTGATGAAATAAGAAAAGCAATGCGTGCCGCAAATGTTCTTTTTCAGGCACAAAACTCGACATGATTACTGAACGATAAAACAAAGACGCCAGTTCTTGGCAGACTCAACTTATGTGTGTTTGTAGTTTTATGTTAGACGAACAAAATGGTATATGTGTCAAATTAATACGCTGCGTACTTTTCACTGGCGCCACCTCTTAGTCAAACAGGAAAGAACTTATGCATACACCTGGTATATATTCGATTTCTTGTTCGTGCTGTCTCTGAGATCTAGGTCGCGTTTTTCTTCGAGTTCTCTCTGTGATCTGATGATTCTTGTTGCGTTCTGTCCGTCGTCACCTCGATTTTGTCGTGATTGGTTGAGGGTAGTTTTTGGTGGAGGAATGGAGGAGCGTGTTTGAGGGGGTATATCTGAAAGAGTGGAAAATTGTCGGTGCTTCACGGAGTATATCTGAAGGAATAGGAAATGGTGTCAATGAGGGATTAACGCGGTTTATTGCAGGGTTTGTCTGCGTGTCTTCACGTGCGTTGCACGTGGATTTGTTCACGTGTGTCGCACGTGCGGTCCGTTCGTCGGAGTCAAAATTGTCCGCATTCAGCGCGGTCGTAATTCGCGCCTTCTACCTACCCTTTTATTGTAGGACTTACAAATTTCTGAATGCAGGGTTAGGCACGGATAACCTTCGACGTTGCCGTCGCAACACGGGTGAAAGGTAATTTTTACCCCGATGTTCGGGTTTTCAGCTGGGACAACTGGAAAGCGAACCGGCGAAGGAGAAGGTTGCTCTCGGAATCGGCTGTCGGGAGTCTGCCGTTTCGAATTTCCTGAAAGTTTACGGGACACCGTGTAGTCGCGAGGGTGACGCGCATCGACGAGCAGATGCAACGTATGCGCGTAATACGAAAGAGCCGGCTCGGCGCGATAAGGTGGATGCAATATGTTGGGAATTTCAATACGGTGGCCGTCCATTAAAGTGCAAAGTTTTACTTGCCGGTGTCATCCGATTCCGGCGGGTTTCCCATGCCGTTTGCATGCATTTCCTATTTATAGCGTTGCTCGATGCGGCGTTCCGCGGAATCGCCTCGCGGCCGAGCGTGCCGCGTTTTAATCTATAAATACATAGATGCGGGCCACTGCACCGAAAACAGACGTTTTAATAATTTACCGTCCCGCTCGCCAACGGTTTAATTAGCTCCCGAGGTGTGCGCGGCTTTCTTCTTTCGAAAACAGACGATTCGGATGCATTATTTGTACCGCGGTCGAAGCGGCCGCCACGGTTATTCGTTTTAACGCGTTCGAACGCTATGCTTTTTGTCGAATGATCGCTCCAAACTGTATTTTCCGTTTTGCTGGTTTATCGGGTTCGGATAACTCGCCGCGGAAGTCGCGCAAAGTTTAATTAACTCCCGAGCTTTTTTCGTCGAGACACGCGCCGTTCGAGAAGAAACTTTGACGAAACAAGAAACGTTCCTGAATTATTCTCGCATCGTGTTTTCGACGACCGTCCCGCTGGAACCGAGAACCGTCGAAACGGTTCAACGCCGAACCATCGCATACGAAAACTGTCTCTGCGAAATAAGATACCGTTCGTTTCTATATTAAAAAACTGAACAGACCCGATCTTTGCATTTTTCTGCATCGCATTTTGACGCGTTCCGTCGGAATGCAAATAAATTTGATCCTAGCTCGCTGCTATCGCTTTTAAAGAAAAATTGGCAAGGTCGGTTTGCGAGTCGCTAGGACGAAACGTCCTTCCACCCTTCCCGCATCGTAGCAAGAAAATTCGCGCGAAACGAACGCCGGCAGCGCTCGGCGACGGAGTTTAGCCGCGCGAACGAGAGCGATCGAAGCGCAAATAATTAATAAACGTAATAG
Source organism: Agapostemon virescens (assembly GCA_028453745.1). Lineage (NCBI taxonomy): Eukaryota > Metazoa > Arthropoda > Insecta > Hymenoptera > Halictidae > Agapostemon > Agapostemon virescens. Next base: position 19,278,344 of record CM052099.1, read on the forward strand.
GAACCCGCGAGACGAACATATTTTGCCGGGAAACTTGTACTTTGCCGCAAAGTTTTACGGCTTAATTTGCCGGCGCTGCCGCGCGGAGAGATAATAAGAATAATGTCCCGTGATTATAGTGCTGGCCGTGATATCGCTTTGTTCCCGTCTCGGCCTCGTTCGGTTAACACGAAAACTCTTGGTCGCTCTCCTCGTAACTTATCGAAATCGAGTTTCCCCCGCAGCTAGAAAGAAAATCTGTTGCGCGAGCGCATATTCATGGAATTCGATTTTAATCTAAGCATTTCGAACTCGTTCGACCAGTCCACGGGAAGACGCGAAAATGTTCGCGCTTCGAAGCGCACGCTCGCGTAACGATGCTTTGGCTCGTATCGTAGCTTCAGCGAAATTTGCAACTCGTTAATATTTCATGAGCGAACGTTACAACTACGATGTTTAGCGAAACAGTTTACCTTCGCTTTCTTCGAACTAGACCTTGACTCGCGCCGAAAGAATTACGCTAATTGCCACTATACTCGATACGCGTTCCCTCCAATCGATTTCGAAGAGCATTTCACTGTCCGCGACAAGGGAACGTCTAATTTCGTTTTCGTATTATTTACCATCGTCACCTTCTAGTTTCGTCTAGTTTAATGTTCCCGGATTTACTTAGGCGCGTTCGCATTTATCGGAAACAGATCCGTCACCGCTGCAGATACTTTTACATTTTCAGGAAAAGTCGAAACGAGTTTAGCGCGATTCAAGATCGTCGAAACTCCCGCATAGTTTGCGAAACAACTTTCGCGGAACGGTCGCATCGGAACACGCTGTCTGCCCGTTCGACCAAAGTATTGTTTAGTTTTATGCGTGAGAGAGTAACGATTTGCGAGTCGTTCCTTCGAGCTGTTCACCGAACACCAAAACGTTCGCCGAACGTGACTTTTGCGCCCGGAATTCAATTTTTTGCAAATTCATTGGACGTTCCGAATTTTCGAGCTTGGAAACGTTCCCACCGGCGGAGAAGCTTGGGCTTGTTGCTGCGGGATGACGCCACGGTTCGCCTTTCTGGTTTCTAGAACGTCCCAAGGAACAGCAGCGACGGGGATTCCACGTGTAAAACAATTTTCATTTCAAGCAGCCTCATTAAATATGTCAATGACTCGCCAACGCGTTTCCGCGACGCGCGCGGTTCTCAAATGTATTCCGTTGACACTTGGAATTTTCTTCAACGTTCTCGAACGTATTTTCAAACTACGCTGACATCGAACGCAATTTTTCCGACCGGTTCTAGTCGGAACGTAGGTCTGAACGACCGGACAGAGCTCCGACGAAAGATCTTTTATCTCGATGAATTTATGTATCGAACAGGCTTGGTTCGGGTGGGCGTGTCGTCGTGGCTCCGAGCGTCGAAACTGGAGCAACGTTTTCTAGGAGGGCCTACGGCGGTGCCTTATCCGTAGGCCTCGAACAGGAACGGTAACCGTTTCGATCTTGTCAGAATTCCGAACGAAGGTTGTCTATCTTGATCTATTTATGTTGGGAAGGCGTAGTCTGCCTCGAGT
>CM052099.1:19289884-19301314 GCA_028453745.1 Agapostemon virescens
AAATATATATTATCGTCGACGTAGCAACAACGTGTCGATTTGCAATCGATACGTCGAACGGACTGCGCGAACGCTCTGGCAAAAATGACTTGACACAAAACGCGTTAAGTATAAGTTACATAGTTAAACCAGCGATATGCGCCGGTGAATAATCATCGGGTTGCGGACTCCGCGCGATTACGCGAAGAATGAGTTTGCGTAATTTAAAGCAGCACGAAAATTAAAACGAACCCGTTAACGCTGATACGTTATTTCCAATTTATATCAAGATCGTCGAATACGGATAATCGTTGCTTCGAACATGGATGAGGGACAGCTGAGAAAAGCCGGTTTTTCGAATGAGAAAAAGCGACGCGATTCCTCGTCAGCGATTTCAATGGAGAAATTTCGGAAGAGCGGCCTCCGATCGCGGGAGCATAAAACACGAGGGAATTGAAAGAAATCCGTATTTCGGCCAAGAGCGTAAAAACTGTAGCCGCGTATAATTCCGCAAGATTTACGTCGAGGTGTTCTCGAGACCCCGAAGTTTCTTACGTACGTGAAACGAATAGGTCTCTCTGGCCGTCTCCGAAAATCCGCGATTAAACGAACGGACCCGGCGAAGAACGTCGATTCGTCGTTTCTTTGCGCTGCGAGATCGTTGCTCGACGCAACCGCGCAACAGAAGCTGTTTTAACGGGACGGCTGACATTTGGGAATCGAATACGATCCAGTCGATTTCAGCATCGATAATGGATATCCAGTGGCGTTAACCCTTTGCGCTCGAAGCTACTTCGACTCGAAAACTTAGCCATTTCTTCTGACCTAGAATATTTTTATTTCACATAATTTATTTCGTCTTATGCATACAAATGTTTTTACCATTACTCTTGAAATGTTGGAGTAGGAATAGTTGGTCGGCACCTGCTCCGCGACAGTGGCACTGGACGCGTCGAGAAATCGTGCAGCGCGTTCGAAGAAGTTGTTGAAATCGAGTTAAAAGGACGGAGCACGCGTCGCGCGATCGAAATCGCGTTCGGTACGAGTTCGGATAACGACCGCGGCGATACGGGGCTGGAGAAAGATTTATTTTCACTTTCGCCTCGCGGATAGCTTTAAGCGTCTCACGTATATTCGGGTCGCTGGCATATTTACCGCCGGGCGAGGACTGCGATAAGAAAGATTATTATTAGCGGGGAACGGGGAGAGACTCTTATAAATATCCGTTACGGAATTCCGGAATGGGACTGTCGGCCAATTCATTTTTCTCATAAATTTTTATGAATCGGAGCACTCGGGATCCACGAAACTCACTCTCCCCGGCAGAAGATAAGAGACGTGCCCGGCGTACCAGCGAACCGGCCGACCAGATTTTTTCTCTTCGACCTAGAAGACCGAAGATCTCCTAATTCCATTTTAGGCTCGGCCATTTTAACGCGTCCCGTTGTCCACGGATTCTCGCGAGACCATCCCTCAGACTCAGCCTGTCACCGGCTCTCTGCCTCGGCGAGATTCAACCCCTTGCGTCGGATCCTGAAACGTCGGATACTCTGGCGTCGTGGATTTTGCGTGGATCGCTCGAGGTTACAGTGTCCCCGAGCTACCGTGCGACTCTTAAAACTTTACCGACCGGAAACCTATTAATAGATCTTTCAATAATTGCCCTGTAACGAAATGAGGCTTAAAAAATTGGTTTTACATTGTAATTTGTAACGAAATTATTATATAACGTTACTTAGGACTCCTTGTTGATTCGCGATCAAAATTGCTGTCCACCTTGAGACATCCATTATAAAGTTGTCAGTGATGACTTATGAACTTAAAAGATTCTGAAATAATCGCCGGTCGATAAAGTGTTAACCCTTTGAGTTTCGCGATACGTTCGTGCCACGCCTTCGTCCGAAGGTGTTAGGATAGCCTTTAAAAGTGAATGACTTTTTTAAAATTCCTCCAACCGAATCTACTTATTTTCCGAGACCTTAAAAGGATGGAATGGAAAATGCAAAGAACGATTTTCTACGTAACAATTACGTAGGATCTCTGGAAAATACGAAAATCGAGGCACTTCTACCAGATGCGTCTTTAAAATTTTTTGTGCGTGGCTCAAATAAAAAATATTTTTAAAAATGTCTTTTCTACTTTCCCACGTAATTTCTACCAATTAGAATTATTTCAAAATTATTCAAAATACGGGCTTGATCAGGGCAATAAGAGCTTGATCAGGTTAATAAGAGCTTGATCAGTTTAACAAGGGTTTGATCAGGTTAATAAGGGCTTGATCAGGTGAATAAGAGCTTGATCAGGATAATAAGAGCTTGATCAAGTCAATAAGAGCTTGATTAGGTTAATAAGGGCTTGGTCAGGTTAATAAGGGCTTGATCAGGTCAATAAGAGCTTGATCAGGTTAATATTGGCATGATCAGGTTAATAAGGGCTTCATCAGGTCAATAATAGCTTGATCAGGTCAATAAGAGCTTGAACAGGTTCATAAGGGCTTGATCAGGTCAATAAGAGCTTGAACAGGTTCATAAGGGCTTGATCAGGTCAATAAGAGCTTGAATAGGTTCATAAGGGCTTGATCAGGTTCATAAGGGCTTGATAAGTTCAATAAGAGCCTGATCAGGTTAATAAGGGCTTGATCAGGTCAATAAGAGCTTGATCAGGTTAATATTGGCATGATCAGGTTAATAATGGCTTGATCAGGTCAATAAGAGCTTGATCAGGTCAATAAGAGCTTGAACAGGTTCATAAGGGCTTGATCAGGTCAATAAGAGCTTGAACAGGTTCATAAGGGCTTGATCAGGCCAATAAGAGCATGAACAGGTTCATAAGGGCTTGATCAGGTTCATAAGGGCTTGATAAGTTCAATAAGAGCCTGATCAGGTTAATAAGGGCTTGATCAGGTCAATAAGAGCTTGATCAGGTTAATATTGGCATGATCAGGTTAATAAGGGCTTGATCAGGTGAATAAGAGCTTGATCAGGTGAATAGCAGCTTGATCAGTTTAATATGGGCTTGATCAGGTTAATAAGAGCTTGATCAGGTCAATAAGAGCTTGATCATTTTAATATGGGCTTGATCAGGTCAATAACAGGTTGATCAGGTTAATAAGGGCTTGATCAGGTCAATAAGAGCTGGATCAGTTTAATAAGGGCGTTTGTTAGAATATGTACGCGTGTCATTAGTTTTCAGTAATTCTAATATATTTAAACCTGTTTTTATGCCACCTACCGAAAATCGATAGGAACTTTCTGGACAACTCAATATCTTCTTAAATCTTAAAACCCCGAAGGAAGCTGGCAGGGTAGAAAATGCGACATTTTGAATATGAACTCTGCTTTAAGCTGTATCGCGTTTACGTTCGGTCACGCTTTCAATTTCCATAGATTATAGTGTGCATAGAGTGTGGCGGCAGTTCCACGCAGAGTCTTCCTTTCTTCGGGTCCTCGATGACAACGTTCCTCGAAAGAGGCCAGCTGTAACGCGTGAAAGTTTCGGTTAATATACGGCTCGGTCAATTTTCTAAAGAAGATTCGATGAAAGTCGACGAAACGTTACTCGTTCAACAGCACGACGACGATCTCGTTCGAGGGCGTAACGAACGCCGAGGATTTCACTTGGATGTCGTCGGTGATGGAAATTCTGGTCGAACCTCTCTCGACGAATCTGCTGACGTGTTTCAGAGCATAGTACATCGGCTGCTTGAAGTACTCGTCGGCCTCCGGGTTCGTTATAATAGGCGCGTCCACGTTATTCTTGATCCAGTTGGGCCCACCGGACTGGTCCAGCACTATGTTCCAGTCCATCCAACCGACCGACCAGTTGTTCAAATACTGAAAACATTTGCCACATACGAATGTTACTTTCTCGTTACAATAACAATCTTGTAAAAGCGACGAAAATTGTTTGTCAAGTACAGTACCTGCAATATGCTCTTCATGTACGATTCTCCTCGATCCCACGCTCCCAAGTCGACGTGTTTAGAGAATAGTCCAACTCCTATTTAAACAAATCGATGCTTTACCGCGCAACATTGAACGTTATCGTACCGATATAATTACACATTTGTATTTAACACTTTATCGACCGGCGATTATTTCAGAATTTTTGTAAGGCCTATGATCCATGACTGAAAACTTTTTCATGGGTCTTTCAACGCTCACAGCAATTTTTATTGCGGATCAGTAATGCATCCCCAATAATATTGTCTAATAATGTTGTTACAAATTCGAATGTAAAAATAGAATTTTAAGGTTCATTTTGATACAGCGCTAATATTGAAAAGCCTATTAACCTTTTGCACTCGAATGGCGTCTCTAAGGCGACACTAAAATCTGCCATAATATTATTTAAACAACTCTTACATCGCTAAGTTTGCAATTGAGAAAACAATAAAAATGTTAAAACTCTAAGTACGAGTCATAGTAATTAATTCCGTATAAACGAAAGGGAATGAATTATCTACAGTGGAGCTATTATAAATGAAAATATTGTTTCGATTTTGGAGTAGAATTGCTTCGAGTGCAAAGGGTTAATAGGCTTCACCATCGGGATTCCCAAAAATCCGACTCGAAGATCCAATGATTTTACGCGTTTTTAGCGTTTTTAACACTTTATCGACCGGCGATTATTTCAGAATTTTTGTAAGGCCCATGATCCATGACTGAAAACTTTTTAATGGGTCCTTCAAGGCTGGCAGCAATTTTTATTGCGGATCAGCAATGCATCCCCCATAATATTGTCTAATAATGTTGTTACAAATTCGAATGTAAAAATAGAATTTTAAGCTTCATCTTTGCACTCGAATGGTGACTCTAAGGCAAAACAGTCCTCATATTATTAAATTTGTTTGTATCCTATAAATTTTTGAGAACTCAACTGTTGTATGAAGAAATATGTTTAATATTGGGTGTACAGTGTAGAAAGGATTGCATAAAAGAAAAATTTTCGAGGTTCAAAGAAATCTTTTAATTTTAGAATTGAAATTGCTTTGAGTGCAAAGGGTTGATAGGCTTCCGGTCGATAAGGTGTTAAAAATTCAATCGAATTGACCCTTTCGTTTTAGGTTTGGCGGCTGCTGAAAATGGTGGGATGGAAATAGAGAGAGGAAGAGAGGAAGGGAGAGCGTAAGGCTGTTTTTAACGGAAAGCGGATCAAGTACTAGCGAGAAACTCGTCGAATCGTCCCTCTGTCGGTGAGCGCAGGAGGTACAGCCGCCGCATACGTACCGTTTACCGAATCGTTAGGCTACGACTACGCTATAGACCCGTACGCACCTAAACTCGCCTCGGTCATCAGAATAAACTTATCCGGGAAAGCGTCGTGCGTTCTTTGCAAGACGCTGGGCGGTGCAATAAGGTCCCCGTAAAAGTGCACGGCTATACCAGCGGCGTACTCGTCCACCTTTTTGTTCGCGAGAATTTCTTCGATGTACCAGGGCAGGAAGAACCGTTGGTCGTCGAGAAGAAGGATCTTCGTGCTGTTGCGCGAGGACGCTGCCAACGTTGGTCCCAAATTGTTGGCGATCCATTTGGAAACGGTTCCCGACGTCCACGCCATGGAGCTCAGTCTATCGAACGGTACGTAGGCGTTGGTTGGTTCGTTTCCGGGCGACACTGCCCACACGTCGATGCCTTCCTCGTGGTAAGCCTCCAAAAATTTCAATATGTACTTCGCGTAGAGTTCGTAATACTCATCCTTCAAGAAACCTGCGGAATCGGCGAACAACCATTCGTTTACCAGTCGTGTACACGCGTCTCTCTCTCTCTCTCTCTCTCTCTCGTCCATTATAAACGTTCTAGCGACGCTCACCGAGGCCGTTGATCATATCGTTGGTCTTCATCCACATCGGAGGGGACCACACGGCGCTGACCATCTTCAACTTGGGATTCAACTTCTGCGCTTCCAGAATGAACGGTATTTTGTATTCGTGATCTTCGGGTGCTAGAGAAAAGCTTGTCAGGTTTAAGTCGTTCTCGTGGTTGTCGTCGTACGTGTAAGGTCTCGTCGAGAAATCGCTACCGCCGATCGGCAAGCGACCCAGCGAGTATCTGCTTCCTTCTTCGGAGTAGTACGATCTGCAAACGATCAACCGATTCGCTATCTCGTTCGGTTATAAATGGGCGCGCGTATTTCGATAATCGACAACCTACCGCAGCAGTCTATCTTGAACAGGCTTCGACAGTTTCTTTATATTGATGCCGGCAGCGTCGGTGAACGCGCCTCCGAATCCAAGGATCTCCTGATACTTCACCGAACTGTCGACGGTCAAGGTCGCGGCACCGAACAGAAACCGTGGGCATTGGCCAAATTGTTTTTCGGCAAAGTCCAATCGGTGACCACCCCTCGTCGAGATGTACCAGTAGAAGCTGCCGTTCGCCGGCACTTTCGGATCTCGTTCCGGCGTCTCGTCGCAGTAAGTTGCATTGCAAACGCACACGATCCTACCGGAACCAAAGCTTTTCTGTACGCAGCCGTCCGCCCGACCTACGATTCGCAGGAAATTAGAAAATTTCGTTTCTCGCGCTTACGAAGATTCGCTGGTACGTACCTTCGGTCAGAAGGAAGAAGCCGAGGAACAGCACAGCCTTCCACATGATTACAGGGATCGCTCCCAGGAGACACCTGTAACCACGATTACCGTTAGTTTGTTTCACCTGTACACGCACTCCCTTTATATCTCATCGTATTGCGACGGTGGCGCACGCTGCGTCCCGAATCTTATCCGATAGTTCGTCGTCAACAACATGTTCTTGTTTCTCTGAACGTTACCGAGAATCGGTTCGCTAGAATTTCGATAGCACTAAATTTCCTCGCTCGCAATTATCGTACACATTGCAACTCTTAACTGCAGGATTAGCTGCGATAAGGAGACTGTTAATTCTCTTTGATTGTCTGTAAAATCTTCGACAAACGAGCAAAGCGGTGCACCTTGAAATTGTTATTTACACAGAAGCGCTATTTTTTCTACGAATCTACTAGAACTAACTAGAGCACAAGAAACTGCATCGATTGGTGTAGTCAAAAATATAGGTTTCTATTTAAAAAAAAAATATGCAGTTGCATTTTTCTGATACACCGATGCACAAAAGTGCATAAAATTAGTTGCATATTATGCACCGTCTGATACCATTTAACTTCTACTTATAACATTTTCTTCTATTCTTAACCATTTAGGAGGTACAGCCTGTTCCAGTTGCGTGGGACACACCCTGTATATATATGTATTTATATATAATTATACATAAAGGGTTTTCCAATAGGCACATAACAATTTTGTATTTTAATACGAACGCACCCTTGAACGTTTTTCAGGATCTGGTAACGTCAAAACGTCAGTCAAGATTTACATTTTTGTCATGGTGAAGTTCACGAACGAGCAACGTTTGGACATTATTAAAAATTACTACCGCAATTCTGAGTCGGTGGTCGCAACTTTAAGAGCGCTTACTCCAATTTTCGGTCGTAATAATCGTCCCACCAGACAGGCTGTGCGTGCTATAGTCGATAAATTCGAGTCAACATATTCACTATTGGATGTTCCTGTGCCAGTGAGACAACGCACCGGTCGAAATACCGAAAATATTGCAGCCGTAAGAGCTTCAGTTCAAAATGAGCCAAATCAGTCGATTCCACGCCGTGCTCAGGAATTGCGAATCTCTCAAACCACATTGTGGCGAATTTTGCGTAAAGATCTTGGCGTACACCCTTACAAGATCAAATTAACGCAAGAACTGAAGCCTTTTGATCATTTGAAGCGCCGAAACTTCTCTGATTGGGCTCTGCTAAAGTTTGAAGAAACTCCTGAATTTCATCGAAAAATCATTTTCAGCGATGAAGCTCATTTTTGGCTTAATGGCTTTGTCAATAAGCAAAATATGCGTTATTGGACAGCAACGAAGCCACATGTGCTTCAAAAGACTCCATTACAACCACAAAAAGTGACCGTGTGGTGTGCATTTCATGCCGGAGGTGTGATTGGACCTTATTTTTTCGTCGATGAAAATGATCGCCACGTTACGGTCAATGGAGATCGCTATCGTGCCATGTTGGAAGAATATTTTTGGCAAGAATTGGATGGACTTGACATCAGTGATATGTGGTTCCAACAAGATGGTGCCACATGCCACACAGCTAATCAAATAATTGATCTATTGAAGGCGAAGTTCGGTAACCGTGTAATCTCGAGAAATGGTCCGGTTGAATGGCCACCGCGCTCATGCGATTTAACACCACTGGACTTCTTTTTATGGGGTTACGTTAAGTCGTTGGTTTATGCCAACAAGCCAACAACGTTAGAGGAGCTCAGGGACAATATCGAACGCGAAATTGCCAACGTTCCGGCCGATATGTGTGAAAGAGTGATGGAAAATTGGCTCCAAAGAATCGATCGCTGCAAACGTGCTCGCGGTGGTCATATGGACGACATCGAATTCCATAGTTAAATGTAACATATGTACTACACCTGGAATAAATTTCAGCCCAATATCTTATTTATTCTGTGTTTTATTGAGATACAAAATTGTTATGTCCTTATTGAAAAACCCTTTATAACAACAGGAACGACACGGCAAACGAGTTCTCGTAGATCGCGGGATTTCTTTCGCTGGTCGAAGGTGCACCCGCAGCGAACCGTGGAACGCGTTAAATATGCTAATGAGTTTCGACGCATAGGCTACCAATAGTAATCAATTATTCTGAATAATGGGATGCAAATAGGACGACGCATCGGCAATTAATGTCACTATTTGCACAGGCTTATCCCCGGTGCATGGAACGCGATGCAACGCGACGTTATAGAGAGACAGAAGCCGCGCGAGAGAGAGAGAGAAAAGAGAGAGAGAGCGAGAGGCGGGGTTCTACGTGTATATTTGTCGATCATAGGTAACCATAAGCGAGCGACAAACGCGCGATACCGATCGTCTGTTTATAATGTAGTTTGTATGGTTGCATTATACTCCGTGCATCGTTGCGAGCGTCGTCGCGCGCGGTTCAATGGAATTTCAATATTCACTGGTAATTGGCACGCTCGTAGTAATCGATGATAGCGCTCTTCCCGTCAAGCAAACTAACTTTCATTGTTCGCTCGCGCGGGCTCCACCTCCGATAGATTCTGCGATACTTTCCGCAGGCCGTCCCATCGAATTTGCATCTTTTTCACCCGTTTCGCGAACGGCCGGCTAATCGCCGCGTTTCCAACGGGAATGTACATAGCGGCGCGGAAAAGTGCTTCCGCGCGCTGTTCATCGGATTATAATTTCCCGCGCTAATGCATCGAACGCCGCATTCGCCGGGATCCAAAAAATCGTGCAAAGTTTCAGCAAATTTTATTCGTAACGCGAATCCGTGTTTCTTGTTTCTCTGTTAATTGCTTTCCATCGAGCCGGCTCGCCGTACGTTTGTATTTGTACGAGATGCGCTTTATCGCGCGAATCAAATGTTGGAAGCCGCCGCAAGATGGCCGAACGCAATTACACGGGACGAGTTTTACCCGTAACGCGAATCGCATCGCTTTTCTGCTTTTTCAACTGCTCTTATGGAGTTCGCCGAAGAAATGTTTGTATTTATATGCGAATTGCTTCGTTGCTCGTATCAAACGTCGGAAGTCGCTGCAAGATGGCGAAACGGAGTTGTACAGGGCTGCCCAGGGAACTTGTACACGGACATTATCAAAATAATTTATTAATAAATTATTGATAATAATGAATTGGTCCGCGTCGCCACTGGACCAAGACCCCATCGTCTAGTTACGGTGAATACGGTAAAATTAACGCGTTTCGCAACCGCAAAATACATTTAACGTTCGTATCCGGTCGACCAAACCTGCCCCGAGCAAATTTAGCGCAAACATTGGTATCGCTTGTAGCGAGCAAATAGCAGTCGTTCCGATGCCAAGACCTGCTTCGAGCAGAATCTGTTCCGTGTCTGCTACGAAGTTGCCAACAGACTTTGCAGTCGAGTACCGAGCCAGATGCGGAAGCGGATGACCGCGCATCCGACACCAAGGTGTGGAAAGTGGATCACGATGCCAAACGGACGTCAGGTAGCTGCCAGACTTTGGCCTGATTTTGTTAGCGCTCGGACAACCGTTCGTTCTCGACAACTCTCTTTTTGTCGCGCGCACCAACGTCTTCGCATTAAATTCTCCAAAATTTCCGTTCTCAGCGCGACCGGTCTTCTCTCTTTGCGACGCCAACGTCTAGCAGCTATCCGGCATCCATTCGGCATCGATATCTGCTCTGCCAAAGTTGACAGCGGCTAAAAAGGTAAAGCAGCGATTTACATTTTACGGTCGCTGCATCGATCGATTCGTACGCTCGTTACAGAAGTCCCGCGAAAAACAACGCGAATACTTTTCCGATACACTGTACTTTAGAGCGTACGAGCTCGCGCACGCTTCTCGTTTCATCGGTTTATCACGTAATGTTAATTCGCTTGGATCGCCGCTTCGAATCTATTAAATTTTCATTAACGATTTCGATATCGGCTCGTCATCGTACAACTCGCATGCGCGTACCTATCTTCGACGGCTTTCCCGGTTGTCCGGTGAATATTTTCATCTCGCAATTAGTATTTCGGAACGTTGGCTTTCGCCGTACCGAAATACGTTCGTTTCGAAACCGTGAATCGGGATGTCTGAAAAACAATTAATTTAAGTAACTTTTCTAAAACAACTTCGCGTCGAAAGTTGCCTGGTTTTTTGACCAACGTTATCTACTATTTACGTGAAAAAACTCGTTGATAACGAGCTTTTATTATTTACAATGGTTTCATTACGTTTATCGAAATGCACCAAGCCCAGACCGTAAGTAGCAAATACAGATAAATAACGGAGCAGGTAATTAACAATTCAATACAATTTTCAACGCTTTTACGTATCGACGGAAAATTCGCGAACCGGCTCCAAGCATCCCTGAACCCGCTCGAAAAGTTTCAGGAAGCTGGGACGTTTCTAGGACCTGCAGAAAAATTCATTACGCGAAACCGCAAACGGGGCCATTTTTCGAGTTTCATCGCTGCTCTGCTTCGATGTCGCGGCGCGATTCGATAGCTATCGACCTGAAAACTTCCGGGCGGACTGGGCACGCATCCTGGAACGTATCCGCGGAGTTTCAGAAGAATCGGTGACCTGAATTTTCTATGGCTGATTCTATATCCGTCTGTCGCGACCAGACCACCGATGCCACCAAACTGAAAAAATTCATAAACCGGCTCCAAGCATCCCTGAACCCGCTCGAAAAGTTTCAGGAAGCTGGGACGTTTCTAGGACCTGCAGAAAAATTCATTACACGAAACCGCAAACGGGGCCATTTTTCGAGTTTCATCGCTGCTCTGCTTCGATGTCGCGGCGCGATTCGATAGCTATCGACCTGAAAACTTCCGGGCGGACTGGGCACGCATCCTGGAACGTATCCGCGGAGTTTCAGAAGAATCGGTGACCTGAATTTTCTA
>CM052099.1:19305301-19318189 GCA_028453745.1 Agapostemon virescens
GCCGGTTGGTCGAAGCGACAGGTTCGTCAGTTTTTCTTCTGCACCTAGTGAAATTGCAAAAATGCTTTCACCGGAACCAACCGATGCGCTCAGCCTTAGAGGAACGAGAAGGTTCAAGCCGGCCGAGCGATCCGCCGGTTGGTCGAAGCGACAGGTTCGTCAGTTTTTCTTCTGCACCTACTGAAATTGCAAAAATACTTTCACCGGAACCAACCAATGCGCTCAGCTTTAGAGGAACGAGAAGGTTCAAGCCGGCCGAGCGATCCGCCGGTTGGTCGAAGCGACAGGTTCGTCAGTTTTTCTTCTGCACCTAGTGAAATTGCAAAAATGCTTTCACCGGAACCAACCGATGCGCTCAGCCTTAGAGGAACGACAATGTTCAACGTATTTGAATATTGCGCGACGGGTATTAGAATGCATCCTCCACCGAATACATTTATTTAACCATTTTACGCCGAAGTAATTTCACAAATTCGATAATCGTGAAACGAGAGATCCGGAACCGGTCGTTGCAACCGGCGATGGTAGGTTTGGGGTATCGATTTCGCGTGCGCGATGTCAAAAAGTATTCGCGCAACCCAGATTGTAAGAAACGTTTCGATTTTTTCATGTGTTAGTATATTCTGCTCTATTCTACTATATTCTTGGTTTTTCTAAAACGATTTAGTATATTATGAAATATTATGGCGATTTCTAGGGTATTCAAGTCCATTCTGTTGCATCCTGCTGCAGTCTACTATAGTCCTGTACATATCTGTATATTCTGTTATGTTATGTCATGTGTTGGTATATTCTGCTCTATTCTACTAAATTCTTGGTTATTTGAAAATGATTTAGTATATTATGAAATATTATGGTGATTTCTCGTATATTCTAGTCCACTCTGGTATATCATGCTGCATTCTAGTATAATCTTCTATATCCTGTTATGTTATGTCACATGTTGGTATATTGGACTTTATTCTACTATATTCTACGTTATTCTAGTATGTTTCTGTATATTCTATAATATTCTGCTGATTTCTCGTATATTCTAGTCCACTCTGGTATATCATGCTGCATTCTAGTATAATCTTGTATATCCTATTATGTTATGTCACATGTTGGTATATTGGACTTTATTTTACTATATTCTACGTTATTCTAGTATGTTTCTGTATATTCTAAAATATTCTGCTGATTTCTCGTATATTCTAGTCCACTCTGGTATATCATGCTGCATTCTAGTATAATCTTCTATATCCTGTTATGTTATGTCACATGTTGGTATATTGGACTTTATTCTACTATATTCTAAGTTATTCTAGTATGTTTCTGTATATTCTGAAATATTCTGCTGATTTCTCGTATATTCTAGTCCGCTCTGGTATATCATGCTGCATTCTAGTATAATCTTCTATATCCTATTATGTTATGTCACATGTTGGTATATTGGGCCTTATTCTACTATATTCTAGGCTACACTGGTATGTTCTTTTATATTCTGAATCGACGTTTAGCCGGTATGCGAACGTTCTGTTGTAAAATTCTGGATGAGAGCTGGTCCCAGCGAGCGGCAAGGTCGACAAACGATTCGAGCCGGCGCGGGAAAAGAATTTATGAAGTACAGTTGCGAAGACAGTGGCATAAGCCAGTCGCGCGGTTACCGGTCGAGGCTCGACTATACTTTTCTCTGGACGCGCAGAGGAATAAACATCCGGGACGTCCCGCTCCCGCACGGTTTATTGTTTTCCACCGTTGTATACGGCCGTTTCTCGCGGAAGGACCAGCGAATATTTGCCAGGCTTCCTCGAAGCGTTCGCATTTTTTTCGGCCGGGTCCATCGAAAATTAGTTGGGAAACGCGAAGTTACTTTTGAAAATGAATTCCCGTTTTATCCCGGTGATGGAAGCCGATACGGGGATGCGTTCCTGCTATATCTTAAAAACCGATACACCGCAGGGACCGGGCGGTGGATTAATATTTGAAATAGAGTTCGAAAACTGGAACGGCACTCAGTTTTATTGCGAAATCAAATTTTCGCAATGCAAACGCGCGCCGCGCGGCCCTTTGCGCGATCTCGCGCACCGAATAATTTCACCTCGAGGACGGACCGTCGCACGGTGGTCCAGAACGTCGTTTCAGGAGTTGAAATTCGCGTTCGAATATACACGTTGGAATCGGCTTTAAACGCGTACGCTGCTTCCTAAAATAAACACCATCCCTTTGTCCCGTGTAGTTCCTCGACAGGGAAGATCGTCGTGGATACTTTTCCTTTGCCGATTCGCGATTCGACGCTTCGTCTTCGGGTCGTCGACGAAAAACGCTGACAAGGTGCGCATCATGGTCCGTAATAGATGTTCGAACGCGAACGCCTCGCAATTAGCTGGCATATTCGTTGTACCGTTCGCATTGATTTGCTCGAGTGCCTCGCTCGGAATTCCCCGGGCAAGCATAAAGGGTTTTACGGCAAGGTCTTAGCTTGCCTGCGGTTTTCGACGAGGATGCTCGAGACTACATAAACGGGACTGTCGTTGCACGGTGGCGGACTAGACGAGCGAGTTCGGTCAACCAGTCATCGGTCGCCACGGGATCTTTACGAGCGAATCACGAGCGCAACTTGGCTACGACACGCAAACATGTCCCATTGCTTTTCGACGATCTTGACCTGGAAGTTGCGATCGAAACTGCGTTAATCGTCCCAGCGTCTCGAGAGGGAATCGTTCTTCGAACGCGTTCGATGCCGAAAATTTTACCTCCTCCGCCATTTTACCCCCGACGTCGCCGAAACTAGAGAGTTTCCACGGTAACGAATCGCAACGTTTAAAATTGTTAAGCGGCATTCGATGGCCCGATACCGCGGACACTTTGAAAATTGCATTTTGGCCAGGCTTTCGGGAAAGGAGAGCTCCGTCCGTCGCAGCTTGCACAACTCGTGGCGCGCTCGTGCTCGCGTTCGTTTCCTCAAAGTTATTCGGCCCCGTTTTCCTGTTTCGTCGGTGACGCGCGGTGCATCGAGGCAGCTCGCGGCGTCGTCAAATAGACCATCCGACGACGGTTTTTACAGTCTCCGGACTAGTTACAGGAGCGACGAAGCGCTGCCACGGAAAATTTATGTCACGGCTAGCTCGCCGCTTCGTCTCTGCCCCGGCTCTGGTCGGTGCTCGGGTCCCTGCTCGTGAAATATTCATGCACCGAGGCGAGAAGGTTTAACACTTCACTGCCGAAAAAACCGTCCCCGCGTTTTCCGATGAGCGCGAATGCACCTGCCACGAACGAGCCCCGCTCGTCCACCGACCCGCCCGTTCGCCTTGACCAATAATATTTTCGAGCTTCCGTTCTCATCGTTCCGCGAGACGATTCGCCGAAATAACCTTCGACCTGCCGCGAAGAAGCTTCCCTCGATCCGCGTAGCGATTTTACTATTTGCAAGTTTTCTTCCGTTTTAATAGCGAGCATCGTCGACCTTGAACGACGCTCGTTTCTACCCGCGCTGAAACGACGAATATTCTTTGTGCATCGCGTTTCGGATATTTTATTTCATAGTTATCGAAGTCACGAAGATGCCTTCTCCGGCAACAGATCGAACGTATGCGTTTGTTCGATCGTACGTTGCGACGAGGCTCGCACGAACTCTAAATAAATCGAATCCCGACATTTTTATGACGCGATACGTACCAGACCACAACGCTCAGTAGATTCAGGGTTAATTTAACCAGAGACGATCGAACGATAGCTTCGCACGCGAGACCAGCTTCCGAGACTCACTCCGTTCTTCCGACTCGCTTCACCGTACTTTCGACGATCTCTTCGAGCGCAGCGCGCTTTTCCTTGACGCGTCGAGTGCTGGGAGGGTCTTCGATCGATTACGCGAAACGAATTGTCATCGAATCGATGTCTAGGGACGTCGATTTACCAGATCGTAGCGTCAAGCGAGAACTCGCGATTCTTGCGAATCGAGCCGATGGCTTCGGCGAACGGAATACTTCTCGCGCGTCGGCCATCCCGTCGAAGCAGCTTTTCTCGAACTCGATTCGTTCGACGTTGCGGTCGAGCAGCGGGAAGAAACGTCGAATCGATTTTCTTTCCCCGACCCGTTCGTTTAATCGCGAATTTTTGGTGGCAGGCGACGGAGAGAACCTATTCGTTTCGCGTTCGTAAGAAACTCCGGGGTCTCGAGAATTCCTCGACGTAAATCTTCCGGAATTATACGTAGCCACGGCTACAGTTTTTACGCTCCTCGTCGTAATAGGACAGACTTCTTTCTTTTATCTCGTGTTTTATGCTTCCGCGATCGGAGGCCGCTCTTCCGAAATTTGTCCATCGAAACCGCGGACGAGAGACGTGTGCCGTTTTTCCAATTTCATTCGTCCGTAACGTTCGATGCAATTAAGTTCGGTGGTCCGCGGATCTTTGCGCCAACTGAAATTTATCTGCATCGATTACGAACGACGGAAGCCGTCGACGGCTTTTTACAGCAGTTTTTGTCTCCAATTACCGAGTAAATCATCTTGGAAAAGGTTATTAATTATTCGACAAACGAAAGCCAACTTTCTCCTGCAACGAGGAGTATTAACGTTGCACACTGTCTCGTAGAAATTGTCATTAGAATGCGTTGTTCGCGCGGTCAGGATTGAAAAGCGGCCGAATCGAATGCAGGACAATGACAATATTCGAGAAACTCAACAATTACAAGCCAACGCTTTTACCGGTCGCGATTGATACAAGCGATTTTTGTTTTACGCGAAAATCTGCAGCGAACGTTCGTTCGACCATCCGCTCGAACGTATTGGCATTGTCACTGCTCTCGTGCACGATACTCGATAAACGATTCGTACGATTGTCACAATTTTTACCACGATTCGATCATAATCTAGCACGCGTATCTTTGTGCAAAATAAAATTGGCTCGAACGATTTCAAAATCCTTTTTCAGTTCGCTAACTCGAACAAACCGAAAGCGATACGCAAGATCGATACAGCGGGAAGTCGCGTTAAACGCCATCATCTCTGCTCGGGAATGTTGCGATTATCGTGCTTTGCCACCGGTCAAAATTCGAGGCATCTCGGGAGATATATCCTGTACGATGACACGGTCTATTCTATTTTTACATTGCAATTTGTAACAACATTATTAGACAATATTATTGGGGATGCATTGCTGATCCGCAATAAAAATTGCTGTCAGCCTTGAAGGACCCATTAAAAAGTTTTCAGTCATGAATCATAGGCCTTACAAAAATTTTGACATAATCGCCGGTCGATAAAGTGTTAAGAATACCGGTTATTAAATTCGTATAATGTATGAGTTTGTCCGAGGGACGAAATGTTTTTGCAATTTAGCGAGATTGCGAGATCTCGAAGAGGCATTCGACAAGTTTATTTCGTTCGATTAAAAGCTGTCTTAAAAAATTGGATAAACGCATCGTTGTTATTGTCGTAAGAAATTGTAAAACGATTGTTTTCGGTGCTTCGTAAATCCAGCGTTCGAGCAAAGGTCTCCGGAGTTCAGTAGAATATTTTGTTAAAGATGTTTGCGCGAATAAGTGAACTGAGTTTAATTGCACTTTCAGCCGCCTTGATTTAATATTACCTGAACGAAGAACAAAATGCGGCGAATCTGTCCTGAAATGACCATAACCGAATCCACTTGAACGTACCACGGCGGGACGAGACAAGGATGTTTGCGGATGGAAATTAAATTTAATGTCAATCTTTCGTGACTCGTTTAAAGCGGAGCACACGACCGAAGCTGCTTCTCGCTTCCGCCGTTCTAATATTCAACAGCATTTTACGCGCATAAGTAAATTAATATACGTTTCGCAAAGCAATTTACATTCAAACGCGATCATAATTCCGGCAAAAATAGTCGCACCAAGATTTTGGAACAATTTTCACCATCGATCGAAAATTAAAACGTTCAGTTGTATTTTTCTGAAATGCTTCGTTTTCCTCAACGTTGTAACGTTGCATGTTAGTTAGTTAGTTAGTTAGTTAGCATGTTAGTTGCATGCCGTTAGATTATTATACAAAAGATATCGAGCAAGGCCTTTCGAAAGGCACTCCCATCGTATGAACTGAATTCTTCTCAACAGCAACGAACATAATTTTTCAGATACAATTTATTATATACTCGTTGAAAGCCGCTACCTTTTCGTGTGCGATCGGCGTCGATCGATTCTAGTTGGTGGGATTTTTTCGAGCAAAGTGAAAATCTTCTTTTCGAAAGAGATTGTCGCAGATCGTTCAATGAAGAAGCAATAAAAAGAGCAGTATTTTCTTTTACAAGGCGATAAAAGCCTCGGAATCGAAGGAGAGCGTCGTGGATGGAAAAGTATTTATTCGCCTGGTCGTTTCAACCGAATGGTCGTTATATTTTTAAAGTTCGACGAGAAATTTCAGGTCGCAGACGACCGGCGATCGTTTAGCCCTGTGAACGTATCACCGTTGACAAGCGCACGGTTGATTTTCCCGTTTCGATATTTACCGCTTCGACGATCCATCGTTTCTCGACGAAATCGTTTCCGCAGATTTTCGGACGGAAAGTTCGCAACGGGCGGCGAGTTTGTCGAAAATTCGCGCTGCGTACGCGTAACGGACCGTCGTTCGTGAACGCGTTACACGATCGGGATACGAAGTTGCGCTATTTAACATTTCCCAGGAGGTCTATCGAGGAAAACTGCGGGGAATCGTATAAATAACGGCGAACGGGCCGATATATTTCTCGAAGTTTGATAGAATAAAGAGTTTTCCTTCGAACAAAAACCGAGCGTAACTTCATATACTTTATGCTGGTTCCGAGAAAAATGGTCGTACTTTGTTACAACGACGGGGGAGGGAACGTTTTATAGCGCAAGATTGGGTTTCCCGGATGAGGTTTCATTGTTGCAGCGGATTTTCCCGGCGCCCGGCGCGAGTCGGGACCGATACTTTAAATTTCAATTTGGCCGGACCGAAACTATAGTTTCCCACGTGATGACATTCCTTTTTTCAGTTTTTTAATCTTTATCTCTCTCTCTCTCTCTTTTGCGCTGACTAGCGAGACCGTCGCGATTAATATTTATGCAACGCTTTCGCAATATCGCGTACACGCGTTTCAACGTTTGCCTCTCCGTTCGACGACTGCCGAGAAAATTTATATTTTTAAACTGGACAGCCGTAAATCGTCGATGCTGTCTGTAGTTTCGTCTCCTTCTCCGAAGTTTCGTTCTTTCTTCGTCGTCGACTCTACCGCCTCGTTAACCGACCGGACGAGCTCGTTATCCGACCGATAAGCGACGATTTTTGACTATGCATGCTCCGGGAAGACGTCACGCAGTTCTAAATTTATTTTACATCGTATCAATCTTCTTCTTCTTCTTCTACGCGTCGGACGCGCGAACGACGCACCCAGTGCCCCATGTTTCACCATTAGCGTGGTTTTTATAATTATCACCGTAAAATAATACGGTACGTGCGTTACGTACACCGAATGCGTACCACCGCGTCGGCTGCGTACGCGTTTCAACGAATAAATAATCGTTGCGCCAACGAACCAACAAATCTAACGGCGAACGTAAAAGTAATATTCTTTTGCGATAACTTCGCTGCAAATTGTCACCGTTACGACAACTTTTCTGCACTTTGAAATAATTATTACCGTCGCGTTCGACCACGGTCTTGAATACGAAACGCGAATACGATCGTCGATATCTTTTAGAGAAATAAACTCGCATAAAATCCGAGCGCTGTACGGTAAAGTCGCTTTAACGGCTCGAATAGCTACAGGATAAGTGCCACACTGTCATCCCCGTTACCGCGCGGTACACCCCTCCGGACGTTTCTTCTCGTACCTTGCATCGTTGTCGATCGATTTTATTGCTCGATTATCAAAATATTACGCTGTTCTATATTAGGTGCTATCCCATATTCGGCGCAGTAAACCCGTTCGCTAGCATTTCGCGCGAAGCGTTTATAAAAATGATTTAAGAACGCTCTGGCGCGAAGGTTACTGCTGCACGACGTTCTCTAGAGAATCAAATGCCATTCCGATAACGACCTTTTGATTCTCCGATAATATACAGTGGCTCACGAAAGTATTTGGACACTCTTTGAACCTAAATAACTTTTTCAAAATTGAACCAAACGCCTTGACTTTCCTGGAGCAAAAAGAAGCATTGATTTACCAAATGATATGCAAAAATAATTTTGAAATAATTCTAATTGGTAGAAATTACGTGGGAAAGTAGCAAAGGCATTTTTAAAAACATTTTTATTTCAACTCGTAATGAAAATTTAAAATATGCGTTTTTTTAGAACTGTGTTACTTATACGCATGCTGAAAATTTCACTGAAAACGATGGACGCGGGAAAAAATGACATGCGTAGAAAGATGTAAGAATTTCTGGAGTTTAAGCAGAAACTGACCAAGAATCGTGGAAAATTGCGATTTTCACCATTTTCGATGTCACGTAGCTCGCTTGCATGTCGATCGATAACAATGAATTTTTCTGCATGTGTATAACTATCATAGGTCTACCACATGCGTCTTTAAAATTTTTAGTATGTGGCTCAAATAAAAAATATTTAAATAGTTCCTTTTTTATTGGTCATGTAATTCATACCATTCCCAATATTTACAAAATTCATTTTGCACATCATTTATTAAATCGATGCAACTAATTGCTCAAGAAAAGTCAAGACGTTTGGACCAATCTTAAAAATGTCATTTAAATTTGAAGAGTGTTCGAATACTTTTGTGAGCCACTGTAGAGACTTCTCGAACGACATTTAACCGTTTAAACATACCCCGCGTCCTTCGCTTTTGCATAATAAATCTTATTTTAAAAAATCACTGCATACGCGTAGCCTTTGGAATCACGCGGAACACTATGTATATCATGCTTCTTTCTCGTTTTTAATTAACAAACGTTTCGTCGGGCGACCCCCTTCGCTACGCTGTAACTTCCAGTAGAGCGAACCCTTTAATTCATAAAAATGACAGTATATCATCGAAACGGGAACAAAAGTGTCCGCAAACTTTCGGAATATTATGCACAATGCATAATTTTAAAAAATTAACGAATACTTTCCAAGCGTTAGGTTAACCGAGACACCTTTTCTGTAATGTTGTAACTCAAAGCGAAGTAGATATTTTTATTTAAAAAATATATATTCTCCAAACGTGGATAAATCTCTTTTCAATGGCTCGTCGAAGCGAAGTCCTGATTGTTTTGCAAAATGTGCTTAAACGGTAGCAAACCGAAAGGTTCGCAAGGTTTCGATCGATACGGCGAGTACAACTGTGCTTCGGTGTGTCTAGTCGTAAACGTTATGCTGCGCGAAGGATTGTTCAGTTCGCGAAGACACTGTATAATAATGCGAGAATGTAGGACGTTCACGGTTACCGAACACGTGAAAATCGCGTTTCGAGAGAGCCGGTTGGAATTTTCTAGGCCAGGAGAGCGTTTGTTTTTCTCGTTCGAGCGGGTTTAAAAGTTGCCGTGCGAGATCCGAGCATGATCTAAGCAACGGGAAGACAAAGAGAGAGAGAGAGCGTTGGGGGAGGCGTAATTCAGGGGAGCTCGGGAGAGCTCGTCGTTATTATGCATACAGGTCTCGTGTCAGGATTTTAAGGACCGTGGCGGGCTCGTGATCCCGCTATGCATTCGACTCCCCTCGGAATTTGCCGCAACCACCCTTACGTGTCAGCCGACGTACACGCAGAGCCATCCCCTTCCCTTTTCACCGGGGGCTAACTATGCTCCTGGTCGTATTTCATACTTCGTTCCACCGTGCGTCCGCTAACTGCTCTGAATTCTTTCGGAATAATCATCTCCGAGAATCGGGTCAATCGTCTTACGCGTCTTAAAGCCATTTCCTAATTGGCAATTTAATCGTTCGAGCGTTAACTGCCAGGCCGCGCGTCGCTGCCGATTTACCAATTTTACAACTAAAAAAGTTTACGTCGAGGCTGGACTATAGCGTTGCACGCGAAACGCGCGATACAGGGTGTCTCGAGAATGTTCTAGTTCCATAGAACGATTCCTGGGGTTATTCCGAGAAAGTTTTTCCTTTGCGAAAACGTCGTGCGCGGTTTCGCTTTCGAGTTATCAGCGAAAAACACGATCCGATCGGGTTCCGCCCGCAGATACGCCCACCGTACAAAATATCTGATTCGAATGGTCTAAACTTGGCTATAGATTCCCGAGACGATTTCGAGCAACGTTTTCCTTTGCGAAAATGTCACGAGAGCCTCCGTTTTCGAGTCGTCAACGAAAAACGCGGGCCGATCGAAGCGCGGCAAAGCCTACGGATTTCAGTTTGAAACGGCAGATTTCTCGGACGATTCCGAGGAACATGTTCCTTTGTCGAATCGCGATTCGACGTTTCGTTCTCTAGTTATTAACGGAAAAGTGTTACCGCGTATCGGTTCGAGACGCTACGCTTTTCGAGACTAGCCGCCATTTTCGGAAAATGAAGCACCGAATCGGAAATTACCAAAGGAAAAAATATTTTAGAATAATGTCAGCGATCTTCTCTACCGAGAAACTCATTTTTAGGACAGCCTGTACGACGATTGTCCGCAATGTACGCGTATGTAATTCTATTACTTGAAATAATCGTTTTACCGTTAAAAATGAAATAATATTTTAAGCAGCCATTCTAAAATTTGAATAAAACATTATTCTAAACGGGTGTTGTACAATTCAAATAAAACATTTAAGAGTGTACTGCTTCGCCGTATGGAAATGTTCGTTGGTTCGTCGATTAACATGTGTTTATGTATCTTCTCATGAAATGTGTTATCTAACGTTCTAGTTTTACCACACGTTTTAACTTAACGTTTAACGTTTTAACTTGTTTTACCATAATGCAATATACTATATCGTTTATATACTGCGTCTACGCGTATAATTTCAGCGAAACGAACCTCGGCCGAGATTCCAGACGTTAATTAAAAAAATAAAAAGACAGTAGTTGTTCTACGATTAATAATAAAAATGTTGTGTCGAATAAACGGTAAAAAGTCGCGACTGAAATATTTTTATTTCGATTACGTGAACCAGATGTATATTTAAATTTTCCATTAAACGGTATTCGAAATGTTTCGCGAAGATAAAAATAGAGCGAGTCGTACTTACTCAGTTTTGCAACGAACGGGTTAAATCCGTTTTCTAATAATGCAGTTGGTTGTTCGGACATGTTGGTAACAAGCAAACGATCGCGAGAAACGGGATGAAGACCAACACGATTACAACTGGAAGGCGTGATACATGTCCGCTTAAAGAAGACTAAAACTTCTGCGTACGAGATACCGGATTATCGGGTGTCCCGTGAAGTTCGAAGAAAGAAACGGTGAATTCCTCAGGCGAATATAATCAACGTTCTCCTTTGCCGTTTCGTTTCCGAGTTATCAACGAATAACACGGATCCCGGAGAAAATGGCGGCCGGTTTTTCGTAACTCGAAAACGAAGCGTCGAGTCGCGAAGCAACGTAGGAGAATGTTGCGCGGAAGTAGCTCGGGAATCTCCCGTTATAAGTTTCCTCGAACTTTACGGGACACCCTGTAGAGGGAGGAAAGTTCTTCGTGACTAGAGACCCGAGGCTCTCGAGCAAGTGTAGCTGGCATACCGAAACGTTTGCACGGGAATTAGCGAGGTGCACGCGAACGGGCTTCCTACAGGCGAGACGAGACTGTTCGAGGACACGTAGGTGTCGGTACAGTCTTCCTACGAGTGCACCAGTGCACGAGTGCACTTCGTTCGTTTCTCGAGTGCGTTGTGCCCGCGCGTAACCCTTAATTGGAGACGCATGCCGATGCAAAAATATACTCGCTAGCGAGTACTGTTCTGCTTGGGAGGTCTGTTGACGACCACGCGTCGCGAACGACGATGACGATGACGATGACGATGACGACGACGACGACCTGTCTTCCTATGATTTCGTTAAAAAGAATAAAGTGACACTCGAAACAGACATCGTTAGGAACAGAGTATGCTTAAAAAGCTGCGACGTTGTGCGAGCTTGGAGAATGGTTAACACTTTATCGACCGGCGATTATTTTAGAATTTTTCTAAGGCCTATGATCCATGACTGAAAACTTTTTAATGGGTCCTTCAAGGCTGACAGCAATTTTTATTGCGGATCAGCAATACATCCCCAATAATATTGTTACAAATTCGAATGTAAAAATAGAATTTTAAGCTTCTATTATTAAGCTAGAATTATTAACGCCGCGTTGCCCAATGGCAGCGATCAGACTGTGGATGTTTACGTACTCGTGACAAACGTGACCAGGTCAATTGCAAAATAGCAAACTTGCGTAAAGAATTTAGAAAGGATGTCGCATCATTTACAATCGAAAGCTCCGTTTTAAAGTAATTGCAATTCCCTTAACAATTTTACTACTGTAACATAATCGCAATTCGCTTAATAATCTTAATTCTGTAAAATAACTGAAATTTCCTTGATGGTGTTATTACTGTAAAATAATTGCAATTCCCTTAACAATTTTACTACTGTAAAATAATCGCAATTCGCTTAATAAACTTAATTCTGTAAAATAACTGAAATTTCCTTGATGGTGTTATTACTGTAAAATAATTGCAATTCCCTTAACAATTTTACTACT
Source organism: Agapostemon virescens (assembly GCA_028453745.1). NCBI lineage: Eukaryota > Metazoa > Arthropoda > Insecta > Hymenoptera > Halictidae > Agapostemon > Agapostemon virescens. Next base: position 19,317,894 of record CM052099.1, read on the forward strand.
GTAAAATAATCGCAATTCGCTTAATACTCTTAATTCTGTAAAATAACTGAAATTTCCTTGATGGTCTTATTACTGTAAAATAATTGCAATTCCCTTAACAATTTTGCTACTGTAACATAATCGCAATTCGCTTAATAATCTTAATTCTGTAAAATAACTGAAATTTCCTTGATGGTGTTATTACTGTAAAATAATTGCAATTCCCTTAACAATTTTACTACTGTAAAATAATCGCAATTCGCTTAATAATCTTAATTCTGTAAAATAACTGAAATTTCCTTGATGGTGTTATTACT
>CM052099.1:19318289-19332452 GCA_028453745.1 Agapostemon virescens
TGATGGTGTTATTACTGTAAAATAATTGCAATTCCCTTAACAATTTTACTACTGTAAAATAATCGCAATTCGCTTAATAATCTTAATTCTGTAAAATAACTGAAATTTCCTTGATGGTCTTATTACTGTAAAATAATTGCAATTCCCTTAACAATTTTGCTACTGTAAAATAATCGCAATTCGCTTAATAATCTTAATTCTGTAAAATAACTAAAATTTCCTTGATGGTGTTATTACTGTAAAATAATTGCAATTCCCTTAACAGTCTTATTATTGTAAAATCATTACGATCCCCTTGATGGTCTTATTGCTGTAAAATAATTGCAATTCCCTCGACAGTCTTACCGCTAATAATAATCGCAAATGATTCACGTAAATTTCGAAATTTCACTTGAATTGGAAAAAAGAGCGTAATTGCTTTCCACGACTATGCCAGAACGTTTCAATGAAAAATCGAAGTGCTCGACGATAGAGCTTGTTAAACAATGCAAAATTGTCCACGGCGATTCCGCTCTATTTTTGCAATGGAAATAGAGTTCTGGCCCGGTCCATTTACTTTATTCACTCTGCGTGCACACAATTTCATTTTATTTTTAACATAGGTGGAATCCCTCGCTGTTCACGATTCCGATCAAATATCGGAAGCACTTAAGCCTTTCGCGCAAAACGATATCACTTTTCGCGCCTAACACCCTTCGACAACGGTGCCCGGGTCTATTTTGACACGGATTATCAACGTCGTTATTCGTTTTCTCCATCGCGTAGCTGTTCGATTGAACGAACAACGCGTCGTACTAAAAATATCGGACAAACTTGCGGGTCTACAAGAAATATCTTCGAAAATACGTTTCGTAAAATTGATAAATAAAGCTGTGGATGGTTTCGAGCAACGTCGACTTTGATCCTCTTCTCTGGATCGGTGAAGATTCGTCGAAAAGAGCGAATTCGTTGACGCCTAAATTTTTATCGATTTCCTAAATGCGAACGCAGCGACGTGGAAATTGTTTCTCCTTCGAAATGGCGAATTCTAATACCGAGATTGCAAGGATACATTAGGGAAGAATTATTGAACGGATTTATTCGATCGAGTATAGATTATAAAAATGTGCAAGAGAACCAGAAATACTATGATGATTAAAAAAGTCAGGATGACCTTCGCTCCTTTAGGTTAGCACGTCTCGAGATTTAAGAATATTCAACCTAAAGAGGATAGGACTGAAAATTCGAATAGACACGTTTTTGTCATCTTCATAAAGCAATATTAGCGTTAAATAATAATATGGAAATTTTCAGCCAGGCCGTTCGAGCGGCGAGGGTTAACGTCGAGTCAAATGGAAGTACGAGTAAAGAAACGAGACAGGATTTGGTCTATCGGTGAAACGTCAGGCCTATTACGAGCCAGTCGCGTAATTAACCGCGGGAAACGAGGTCGCTAGCTTCGCGCCGAACGTTTTTCCCTTTCGGCGAAGTGCTGAAACTTTTGGACGTTTTTGCGCGGCCTATTCCGCAATCGGGAACGAAAATGGCCGGGCCATTTAAGCTGGCCGTCGCTCGAAATCTGTGCGCCGTACGGCGACCAGCGACCGCAAAAAAACCCGAACAACACTCGTATCCGAGTTAATTAATCGCCGTAAGAAACACTTGGTAATTTTCAATTTTCTGCTACGCGTCGTGCTTCCGAAAGACGCGGAAAGACGGCGATCGTTACCGGAAAAATGTCAATTTGCCGATTCCTTTGCAGAGGTCTTCATCTTTCAACTCGAAATTGCCAGCTCTAAATTTTTTAAACCAATTGCGGACGGTCCTAACAGTCGTGGTACCACTCCCGTAAACGGTGCAAATCTCGTCTGCAGTGTTCTTTGCACTATTGCCTTTTTTAAAGCAACGAAGCATAACATGCCGCAAATGCTTCTTTTGGCTCTCCATATTGAACGGTGCAGAAGAAATTTTAAAAGAGACTTTGTCACCAACGAAACGTACTTTGAAAGAGCTCTGGGACGACTGAAACCGATGCCATGAACGGCTAAGAGATAAGCCTGCATGTTTATGGTATATAAAAACAGCCTCTTAGAGTCACTCATAGCGTGGCGCGGAAGAAACTTATGGGACAACCTAATAGTATATCGGGCAGCTCCGATCCGAGTTCGGTACGAGCATAGAAATTCCGAATAGAGCTAATTCGTGGTTGTGGGTATACGGGGGCGGGCAACCCTCGCCGCGTAACACCCTTGGCACGAAATAAATGGACACGCTTCGAGTCCCTTCGGTGCCGAGTTTTTTGCCGGAACGAAAGTTTTTTCATTAGCCACGAGTAGTCTGAGATACACGGATAAGGCTAAATACGCGCGCATACGTGCATCGCGTGGCAAACGGATGCGACCAGCTTGTTCCGTCGAAGCGCAACTACTTTATTACACCGTGCTCTCGTCTCGTCGGCCTACACGGTGTCCCTGTGTCCGTGCCACCGTCGAAAACAGGACAATCCCGGCAGAAAAAATACTGCGAGAACGCGGCTACGAACTCTCGCGAAAATGTATTCGGACGTTTCTTGAAATTCCGCGAGCTTTCGAACGGGAAACCACGCGTCGTGCGTCGAACGCGGCCGGTGCGACAACTCTGCGGAAATTTAAATAACGCGACAAACCACGCTCACCCTCTTCGCGGGACGGTTGCATATTTTGTCGCGAACGGGCTAAGCGGAGCGAAAAACTTCCTTCGTCTCTCCAAAGACGTTTTCCGCGTCGAAGGAACCGAGAAAAGGCTGCGTCCGCAGCTCGGAAGAGAACGATCCGAGAAATGCATGTATTTCATCGCACGATTAAACCGTTCTCCCGGTTCGATTACCAATCCACCCGCCGTCCGTCCTACAGTTTGATTTATCTCGAAGGAAAACCATTGTTACACGTTGGAACCATTTATCTGCTATCGCGACGGACCTTGAGCGACCTCGAATTCACCTTCGCAAGTAGGTCAGCGTATTCGTCTTGCGGTGCTCCGTCGAACGTCGTTCCGCCATTGGCGATTTTTAAGCGCGTCGAAGTCACCGTTCGAGCCGAAACGGTTGACAGTTTCGGAAAGAGCGATTCGGACTAACGAGAAGTCGGCGTCACAGATAGAAGACGAACCCGGGAAGGGAGGACGAGAATTTGGTAGGAAGAGGAGCATGTATGCGGTTAGCGGGTGGTACCCCTTTCGGGGTGAGTCCCATGGTTTCCCCTGTCGTTCGTATCGAGTCGTGCGTAAATTCATTTTGCCCACCCCCTCGACGAAACAAAGGTAGAAGACGAACTGCAAGAGCCAGCGAGCCATTGCGAGTCGAAAAACTCTTTCGATTTCGATCGCGAATTACAGCCGGCCGCGGTCGGTAAGTGCCCGAGACTTCGCAATGCCGGAGCATCGGCGAACGCGGCTATAGAACCGATCGAACACGGAACTTCACCCTTCGTCGGCGTTGAAATTGAATTATACGGGTAATCGGAAAGTTAGAGCCGCGCCACGGTCCGCTTTCCGCTGCGAGAACCTCGACGACCGCGCCGAAGACTATTTCGGACGCTTTCGAACCTTTCGGCGGCATTTCGCCGACCCTACGCGGCAAAATTATTTTCGTCGATATCCTCGCCGATACCCGAGCGACCTGGTCGTGCTTGAACGCGACAACGACTCCGTGCAATGTGCGAACAGCGTAAAGAATCGTTTATCGAACCGGTCGCGTCAAACTCTGAAACGGCCCGCTCGAAGCCCGTGCGCGTAAGTCTTCTGAAAAATGTCCGACCATCGCGCTACGGTTTATCTTACCGATTACCTTTAACGATTAGAAGTCCTTCGGCCTTTACGATTCGCCGAGAGAAAAAGAAAATCGATATTTATCGCAACTCGGACGAACCGAACGTTTCGATTCAACCCTCGCGCGAACGCGGCCGTGAAAAGCTGGAGTTCTATTCGAATTTACAGGTTTCTAACGTAGAACGGTCGAGAGGTTTCAGTTTAAACTGTAGTCGGGTTAACGAAAGAGGAGAAAGTAGATATATTGGGTTGTCCGGAAAGTTCGTGCCATCGCGAGAATAATTGGCACTCGGCGACGTTCGAGTTTTTCGTGGCCCGCTGGTCGAGGGGCCGATCGTTCTCGAAAGACGTTCCGTATCGATTCCCGTTGGAATTAGAGCGGCTGAATCCGGATTGGCCAACCGACGAACAATGGACAGGATATGGACGCGGACACTCGGAAGAAACAAGAAACGCGATCCCGCGAGAGCGTATAAGACACGCCGGCATTTATTCGCGTCGGTTAGTGGATGAGATCGGTGCGATCTGACGTAAACTCCGGTCGTGTTCCCCGTGTCCCGTTAAACACGGTTCGTCGAACAGCCAGCACCGATCGCTCTTTGAACGCACACAGGCGCGCGGTCGCGCACAGAAACAGACACGGAACATTGACCATCTTCCTGCTAGAGCCTCCGATATTTGTCAAGGCCGATCCGCAAGGATCGGGCAACGATGCTGCAGCAAAATTTCTCGCTAACGCACCCATTTTCTCCCTCGATCGACCCCCTTTCACTATTTTTTCATAGCTATTTTTACGAGAAGCGAGCGGCGAGATTAATATTCCGACGCGGTGCTGTTTCTGCACTTTTATTTTTTGCCGCGTACAAGACGTCAGCGAACAAAATTAGACACCAATTTTTCAATATTCGTCGCAAAGAGGATGCTTCGGGCTTTGAATCTGTATGGGTCATTCCACACCAAACGGATCACTTTTGTACATCAAGTCAGGGATTCTGTTTAAATTGAAATATGTTATTAATTTATGTCAATTATTATTATGTCAACAATTTAAATTTGTTGTTTTGGGATTTGTAATTTTGGTTACACGTTTCTAGATGGGTAGGCAGAGTGTATGCCAATTTTCAGGTCGATCGGAATCGAATTGCAGCCGTGGCGCGACTTTGAAATGTCGGGGCGATCAATGGCGAAAATGGGAAAAATTGGGGTTGATAAAACGAAGCCCCCTGGATTTCCCTGAAATGTTGGCCTCGATATTGAGTAACATATTTAAAGAGGAAGGTTTGGGGAAGATTTTCCCGTAGGATTCATGTCGATAGCTCTAATAGTTTGGCCGTGGCACGACTTCAAAGATTTGCCAAATATTGCCACAAAATCGCTAAATATTGAAGGTAACCCCCTTCTTAAAATCGCGAAAAATCTTTAGGTCTCCGATTCTTTTGTAATTTTGCTTACACGTTTCTAGATGGGTAGGCAGAGTGTATGCCAAATTTTAGCTCGATCGGAATCGAATTGCAGTCGTGGCGCAACTTTGAAATGTCGGGGCGATCAATGGCGAAAATGGGAAAAATAGGGGTTGATAAAAGATAGCTTCCCGAAGTCTCCTGAAACGCTACCCTAGAAAATGAGGGCTCTTTTTAAAGAGGAAGGTTTGGGGAAGATTTTCCCGTAGGATTCATGTCGATAGCTCTAATAGTTTGGCCGGGGCACGACTTCAAAGATTTGCTAAATATTGCCACAAAATCGCTAAATATTGAAGGTAACCCCCTTCTTAAAATCGCGAAAAATCTTTAGGTCTCCGATTCTTTTGTAATTTTGGGAACACGTTTCTAGATGGGTAGGCAGAATGTATGCCAAATTTCAGCTCGATCGGAATCGAATTGCAGCCGTGGTGGGACTTTGAAATTTGAAATCCCTGACTTGATGTACAAAAGTGATCCGCTTAGCGTGGAATGATCCGTATCAGCTTCAATCGCGAAAAGAATATTTGAAAGTCTTTAGTGAAGATATTACCACCCCAGATTCAAGATATATTAGTCGTGGTCGCAGGATTCAGTCCTTACTACGGCCCTTCTCTCTGACAAATGCCTACGGTGTCGGAAATTTTGTCGAGAATCGAGAAAGCAGCGTTCGAATACTTTTTGGCCGCATTGCGCGTACGATTCCGATCAACCGTGCATTTGTTTGTCTGGTTCCGAGGTTCGGTCCCGTGGGCCGCTTAAGGGGAGTCCAGGGTAGATTGTAGCTGGTGGCCGCAGACTGCGCAAAGGCCAGTCATAAACAGAGCCGCGAGTTAGACAGAGAGTTCGGGATTTGCGGTGTGCCGCAGCGAGTTCTCCCGTTGCGAGTGCTCCGGAGCGAAAACGAACATGGAAAACGTCGATCCGCGGTCGTTAATTCTTCGTGGACGGATCCCACGGATTAGAGATCGTTCGCAGCTACGCTCGAGAAGCGAACGCGAGATTCGTTTCGTCTCGTTCCGATCGGAATCAATCCGATTCCGTGACAAAAGCTCTCGCAAAAATTCCCCGCAGAGGCACAGCCACGCGAGCTCGTATAATTCCACAGACGGAACGCGCGGATAATTGCGTACGCAGAAAAATGCCGATGCATTTACATAGAACATTGTCCACGATGAAAATTGCTCGTTCCGAAAGGCACTCGTTGCGATAAATTGCCTCGCAGAACTCGACGCGCGTTCAAACGATTCTAAGGTACCGCTTGAACAACGCGTACGCGGACCGCGGTTATTCGCACTCGTTTATGGCGAAAACGGATCGGCAAAAAATAGGTTGGACGAATTTAAGAGGATCGTTGCATCGTTTTCGACTTGTTGGAATCGTTAAAAGAAGAAATACATTTTCGTTCGATTTCCCTTCGTTACGATCGGTTCGGAATGTTCTTATTTTGCGCGAGCATCCGGAAACTGGCGATGGAATGTATTTTGCAATAGATAAGGCGTTGCTCGACCCGTAGCTACACGAATTTATAAGGCGAGCAATTTTGTAGGGGAGATACATTTCGCGCTGGCACTTTCCGCGAGGGAAAGTCTTCATTTATGTATACGCGCATTTTTCCCGTGCATACGTTTCTGTCCGCAATTTCGCACGCGCTCTTTTGTCCGGCCACCAATCGATTTACAGCGTTTCGCGCGGCTCGGAATCGACGCTTTTTTCCCTGGATACTCGCGGATGGTTTTCCCGCGAAGCCGAGAAATACGGCGGACTCTTGTCTCCAGTGAGTCGCGCGAGGCAAGATCAAAAGTTTTCGATCGAGCGTGCACGAAGGAAAAAGTGCATCGTGCATTTTACACTGGTGTTGCGCGGCGCGAGAGACGATCTCGAGACAGGAGGCGGACAAAAATTCCCGGAAACCCTTTGCATCTTGGCTGGAGTCAGAGCCGAAGCCGGGAGCTGCCGCGACGAGCAGCTGATTTACAGTTAAATGGATTTCGAGCCGGTTTGGAACAGCATCCGGCGTTCGCCAAGCTTTTCCTTCCATTCGAGGACGGACAACGGATGGCCGCGCGCATCTTCGGAACCGTGCCGCCTGAAAGCCACTCGGTATTGCGGTGTACGGCCGCCGAGATGGTGTACATCCTCGTCTATAAATCACCAGACACCGTATCGTTTTAAAACAAATTCGCATTAGTCTTGAATCCAGCTACGCGCCGATTTGTCGCGTTGCTTCTGTTGCTCGTGCTTCTCGCCTCCGGGCGACGGCCATTTTTATCGTATAAAATTTTTATCGCTCGCCAACAGAGGGACAATCGAACACGACTTTCCCGCTAGTTCCTGATTCGCCTTCGATTCGTACACGGTACGTACCGTCCTTATCTTCTTACCGATTACTCAGCGTCCAAGGCAGGGCCTTGCTAGGTAGACTTCCTTTGCTCTTCTAGCAAGCCCAGAACGAAACGCTCATTTTTCTAAGCGATATTTCTTGCAAACGAATGCTAACCTTTCCAATGGCCAGGCTCCCTCGACCGAGTCGCGAGAATCGCTAGCGAAACATTCGAGCGTCGTACAATAGCTGGTTTATAGCAAAGCCTTTGGTCCATCGACCGATGCCGGCAGCTACTCAGCGACGATCCTTCGATTTTCAAATCTATGCGTGTAGCAGTTTCGTCTTGGGCCCGGCAAACCCTGCCTTCGACGGTAAGTTATCTTTGGACGGAAAGGCAGTCGAGGGCGGTGTATATACGAATCGGCGACGGATCGGGCAGCAGCGAGAAAGGCCGTCCAATTGTCCGTTCGCTGTCGAGCAGAGGACGCGAAGCGAGCGTCCCATGACTTCTGAACGGGGGTGTACTTTCCGACGGAAAGCTTTTCCCGGCAGCGTATTTCGAGGCGAAAGAGGACGACGACGACGGCGGCGAAAAGGAGGAACAGGAAGAGAAGGAAGGAGGAAGAGCCATCTCGTTTCTCTTGCTTTGGTCTCTCAAAAGAGCAAGTTAGACGAAATACTTTAATAGAACCACGTGACGGGAAGCCTCGGCGAGAGAAACGACGAAAAGGGAAGCCCGGGTGCTTTATGCCGATTATTACGAGGAAGCTATTAGACTGGCAACGCCCGAGGGAGTGCACCACTTTCGAGGGCTCGCGCTGGTCATTGTCTGCGTGTCAGCGACGCTGAGCGGAAAATCAAATTTGTTAGCGCGATTTCAACGCGTCTGTTGTTAACACCCCGCCTCGCCGCCGCACCGAGGTTCCTTTTTAAATTTGTCGCTGCGCTGGGTGTCCAACTTTGCTCCCACTTCGGACGAAACTCCGCCAAACCGCTGAAATATCGTTTGCCTCGTTTGCGAACGATTACCGTTCGCGTACAGAAATTCCCACCGAAGAATACCTGTAAGACGACGCGCGTTCCACGCAACATTCTTGATTCGATCGCAGCAGATTTCAAAGTTATCGTTTTGAATATTTACTCCATAAGAAAATGTCGAGTTAGGTGGAGTACCCTTTGCGTAAGACTTGGTGGAGACTCGATCGAATAACGATAACGCGCGGCGCGTACACCGTTCACGAACAACAACAACAACGATTTATGTAATTAAGAAAAATCGATCGTTTCGACCCGTTCGCGTAGAGAAATTCCCACCGAAGAATACCTGTAAGACGATGCGCGTTCCACGCTATATTCTTGATTCGATCGCAGCAGGTTTCAAAGTGGTCGTTTTGAATATTTACTCCATAACTCGAAAACGAAGCGCTCGATCGCGAATCGGTAAAAGAAAATAAAAGAGTTAGGTGCCGTACCCTTTGCGTAAAACTTCGTCGAGACTCGATCGAATAACGATAACGCTCGGCGCGTACACCGTTCACGAACAACAACAACAACGATTTATGTAATTAAGAAAAATCGATCGTTTCGACCCGTTCGCTGGAGCTCGCTTCCTTAATCATCGCCGCAACCGCGACCAATTAATCAACGTCTTCGGCTGTTGGTGCAGCAGTGCGCTTCTACGCGGTTCTACGCGAGTTCCCGTGTGGTCGTGCGAGGTCGTGTGCGGCTGTGTGCGCGTGCTCCGGATATTCGAGGCGATTTTAACCATGAAAGTTAGCCAGCGGAGCATGCATTGTCCGATGCTTTAGCCGAGGAAGCCGAGCGAGCGGCCGGTCGAACGTAAACGGTCGATGTTAAAGTTTCCATCGATAGATTGGTATTTATAGCTGACCTGTATTTCATTTAACCGAAACTATCGCCGCTTTGTCGGCAGAGCGACGGCTTAATGAAGCCTCGTTTGGGAACCTTTGTTTCTAGCCAGCGACAACGGCGTGTAAGCGATGTATCCAGACTGTCGAGAGAGACAGGAACGATCACCAAGATTATCTCGTGATTGCTTTCTCCTCGCGATCGACCACTTCGCGCTACACGCAAAGGCTCAAGAACCGCCTCGTCTTTGGATAACAGATTCGTTCCGCGGATGCAATTCTCGTCGGTGACGTTCAAAGACCGATGCTCGTTCGAAACTGAAAATCTACAGCTCTATACTTTCGAGGGAATTGTTATTATTCCCTGGAAAAGTTTCGCCGTATTCTTCGAACGTCCGCTGGAAGCGTACTCGCTTTAAAATTACAGCGTCTGCCAGATACCTTTCTTTTAAACAAAATTTTACAAAATTCGAATTATTTCCAATAGCCAACAGAGAAACCCGTTCACTCGTTTAACCCCTTGCACTATAACAACGAGTCAGACTCGTGATACCGATTTTGAACGGAATCAAATAAAAACATATATAATTTAGTTCTTTTAAACAAAAGTAGAATTCTATTTTGTTGTTATCAATATATAGACACTGGAGAACACGTAGACATAAAATAAATATAAATTCTTCTCTTTTTTGTTCCGAAATCATGAACGTGAAAAATATTTTTCGTACGGTAACAGTAAAATAAATCGTAGTGCAAGGGGTTAAAGATCATTAGCGCTTGGAAAAATTTTAGCTCGTTCCTCGAACGTGGGTCAGTAGGTGTACCAACTTTGGAACTTCCAGTATCTACTTGTAGGTTTCATTTTTGAAAAATATGAAAACGATTGAAATGATTGGAACCGGAAAAGTAGGAGGACGCTTTGGTATGTTTAAAAAACATACAAACGGAAATAAATTAAAAATACAAGACTGTGAAAAAGATGTTTTAATTATTGTTATCGTTAGCGTAGGAACGTTCGCTTTGGTTCTCGGTAGATTCCCATATTTCAATCTTTTCTCATCGGTGCGCGCTGCGTCGGTCTACAAAACGAAGATCGTTCGATCGTTATTAAATCGAAAGAAAATTATTTTACCTTAGATTTCGAAGAAGTCGATGAGAAAGTTGTTCCGAGGTTTAGCGAGCGCCGATTCTGGCGCAGTCGCGCAGGATCGGAAATTCTATTCTTATTGCAGTTACGTGCCCCGAACGAGCCACTAATTAGTCCTTTGACGTTGTTGATGGTAATTGCGACCGTAATTGCAACCGGCCGCAGAGTCTAGGAATCGTGATCAATGGCGTCCTTCTAAAATTATCTTTCGGCTACATCGATGCGCTTCTAATGCACTTTTACAACGCGTTCACCGCAACATCCACTTATTTGGCGGTTGTTCGAACGACGTTCAACGTATTTCAAGCGAGCATTGTTATCGCGAGTTTATTGAATTATTCGTGTGGTCCATTTTTCGTTTAACTCCATCCCGAATTATTAATGCGAGTTTCGCCGTTAAATATTACGTGCTTTCGAGCGTAAGATGCTTTCGGAATCTTTAAGGATCTCTAAGGAAATTAAATAACGATTTTCGAATACTAATTTAGTCTCGAGTCACGACGGATCTCCTGTATTCATATTTGTTTAGCAGCGTTGAAATTGAACGATCGCGGCGAACAAAAATAACAAATTACAGCCAAGACTTTGAACTCGCAACCCTTTTATCGAGATTCCACGACAACGTTGGTAGCCCCGTAGCTAGCGCCTCCATTATACATTGTATAAGAGTAACCAGCCAGCGGAAGTTGGAAACTCGAAGGAGCCGAAAGAAGACCTCGCGGTCGCGTCGAAAAATTCCAATCTTTAGAATTTGTTAAGAATTCCGCTGCTCGGGCATAATTTACGATGCAGATCCGGAGGAGAATCGCGATTTAAACGCGACCTATCGACGCTCGTTTCTCGACTCCATTTTGCCCCGACCAGCGCCACCGAGAATTGATAAAATCCTGGCCGAAACCGCGATTCGCGATTCTAACGCAAATCGTCGAAATATATTACGATCGAAAGAACCGATTTCTTTCTCGCGGAGTGCCGAGTCTTACGATTCTGTTCGGTAAAGTTGAATTCGGATTATTTTTTCCTAGATGGGTCGACATTTTCCCGTTGCAATTTGCGCTGCAATTATGCGCAAGCCACATTCTCCAGGTAAAATGAGAAGACGAAGCAGAAACGTTAGATTAAGAAGAACGAAATTCATACGGTGGGAGTACAATCCAAAAGGCTTTGCCCAATATCTTTTATATTTTGTATGCGCTTGTTCTTCGCCAATTCGTCACTCGACCTACGTTTCCTACGACTATCTACGATCTATTTTCCATCGCAGTTAACCTCGAGCAACTTTGAATGAACCGTACAGCGGGTCGTTGCGTTTGCTTCGAACACCGTGTTGGAATACAAATAAAAGACCGAGGCGTTTCATTTGAAAAACAACGTTAACCTTGTTGACAAGTTAACGCCTCCAGCTATTAAAAAATAAATAACATCGGAGTACGAGCTCTCTCTCTCTCTCTGTATTCTGTACAGAGATCCAAAGAATTCCGTTTTTCTTGATTTTGAAGTCTGACGTTGTCCGTTATTGTGCATCGCGGAGGAGACGGGCAAACGTTGAATATTCTGTGGTACGTTAAACAAAGCGTAACAGGAATATCGGAGGGTAACTCGAACTCGCGTAGAGTCTACGGGAAATGCGGGAAAAAATGTAACGGGGAAACAGGTCTGAAAGAACGAGCGCAGCTACAGCGTTTTCCGGAGCCGAGTTCTTCGGGAAAGTAAACTTGTAATCGAAAAACTAGCTGCTTCGATAAGCGAGCCGTGAAATGGGGGATCTCGAAGATGGCGAGGCAGCGGAAACCGGAAACCGGAAACACCTGTATGTATCGTCTTCGGTTTCTCGGCGCGGCGACAAAGACGAATCGAAATACCTTCTGCTGTCTTTTTCGCGTCGTGATCGAGTCCCGTTTTCGATTTCTCTTGGAGTTTGCTAAAGCTCCCGGGGCTTCGGTGCGTCAAGCTCGAATCAAATCGTCGACTCGGATGTCTTCTGTCAGGACACTGACTCGCGTTCATTCGGTCTAAACGAATTCATATTTTGCATTTCCGTTATTCGACTCGCTATTAAAACTTTCGCTATAACATTGAAACTCGGTTATCGTTCCACCGCTGCGCGTTGGACTCGTCTTCTGGAAATGATATTGCAACTGCTTTAAGACAACGGTGCAAAGATAATGTGCGCAAACTTTGAAATGAATTATGTGAAATTTGTAGAAGGTGCGGCACCGAATGTACAGCGGTTTAGAAAAATGTTCGCACGAACTCTGGACTATCGTTACAGCCTTGAAATACTTGCCGCGAAAACGGTATTTAGGTATTTTACAAAGTCTAACAGCCTTGGAATTTTAACAAAGTCCACGTCGATAATGTAAAATTCATGGCGAGCTATAGCGGCTATGCGGTTCAATTAAATCGGTCGAGAACGGATAATCGACTCGCAACAATATCGATCTCTTCGAATGCTTATGCGGAGAGTAGCTTGCGCTGCGCATAGCAATATTGTATAGCTATCTTTGTGGAGATTAGGGTCGCAGTCTCGAAGGAAGACGCGTGTGCAAGGGTGGCGTGGCTCGACGCAACTATGTGAGCAAACTTCCGGGGTACAATGTCCAGCTAACTATGCGTCGAACTGTTCGATGTTTGCCCCGATATACCGGCAGCACCAGCAATTACAAACTGCAAATCGTGGCCGACGAAATCTGATTACAGGACAAGTTTGCCTTGCCCGAACCTAACCATTCGGATTCCGTAGCGGACGAAATAGTATCCCGCATACTTCCTTTAACTTGCGAACTTCCAAAATTTTTGCCGCTTTAACCAAACGAGCTACGGGAGCATTTCTTGCGTAGAATCGTTTTGCGGGCTCTCCCGACTGCTAAGGCGCGTCTCTTTTTAAATCTGCGAGCATTCGGATGCGTTTGAAAACTATTTAACACGTTAAGCGTCACGCCGAATTTCTGTGCCGTTCCGTTCAAGTCACGGTTAGCCGTCAAGCCAAGTCGCGCCACGGCTGCAATTCGATTCCGATCGACCTGAAATTTGGCATACACTCTGTCTACCCATCTAGAAACGTGTAAGCAAAATCACAAAAGAATCGGAGACCTAAAGATTTTTCGCGATTTTAAGAAGGGGTATACCTTCAATATTTAGCGATTTTGTGGCAATATTTAGCAAATCTTTGAAGTCGTGTCCCGGCCAAACTATTAGAGCTATCGACATGAAACAAACGCGAAAATCTTCCTCAAACCTTCCTCTTTAAGAAAAGCTCCCACAATTTAGGTTAGCATTTCAGGGAAATCCAGGGAGCTTCGTTTTATCAACCCCAATTTTTCCCATTTTCAACATTGATCGCCCCGACATTTCAAAGTCGCGCCACGGCTGCAATTCGATTCCGATCGACCTAAAATTTGGCATACACTCTGACCGAGCGTCTAGAAACATGTTCCCAAAATTACAAAAGAATCGGAGACCTAAAGATTTTTCGCGATTTTAAGAAGGGGGTTACCTTCAATATTTAGCGATTTTGTGGCAATATTTGGCAAATCTTTGAAGTCGTGCCCCGGCCAAACTATTAGAGCTATCGACATGAAT
>CM052099.1:19332552-19346407 GCA_028453745.1 Agapostemon virescens
AGCGATTTTAAGAAGGGGGTTACCTTCAATATTTAGCGATTTTGTGGCAATATTTGGCAAATCTTTGAAGTCGTGCCCCGGCCAAACTATTAGAGCTATCGACATGAATCCAACGGGAAAATCTTCCCCAAACCTTCCTCTTTAAGAAAAGCTCCCACAATTTAGGTTAGCATTTCAGGGAAATCCAGGGAGCTTCGTTTTATCAACCCCAATTTTTCCCATTTTCGCCATTGATCGCCCCGACATTTCAAAGTCGCGCCACGACTGCAATTCGATTCCGATCGAGCTAAAATTTGGCATACACTCTGCCTACCCATCTAGAAACGTGTAACCAAAATTGCAAAAGAATCGGAGACCTAAAGATTTTTCGCGATTTTAAGAAGGGGTATACCTTCAATATTTAGCGATTTTGTGGCAATATTTGGCAAATCTTTGAAGTCGTGCCTCGGCCAAACTATTAGAGCTATCGACATGAATCCAACGGGAAAATCTTCCCCAAACCTTCCTCTTTAAATATGTTACTCAATATCGAGGCCAGCGTTTCAGGGAAATCCAGGGGGTTTCGTTTTATCAACCCCAATTTTTCCCATTTTCGCCATTGATCGCCCCGACATTTCAAAGTCACGCCACGGCTGCAATTCGATTCCGATCGACCTGAAATTTGGCATACACTCTGTCTACCCATCTAGAAACGTGTAAGCAAAATTACAAAAGAATCGGAGACCTAAGATTTTTCCCCAATTTTTCGCGATTTATAGAAGGGCCACCAACCAAACGAGCTACGGGAGCATTTCTTGCGTAGAATCGTTTTGCGGGCTCTCTCGAATGCAACGGTGGTGCTCTTTTTAAATCTGCATGCAGTTACATTTGTTTGAAAAATATTCAAAGGAACGTGACGCTCTGAATGCACCGACTTTCGCAGAGGGTTCTTACGTTTACATTACACTTTTATTATTTCAATCATGCTATAAAGGTGTTTCTCGCGCAGAAAGGACACCGACTCGAAAGCGCGACGTTTTTATATTATATAATATCGTCGGACGTTCGTTGGGTTTGGTCGGAAGAAGCGGGATTCGAAATATTTCAAGGAATATTTAAGCAGCTCGTGCACGACCGCAGGTTTGCAGTTTAAAAGGAAGTTCGCGGGAAGGTCGAATTGTTCGGTTTCGAAGATCGCGGAGACGTTTCGCCATTCCGTCGGGGATCGGCGAGACGAGTTTACGTGCCGCTTGTAAATTTGGCAAGTTTTCATTGCCGCGGCTGTCATCTCTCGAGCACCTGCAGGAATGCGGGATTAAAGTTCGATCGATCGCGAGCTTACAGAGCGAACCTATAAAACAAGAGGGGAAATGACCCCTAGGGTCGGGTAATTGAAAATCAAGGAATTTATGAAGCCTGCGAGATACGCCGCTGTAAAACCCGGCTTACGGTTGTAGTTCAAAAACAAGCCACGGGACACGATTTTTTCGTGGAAAAAAGGCAACTGCTTGACCCGGATTCTCGCGAGGGTGAGTCATCTTTTAAATAAACCACTTTCCACCATTTACGCGGACGTGAAAAAGATTTGTCGACTGTGCCCGTTTTGCCGGCCACAATGAGATCCGACGCGTGCGCACGGATTATTACCACATAATGATGGTCCGTGGCCCGACGAACGCTGTGCCGCCTCTGGCGCAGTCCGACTTACGAGATTCCAAAGTGTAGCACTTCTACAAACACTGTCGTCCGAAATATTTTACGCTTTTGTCCCGTGAAACCTCGTTACGCGAAACGCTATTGCGCAACCTTTATAATACTTGAATCGCAGTTTCTAAAATTGTCACTCGAAATTTAAATTCTCGTTCGGTGTACCTGCCGCGAGCGCGTCCACCCTTCGCCCTCGAACGATCATTCCGAAACAGCTTTTGTATCGTCGAATCCATCTGTACTTTAGAAATTGCGAATATTCGGGTGTTGAAAAACAAGCTCGATTTCATTTGTACGGTGGAAAATAGGTTACGATGCGGTGAAAATGTTCCCAACTGAAAAATCCTGCTCGGTTTCGGAATTAGTATTGCCTCGAGTGCACGGGGACGTTAAGTTTGTTTTAACGCAGAGTCTGCCGAGCCTCGAAAGCGTTCGTTATCCGTTGCCTTGTAAAAATGACAAATATTTATTTATTTGGAAATCGCGTTCCACGAGAGAATTTTTATAATTTCAATAATTGTGAAATAAAAAATCTGAACGCGGTCATTTTGACTAGATTTGACTAGAATTCGATTAGAATATTTTCTTGGTTCGCAATGAAAGACGTAATCCGTTTTGTCCGTTGACCATAATACAGATGCGTTTTTACAAATAGCAATGTTCCGAAATTGAAAATGGTTAGAAAACGTGCAACTAAAATTCGCGCCCATAGCGAATTCTTCCGCTTCCGCATCTCGTTCAGTTTCCCCGGTAATAAATTCCGAAAGATCACCAATTTCGCATGATTCGATGGCAGAATATCCTCGGTAGGAATTTCCTCGTATAGTTTCATAGCCACCGACCTCAAAACCATAATTCAAAGTGATTCTGTGAAATGGGAAAGGTTGCGGCTATCTTTTAAATAAAAATAGCGTCGAGCGTCTGTACGCGATAACGGGTTTCATCGTATTATCGTCGGATAATAAATCGCCGATGCGGATAAATAACAGGACAGATCATTAACGTTTAGTTCTTCTACATACCGACAGACTCTTTCGCAGTGACCGTTCGCACCGCTCGGTCGACCGTCCTTGTTTGTCACGCATGCCAATTAGTTAATATTAAATTCTCTGGAATTAAATTTCCAGCAAACAGAGAAAAATGACAGAGGAAAAAATCATACAGCACGGTACGTCCTAACTTCCTATAACGTTATTTTTTCGCGTGGATTAATCGACGCACCCGACAGATGCGATTGCGCTTTATCCTTTAATGCAACCCATTTTTTTGTTGTTAAATCAATAGTTCCCTTTTATTATCCCGGGCACAGAAGTACACCGACCCGTGGTCATCGAAATGTCAGTTCTTTGCGAGAGATATGACTTTTTACATTCGGAACGTATTTTATCGCGATCAAATTCATAACCGAGGATCGTTCGATATCGCGGTGGTGTTGGTTCCGGAATGTCAGCTTTCGTAACATAAGTCGATCGCTTTGATTTTCCAGGAAAAATATTTCTAAAGCGGCATAAACTCTCTGGGCGGCGACGCCGCGGGAAAAGGTATCCGCAAAAGCGAAATTCGCTAGCTTCTCGCATAAAGGAGTTCGTCATTTCGAATGATTCGTCTCCCGTTGAATCCGTGGCGGGTATTCGGGGGCCGAATGTACGCGCGGTCCGCGTATAAATTATCAACGATCCGACGGCGGCAAAGAGCCCGAAAAACGATGCGCTAAATGATATCGACTGTTTGTCGGGAGCCGTGTCAATCGAGGACGTCATCGATCCCTGAATACGATGCCGATCAGGACCGAATTCAACTAAATATCCGTCCGTCCATCTCTGTCGGCCTCCGTCCAGCGTCCCCGCGCACCGAAAACGTTCGTTTCTCTAATTAACCGGCGAGGCGAATATTTCAATGAGCACGACGCGGCGGCGCGTGACGTTGATAAATCAATTCGGAAGAGCTGCAAGGTTTCGCAAGGAATTTATGCCGCCTAGATAAATCTGAAGGTTGGGGGGGGAGGGGGGGGGCAGAGGCAGGGACAGCTTATTCGATCCGATGGAAGACACGTAAATAAACGTAAGCGGGATTTGCCAGTGATGCGCAGCGAGATTTAAAGTAGTGTGTACTGGGCGAGCGCGAATGTTTGCCCGATAAATTACCTAGATTAGGCGACTCGCTCGTTTCTGGAAGCATTATTAGTCGTACATTCTTAACGCTCCAGATACGCGTGTCGCAACAGGGTCAATATTTGACCGGATTCTCGCTGACTTTTTCGGAATACCGTCGAAAATTCCTTCTCGACGAGCGTGTCCGCGCTTTGATCCCTCCGTCAACGGGTCCCGGGGTCTTTGAACTCTAATGCACAAGTATTTATACGAACAACTCGATTAACTAACTTTGTAGACGCTCGCCCCTCCCCTCGACGCCATCCCCTTTCTCCGATGGAAAGTCGCGTTCCGACGGATGATGACACGGTCGTCTAAAACGGTCGCGAATCGCATCGATTCGACGCGGAACGGCGTTATTGCGGCGTCCGAAGGGACCGGAACGCTGCATTGAATTTCTTGTCGCTTTAGGCTAGCCGCTGCTCGAACGCGTAATTCGGCTCGTCGCGGACCGAAATGATTAATCGCCTTTTCGCATTGTACCGTCGAACCACTCGATCGACGCTTCGCCGTTCGCGTTTCGAATTTCTTTCGTAACCGGGTAACACCGAATAATCAACATTTCAAGAGGCTACTTTATTATCGTTGTTATTGCTATCATCGTTAACGTTGCACCGTGCACCAATCCATTCCATCACAAAATTGGTTTATAAATAATCAATGGCAAGAAACTTGAAAGAAAGAGAGTCCTCATGGTTTTGGGAAACTCTCGCTATTGGAATATGGGTATAAAATAAAACTCCACTCTATTGTAAAATATGAAATAAAATTTATATATTTTAATAGCTTCTCTAGAAGCACGTTGTGAGACACGTCTTTACTCTACGAAAGAAACGTTTCTACAGACAGACACAACAGATCGATATTGATGAGGAACGGTCGATTATAAACAGTTGAGAATCGAGGGTCCCATGCCGGGAAAATATACAATGTATGCATATATAGGTTCAACAGCCGGTTTAATCGACCCTAGTAAAGAAATAATAGATTTATTTGGTAGATAAAATGTATGAGATAAATTCCAACACTAGCTTTGTCCATTAAACAGGAATAACGTCTTTAAAATTAACCGAACGTGTCTTAATTTATTGGCTAATGCGTAAATGACTATATTTAGAACACTTGCCTTATCTCGAATGAAAATTTAGCAGCTGCCTGTCGTCGATTTAAGCAAATTATGCAAGGTGTTCCAAAGATACTCGAGGCGATTCGAAGTAACTTTTTCCTGTAGGAAAATGTTCTTTGCGGCCTTGTTAAAAAACGCGGTTGCCGCGAAATATAATTCGTGGCAAATAGCGACGAAGATCGATGTTTAAAGAATAAGGAAAACTTTAGAATTTTAGCGAGAAACCAGCGTGCATCAGGGAAGAAAATTTGTTATTTTACCGAAAGTTCCGTGGTCCGTCGTCATCGGCGAATCGAACGGCCTCGGTTTTGAGAGAAGAGAGCCGGTATAATAAAGCGAAGTTGGAAAAACGTTAAGAATTCGATGAAAGTTGCCGCTGTCTCCGAGCTAATAGCAGCGTCGCCGAAGTCGGCGACGAATTTTGTTTGAAGTGGGTTCATGCATGCCGATGAATGCGGCAAACTAAACGGATTGGACTTAAACGGGGTAACTTTCTTTCAATAAGCTCTTCTTAGCGACCATTAAGAGGCTCCCGAAGCATGCAAAAGCACTATGAACTTTCTCTCTCCGAACAGTTTTATCCAGATATTCCCCTCGAAACGAAGTTACGACCGACCGGGTTCGGCTATCTATCGATTTAAAACCCGAACCTAACTGCGGCGAGGAAATTGCTCCGGCTGCCCAATCAAAATGGCAACAGCCATTTTTCCGTAGACCGTTCCAATCCGCCGTCTACCATCGGCGGGCAGCGCATCGAAATGAAACACTTCGAAGCGCTTCGTTCCAATGGTTAAGACGAGCGTTGGCTCGGGAACATTGGCTTCGGGCCCTCGCGCGTTGCTTTTTGTTGCATTATCGATTACGCAGAGATTCATGCCACAATAATTGTCTACAGGGTATTCCAAAAGTATCGTAACAGCAGGAAATTAGGGGTTCCCGAGGTAATTCGAAGTAACTTTTTCCTTTGCGAAAATTCAATCTGCGGTTTCGTTTACGAGTTATTAACGAATCATCACTGGCCAATCAGAGAAAAGCGCGCGAACTAACACGCGCTAGAACCGTCCGCGGGCCAGGCGTGCGATCAGAAGTAAAAGAACAAGTCAGAGAACGCGAACTTTCTGAATTTCTTTTTACTACGCGACGATAATATTTTTAAGAAAAATGCTGTTCATTCTTATTTCAGAATCTCTAAAAAATAATTACTAATTTTTCAGATCCGAAATAATAAAGAATTTAGCCGTGTCAACCGTTTTAATTTTCTGGCGTGCAAGACATCTCACGCGTACTGCATGCAATTTTTATACGATATGTACTGTGAAGATAAACAAAAAGTAACCCCGTCGAAATACGTAAACGATATTTTAATTTAAATAATTCTGTGTCTAAAACTAATTTAATAATAAATAATCGCGTTAAAGAACATGCAGGATATGTGCGTTTAAGAATTGTTAAACAGTGTTATTAACGGTAAACTCACCCATTCGGTTGTAAAATCACTGGATGGTTGCAAATGTGGACAGCAGGACAGTGCGTTGACCCCTTGCAGTGTACGCTGAACCGATCAGCTGATTCCCTTCCGATGGCGACGAACGCAGGTAGCGGACGAAAGCGGCTATTCCAATGTCTACTTTCATTGCACTCTCACTGAACACTAATATCGTAACTTATTTAATAATATTTAAGACTGTTGGAATGTTCAAATTACGCGTCATTCTAGAAAATTCCTGGACCTTCTTTCGTTCTGATTCTCTTTTGTTTTTCTCTCCCCAACGACGCATTCAGAGAGTAACCGTTCCACGTGTTGGGTGTACGGCGAGCACGTGTTTTTTCTTTAATAAACTAATATGTAATAACCTCGTGTCTTTCTTTTAATAAACTCACATAATCTAACAGTTCCAAACAATTAACTAAACATCATCATTGAGAACAGTTGTCATTCAATAACCCAAACAAACGGAAGCACGTTGAGGACTGACTAGGTTAGCATCACGCCAAGCCACAGGAAAAATGGCGGCCGCTTTAGGTGCGCGCGCAGCTTCCACTCGCGAATCGGCAAAAAAAAATGTTGCTCAGAATCATTTGAAGAATCCACGTATCAAATTTCTTTAAATTTTACAAACACTCAGTATAATCCCAAACAATTAACTAAACATCATCATTGAGAACAGTTGTCATTAGATAACCCAAACCAACTGAAGCACGTTGAGGGCTGACTAGGCTAGCATCACGCCAAGCCACAGGAAAAATGGCGGCCGCTTTAGATGCGCGCGCAGCACCGCGAACCTATACGATTTAAGACTTTCCTGCCAATAACTCGAGAACGAAGCTTCCAATCGCAAATCGGCAAAGGAAAATGTAGCTCAGAATCATTTCAGGCATTCACGTATCAAATTTCTTTAAATTTTGCAGACACTCTGTATAATCCCAAACAATTAACTAAACATCATTGAAAACAGTTATCATTAAATAACCCAAACAAACTGTTGGAATGTTCATATTACGCACCATTCTAGAAAATTCGTGGACCTTCTTTCGTTCTGATTCTCTTTTGTTTTTCTCTCCTCAACGACGCATTCAGAGAGTAACCGTTCCACGTGTTGGGTGTACGGTGAGCGCGTGTTTTTCTTGAATAAACTAATATGTAATAACCTCGGGTCTTTCTTTTAATAAACTAACATAATCTAACACGTTATGGGCCCAGGAGACCCAGAGGACTCAAAAAGTTAGGCAATAGATATGAATAATTAAACGCGCGAATAGTGACCGGTAGAAAAGTGAGGTTATCCACATGCCACGTGTTCGACAAAAGGAATTGAAAATGGATGTC
Organism: Agapostemon virescens; assembly: GCA_028453745.1. Lineage (NCBI taxonomy): Eukaryota > Metazoa > Arthropoda > Insecta > Hymenoptera > Halictidae > Agapostemon > Agapostemon virescens. The sequence continues at coordinate 19,340,342 of CM052099.1, forward strand.
GGAAAGCTAGACCAAGTTCAGAAATTAAGTTCTGAAAATTATGATACATGGAAAATTCAGATGAAGAGCATACTTCGCTATAATGGATTATGGGGGTACATAGATGGAAGCGTTTTAAAACCTCAAGAGAAACCTCTGGATTCAATTATTCTTGGCGTACAACCCGACCGATACAACTATGTCAAAAGGGCAGAAACCTCTGCAGATGCATGGCAAGTACTGAAAGAAAAATATGAATCTAAAAGTCCAATGAGGCAATGTGTTTTATTTAAGCAGTTGTACTGCCTAAAGAAGGCGTTAAATCAAAGCATGACGCAGTTCATAAATGAATTTATGAACATAGCAGAACAACTCAAGGAGTATGAGCTAAAATTGCCGGAAAATCTATTGTCTAATTGGTTATTAAACTCATTACCTTATGAATGTGAGACTTTGCGTATAGCAATTGAATCAAGAGAGCAAATGCCATCCTTGGAAGAATTGAAAAACAAGATACTTGAAGAGGAGTCAAGACGAGCTGAAAATACAAAAGAGTACAAAGGAGGTGCAGAAGAAGCACTACTGTCGAGTAAAGGCAAATCATATAAGAAAGGTACGCAGAAAAACACTACACACAATGAACAAGGAAAGAAGTTTGAAGTTAAGAGTTTTACATGTGGTAAAGTGGGACATATTGCTAGAAATTGCAGATTAAGAGTAAAATCAAGAAATAAGAAAATGTCACAGGATACTTGGATAGTGGAGCAAGCACACATATGTGCTACGATGAGAAGAAGTTCAACAATCTGAACAACAATGAGAAAACGAGAATTTATACAGCGGCAGAAGAGAGCATTAATTCGCAGAGGTAGGGAGAAATAAATATAAATATAAAAACTCCTAAAGAAACTAAAAGTATCAAATTGCAGCAAGCAATGTACGTCCCAGAATTTAAAAGCATCTTACTATCTGTGTCGAGTATTACAAGTAATATTTAACACTTTATCGACCCTTTAAAATTCTATTTTTACATTCCAATTTGTAACAACATTATTAGACAATATTATTAGGGATGGATTGCTGATCCACAATAAAAATTGCTGTCAATCTTGAAGGACCCATTAAAAAGTTTTCAGTCATGGATCATAGGCCTTACAAAAATTCTGAAATAATCGCCGATTATCGGTCGATAAAGTGTTAACACAATGCGTAAAACACACGTTTTTCCCGATCCGTTGTTCACACCGCACAATAACATTTAATAAGATATTATAATGCAATAACGCGCTCGCGACGTCCTGCCGTCGGAAGGAACTGTGGAAGACTGGCACGATGCACGTGTTTCCCTACAAGGAATGTGACGACAAGGTCGTGAAAATTTTGTTTTCATTCGGGCGCGATGCATTGTTCTCGACTGGGCTTCGTTCCGAGCGCGTGCACGTGCGACCGGGTCTCAAGGATGGGTCATAAATATAACAGTCTAGATTTTGAAGGCCGGTCGATCGAAAGCCCTCACAGGTGACTATCGAGAGGTTATGTATGTACATTTTCTGTTTGACAGGACAAGGAATTTCTCTGTCCTTTTTCAGTTCGTCTTACAAGCTCGCTCGTAGGAAAACACGACCATCGCGTTAGTCTTCCACAGTATCTTCCGATGGAAAGGACGTCGCGAGCGCGTCATTGAATTATAATATCTTTTTAAATGTTCTTGTGCGGTGTAAACAATCATGTGTGTTTCAACCATTGTGTTAAATATTCGTCTTAAATCGTCTTAAATATTATTAAATAAGTTATCAGTGTTCAGTGAGAGTGCAATGAAAGTGAACATTGGAATAGTCGCTTTCGTCCGCTACCTGCGTTCGTCGCCATCGGAAGGGAATCAGCTGATCGGTTCAGCGTACACTGCAAGGGGTCAACGCACTGTCCTGCTGTCCACATTTGCAACCATCCAGTGATTTTACAACCGAATGGGTGAGTTTACCGTTAATAACACTGTTTAACAATTCTTAAACGCACATATCCTGCATGTTCTTTAACGCGATTATTTATTATTAAATTAGTTTTAGACACAGAATTATTTAAATTAAAATATCGTTTATGTATTTAAAATATCGTTCATTTCGCGCCACGTTTGTTTGTTCTATCTTTATGTATCATTTCGCGTTGCCGAACAGAGCAACGTCACCGTTCGAGCATTACATTGGATGACATTCTCGGCGATTCTACCTTGTCATCCTTCGACGAGTTTCGTATTCGACGCGAACGGTACAATGCCGACTCATTTTCAAGGGAAACCGACACCCAAGTCGGGATTACAATTCATCGACCTCGATCTACTAATCGCTGCATTGTAATGTAACCGTTATCGTGTTCTAAATTACGAATTCTTGTACGGCGTCGTAATCGCGTTAGGTGTAGGCAAAGAAGTTGTGTCGTTGATTCTTTAAATAGAGTCGAATGTCGTTGATTTGAAACGACCATCGATTTGCACCCGTAACAACTGGATCGTGGATTCTATGCAAACAACACTTATTTATACAAAACACGAGCATGTGCAATTTAAAACAGCAGAAACGTTTAACGAATCGTTCTGTTATTTTCAACTTGCTACAGTTACTAAGAAATTCGTGGCTCGCATAGTTTCGAATCAAATTTCAAATTCTTCCATGTACAGTCAATGCTGATCGCGACAATTCACCGATTCATTTTTCAATTTTCGGACATATATTTTCGAAGATGCCTCTTGTCGTCGTTTTCCTTTCGTTTCTAACGTAACAGCTGTCCACGTTTCTCCGTCGGACGATTAACCCTTAGCGGTCCAAGCAATTTTAATTCCAAAATCGAAAAATTTTTGTTTATAGAAAATAGTTCCATGGTACATGGTTCATTTCCTTTTGTGAACATACAGTTTATTACTATTACTCGTAAGTGCAATATTCCAATTTTTGCCGACTTCTTAACCCCTTGGGTACATTTGACGTCTGAGACACGTCATTCACTTTTTTCCCCTAAGAGCGGATGACGTGTCTAAGACGTCAAACCAAAAATTAAACTTTTAGATACATTTGACATCTGAGATACGTCATTCACTTGGTTTCCCTAGCATTTTGTTGTTATTAATTTATTTTTGTTTTGCAATTCTAATTAGTTGAAGACATCTTAATACTACATATGTCACCAATATTTTAGAAATAAATACATTCTTACGTAAAATGTACTGCCTTTACATACTACTCCAAGCAACCAAAAATTATTTCCGTTCCACATGCAAATATTTTCTCAAATAAATCCGTACCCAAGGGGTTAAATAAAAACATAGTTATGTTACAGCTATTTTAAATAATATTAAGGGAATTTGTAATGTCGCCTCAGAGGCGTCATTGGAGTGCAAAGGGTTAATACGGACGGTTTGAGCTCTGCGAGAAATTCATGCCGTTATTGGCAATAGATAAACTATAAAGTTTCCGACTGAAACGTTCGACCGGCAAGAATGTCTCGAGATAATTATTTTGGATCAACGTGGAAACTATTCGCGTGCGTAATTACATAGTTTCGGATAGACGAGTCTGTCGGAGAGGGTAGAACAGTCGCGAGGATGGAACGATGGAACTTTTACGGTACCGTGGGCGGGGCGCAAGACGTCCGAACACGCTTAATAAGACTGGTGAAGTCAAAGTCAAAGCCGCAACGACGAAGGCGCGTCGTGACGCGAAGGGGCGCGAAGGGGCGCGAAGGGGAGCAGGTGAGACATAGGTGTGGAGGAAAGGAGAAGAGCCTGGCACTAATGATTGGTGCGCGAGCGAGCTTCCACCGTTCGTCGAAAGGGGTGAGAAGTTTGAATAGGTTGCCGAGGGCGTAACAACGTCCTAGGCATGTGTGCCTCTCCTTCTCTTTCCTCCTCTCTTCTTGTCGCTCCCGTCTCGCTTCGTATCCTCTTCCTCTCTACTCTCCTCTCATCTCGTCTCCCAGGTCGCTATACATATGTACACGACGTCTAAGTACAATATAACTCCCTCTCTATCCCTCTTGCTCTTCCTTGCATTCTGTTGCACTCTCTCTCCTTCTCTCTAACTGTCTCGCATTCCCTTGCTCTTTCTCTAACCGTTTCGCAATCTCTTACTCTCTCTCCCCAACTGTCTCTTATTCTCTTGTTCTTTCTCCAACTATTTCGCATCATCTTGTTTTCTCTGTAACTGTCTATTATTCTCTTCCTCTTTCTCTACGTCTCCTCCGACGATCTCTTTGTTTCTCTGGAACAGTCTCGCTGTCCGTTTCGCTCTCGCAAACTCTCTCGCACTCTCCTCGATCTCTCGCATACGAGAAGCATCGCAATTTTCTGTACAAAAATCTATGCAAAAATGTTCTCGACGATGTCTACGGATCGGATTGTAACCGACCGGAAAGCGCGGCGACGGTAGGCGCGTTCGTGCGTGGAATATTCGTAGGCATTCCTAAACCCTGATCGGCCGACGCGCCGTCGAAGATCCGAGGAAGTGGAATTCGTTGGTTCCCGATATTTTCAAGACGCGGAAGTTTTTCGCTCAGCAAATATTAACGGTTTAGTTGGAGAAATAGAATTCTCGTCGCGGAAACGGTCGTTCGATCGCGAATCGTTGGACGTCGGTGGACCGAGCGGCGCCCTTGGATCGCTGGGCCGCGATAATCGATGGTTCGAAGGTGGTCGAACACGAAGCGAGCCGAGTCGAGCAAAGAAATTCATCGATTCCGCGTGGTAATCCGGCACTTAACCGAGGGATGCTCGTTGCGCGGGCCGTGCTACGTAAAAACGACGCTGCGTTCCGTGTCACGGAGGCCATTACGCGGAAAGTGTATTCGAAGGAAGCTAATAGATCAAGGGAAATGGGTTGAAGCCGGCGAAAAAAGAATGGAGTGGTATCCAGCGTCGATGCCCCGGGGGCTGCTCACGGTCGATAGATCACGCATCTAAGTGCACTAAATGTCTCTTTCTCCCGTTCGTTGGTTATTATGCGGCAAACTGCACCCGGTTTTTTCGTACAGGATACATTTATCAAGTCGGACGCCATAGCCAGCAGGCATACCATCTAGATACGTACTCACGGCCGCCGTCCCGAGGTACCCGGACCGATTTTCACGCGAGCTCACCTGCTGCACTCTTATCAAAACCGCCCGGCTATACGGATACATTGATTCGTCGCGTTTCCAACCACCGAATATCCTCTTTCGCTCGTTATATCCTCGCAATTAGTTCTCGCGCTAAACAAATACCTCTGCTTTTCAAGGTCGATCGATCGCACCCCTCTCGCCGCATTCGCCAACGACGCTTTTTCTAGTTTCATTTTCTACGCCCGCACTTTTTGAAAATTCTCTACGTTCGATACCGAGGTACCGTCCCAATTGTTAGACCGTTCGGCCAACTTGTTTTAATCGTTCGCTCTTCCGACACTCGTTCGATTCGAATACTTTTCCGAAATTGAAGATTTTTAACGCTTCACGATAACGTAACTGAAAATAATTAGAAAGAATTGTGTATTATAATATCTGGTTCGTCGAATGTACAGGGTGTCTCGCGAAATTGAACGGAACTATATTTTTAAAACTTTTACTAATTTTTCCAATTTTTACTGCAAGCTTAGAATGATTTAGGGGAGTCCTAAAATTTGTTTAACTGTCCTAACATCGGCAACAATCGCTGAAAAACATATCTGGTGGAGGTAGAATTATTTATTCTGTCTGATCCCAGGTCTAATATTCATAGGTGCTTAATTGGGAGTAAATTGTAATTTTGCCAATTTTTGGAACAAGCTACAATGATTTAGGGGAGCCCTAAAATTTGTTTAACTGTCCTAACATCGGCAACAATCGCTGAGAAACATATCTGGTGGAGGTAGAATTATTTATTCTGTCTGATCCCAGGTCTAATATTCATAGGTGCTTAATTGGGAGTAAATTGTAATTTTGCCAATTTTTGGAACAAGCTACAATGATTTAGGGGAGCCCTAAAATTTGTTTAACTGTCCCAACATCGGCAACAATCGCTGAAAAACATATCTGGTGGAGGTAGAATTATTTATTCTGTCTGATCCCAGGTCTAATATTCATAGGTGC
>CM052099.1:19374196-19392075 GCA_028453745.1 Agapostemon virescens
GTTAACGCGTTTTGCAGAAGGACATCGTGCGCGAAACCTGTCGCCAAAAATTCATGTTCCTTGGTTTTCACAGGAAACGGAGGTCAGAGTTCGTGCAGGAAGTCGTTCTTCGAGTAATTGTTCGGGTTCGGCCAGGGAAATCCGCGGAATTTCGCAAACCGTTAAAATATCTCTTCGGGTTTGCGTTGCAAGTCGTTGCACCTACCCTTCGCAGCCTGCATCGCGCATTTTGATTTCGACTTCTAACAGACACGGTTGCGGGATGTGCTGCAATTACGCTTCGCTCAAACGTAGTTACAGAACAAAATGCACGCCGCAAAGTTAAGCGTTCTCTCTCTCTCTCTCTCTCTTTTTCTCCGGTAACGTTCCCAGTTTCGACGCGAATGGAGTTCATTTTGTTCAAGCAACTCCCATGTATAGGGTGTCCTATTCGGCTTTACCTCGAATACAAATTATGAATATGACTTGATAATAGGAGTTGTGAGTATTTTGATTTAAGTGACGTGGACGAGCACATTTTGTAAGATACGTGCTTTTTAGTGGGTGAAGGCGTTTCATAGATTTCAAGGTCACTTTGACTCAATTAAAGGAATCACCCATTTTTAGAAGTTCGCGTCGGTAGTTGGCTAATAGTGGTTAAGAGTCAACGAGATATTACTTAAATAATTTTTAATATGTACTTGTCGCCTCGAAACCAACGTAGGTATTGCAACTGCTGTCTCTGAACAATATATTTTATTATAGAATACACAGAGGACGGTGTCGAACGCATTAAGAATTACTTTACCGATCTCGCATCGAACCGTTTCGTTTGCGCGGCCTTTCGAGAAAAATGGAGGGTGTTCGATAGGGTAGGATGGAACGGCGATCGCCTAAATTTGCAAGGAAATCGAGCGGGGCGACAATGTAAAGGAAATTGTTACGCACGGACGCGTTAACGATAGCCTGTCGTACGGTGGGCCGCGTTGCATAGCGTTGCATAGGGTTGCATAGCGTTGCATAGCGTTGCATAGCGTTGCGCCAGTCGTGCTCGCCGTTATCGAGGGAAATCGATATTTCTCGTAATAAGTTGGCAAACAAGACACGCCAAATATTGTGTTTGCAACCCAATTACTCGCGCATAGCAGTCGATGGAAAAGTGTTTACCGTGATCGTGAGTTATTTCGCGTTGGTATCGGCACGCGATCCAACTACCGAAGGAACACAATTAAACTTTCGGGACAAACGGCCAGGATTATGCAAATGTTGCCGCACGTTGGGAGGGGGAGGGCGGCTCAGCTTCCGTTTTGTGTCAGCGCGAAAAGCGGACTCGAATTGCCGACAATTGATAAGCACGCCGCTCAATAAAAATTATATAAGGCTTACCGGAGATTACTGAAACAAGATCTTTGTAATGTGCTTACGTTGAAACTCCATTGCAAGCGAAACGGGACCATTTAATTGCAGCCGATATTCCTCGACTTTCGCGCAATCGTTAAATAATAATTGTCTGCGTGCTTTTCACATTTTTATTCACACTTTTTCGCGAACCTTCAACGACATTTGCGTAAATATTTTTTCTCAGTTCCGTAGAACGTACCCGGAAAGTTTGATCGTTAATGCTCTATGGTCATTCGAAGCACATTTTTCCCAGGTGAACATTTCCTCCTCGAATTTGTTGAGGAGCTGTTATCGAGAAACGCGGACTAATCGCAGCGCGGCGGGGGTTGGCCTACAGCAGCGTGACGCAAGGTACCGACAATGCCAGCTGATCCTAGAGAGCTTCGCGTCTCACGGTTTTCCGTCGATAACTCGAAAATGAAGCGTCGCGTTGCGATCTGGCAAAGGAGAATGTTGTTTGGAATCGGGAGACGCGGGACTGTTCCGTGTTCCGAATTCCTCGCAATCGTCGAACACCGTTCGGCGACCGTAAACGTATCGGTTCCACCGAATTGTTCGAACTGCATAAAATCGGAGGTTCGGTAACGATCGAACGCGTCTCGAAACTGTTCGTCTTCGCATCGATGCAGGTTCGTGATAAAAAGTTCCGTAAAAAGGGTATATCGTCGCGGGTGTTCCAGTCGATAAACAAAGCGTTGTCGATCGATTAACGTCGAAGGTGTCGATGGTTATCGAAGATAGAGGATAGAGGCGTGCGCGGGTCGTTTCTTTCGGTAGCGGGGTATCGGGATCGCATCCAAAGAGGAAATGCCTCGCGCAATATCGAGCCGAGTGTTCACCTTATTTCAATCAGATCGTATCTATGCAAATACATCGACGGTACAGCCTGACCTGACCTGAGACACCGGTATCCGATAAGCACTGCAACTGCATCCGATTTGAAATGGAAATCAATACCGAAACAAGCCTCGTATCGACCCGTTCCGGCTCGGTTTCCCTTCCGGTTCGAACATTCATCACTTTACTTTGGTATTGTAATAGATTTCCCGAATCCGAGCATACCTCGGAACGAGTGCTAATCCGGGCTTTGCATAACCAAGATTATGAAACAATACGACCCGGTCCCGCAGGATAGATTCTACCCTCGAGCATCCGCGAGCGCCATCTTCTTTCTCATTTATCTTTTCGGTTACCAACTCGCTCGCTCTTCCTCTCTACACACATTTCTACATTTGCAAGGGGTGTCCCATGGTGTTCGAAGAAATGCGAGATCCCTCAGGCGATTCTAACCACTATTTTCCTCTACCGATTCGTGGTTTCACGATTCGCCTCAAAGTTATTAAACGGAAGAGGGTCACTGTTCTCCTGTTCGCAAGTAGCGCGTCACTTTTTCATAAATAACTCGAAAGCAAAGCGACAAAACGCGAATTCCCCGAAGAAAATGTTTTTTAGAATCACCTCAGGAATCTTCCACTTTAAGTTTCATTGAATTCTACAGAGCACCGTATATAATATATCGGGTACACTCGTTGAGAAAAGGGGCAACCATTGTCCAACGAATCGTTCATCAAATGCCGAATGTCCTCTCGTGTGTGGAAATTCTTCTGACATCCTGAACGCATAAAAATTCGCGGACCCTGGTGATTATGGTGCGCGTTCGTCGACTTACGTAGGATTCATAGCGACGGTCGCGGTGCGAGAGTCGTTTATGCCGGTTTATGTTTGGCGGGTAACTTCCGTGCTCCATGGGAGGCTCGCACGGGGGCAATTATTAATAATGAAGTTGCGACACGTGTTTCCGATCGCGTGGTCGAAACGATAAAAAATATGCGACGCGTGCCGCGCGTTGCGATTTCTGCTTCACCGCCAGTTCGCACCGTGAAATTATTTAGCGCCCAAGGAACAGAGCATGGCTGGAATGCTGTTTTAAATATTAAACAGCGGATATATGTTATGAAACACTAGTAAAATAGTAGTAAAAATTAAAATAGTATCCGAATAGTATTTTAAATAATTTTCCTAAAGATTCTGAAACTGCTGTAAATTTGATTCGAGGAGGTGATTCTAAGGCCCGATCGGTGCAATCCTGATGCAAAACCAGGGAGTCGCTGGGATCGTTAATACGCCTCGTGACTCTAATAATATAATTCTAGCGATTTTAATCCGAGCGACGAGATTGCACCGTGCAGGAACGTTCTATTACTAGGCTAGGTTATGGTCGGCGATTGAGAGGTTTATACAAAATGGAAAATTGTAAAAATTAATAGTTGCAATTCTGTGTTTCAGCTTGCATCGGTCTGCGAAGTCGCTGATATTCGTCGCTTTAATGGTTCCAAGGAACATTCCCCACTGGGATAATGTCGCGACAATTAAGGTAGAGACCTTTTCGACGGTTACGGAGCACCGACAATTTTTTAAACGCGATAACGTCGTTCCACGTATTTATTTCTGTTATTGCACGGTCGAGGATTTATTAGCAGCATAAATGCATCGGTGATCCTCGCGATGAATCGAACGGTGAAATTATTTTAAATTCAAATTTGTTATTCGATCCGCGAGTCACCTGCAGTACGAAGCAAATCAGCAAGAAATAAATGGAGATCCTTTTATAATGTATTCCATAATATTTCATTAGATTCGCTGTCCGCAAACCTTATTTTTATCGACGTCCTCTGCACGCTGGGTCGCGTTGGTTCAGTAATAATTTTTTATTCTTTTAGGTTAAACAAAAGAATTAAACAAAATATAGCTGACCTTTGCATCTCCTCGACGCCTGAATCTATAAAAGCGTCAGATTCCTGATTGGACGTCGCTTTCCATTTACAGCTCGGTCTTTATCGGGTACGCGAAAGTCATCGAGGATGTTTCCTGTCAGAGAAGAACGCCGGAGATCCTCGAAAGAAAGATCGAATGGAAAAACATTGTTCGCGCGCAACACTTGTTAGAACCTGTGTCCGATCCGAAGGGGATGTTGGAAGAGGCCGTTGGAGCAGAACGCTGGAGCAAGGACGATGAAACAGGATGGCGGATTTGCGGAGACGAGAGCCATCGACTTTCCCGCTGCGTAGCATCGATGCGGATCCCGAATAATGGATGGTTTCGAGTACAAAGGCTGGGAACGACGGTTCGGCCGGGCTGGGCTCTCCTTCGAGCGGAGATCCTCGCGCGCAGCCATTACTACGTGCCTGGCATTCCCTATTACCCGTGATCGCTTAATTGATCGTTAACTCGGGACTTGGCCCGATAATGAATGCGAATACGCGGCGAACTGCCGCGCCGTGGAAATTTCGTCCAGGTTCGGGTGAACACGGCGCCCGTCGCGCCACCTGAATATTTCATAGAAATAATCGAAATTCATCGGTTCCCGTAGGAACGCGCGGACAAGGCCACTCGGCGGTCCCCCGAGGAACCGGAAGCGATCGCGTTCCGCATCCTCCCAGGATTGCTCCTTTGCGACGAATCTGCCACGCAACGATTCGCACGAACCAACCCGATTGCGACGATCCAACGATCCGGACTATGCCGTGGTATTTTCACACAGTTTATGCAAACGTTTACGACAAAAATATTGTTGCAACCAGCATATTTTTCTCAAATTCATTCTAATAAGTTTGTTAAGACGCGACAACGTCTTAAGAATACTTTAATTAACGAAGAGGTTTATGGTACGAGCGCCGACGTTCCGCTATTTTTGAGGACCTATTCAAGTGACTGCCAGATGTGCTAGGCAGTATTTACCAAAATTCGAAAGGCACATTTATTAGGGTTGTCCTCGGCGGACACGTGCGCGGCCGAGTCGCCGACTTCATACTCAATAGCAATTGCCGTACCATAAACCTCCAGATGTGCATCACCGGACACAGCGAGCGCGCGGCCACCCTCGGGACGATACCTGGGACAGTACCGTCCTGGTGAAAATCAGCGAGCGCGCGACCATCCTCGAGACGGTACCTGAGATGTATCGTCTTGTAGAAAATTCGGTGCTAGGCTCACCCCACCAGTGCAGGGTGGGCGGCATGCTAAGACTACGCAATAGATTGGTACATGCTCATTGGTGGTGGATGTTTCCACCCCATCAAGAAATAGGTATAAATACTTGTGCAGCGCGAGGCTCGCGCTGCTGTTTTTACGTTTACGCGATAAGTTTTGTCGAGGACAAATTAGAACAACTTTTCCAAACGAATCTCCAGCGATCCAAACGCCAAAGAATACCGCTACGAGAATGGTCACACGTAACGCACACCCTGTTAAACGATTTCGGAGACGCGCGATGTTGCAATATTCCATTTCGCATCGCGAAAGACACCGATCGTTCGAGCTGCGATTTCATCGGTCCGAATTATCCCCCGTTAATTGACCGTTTAATCGAATTAATTTGACCGGATATCTCTCCACATATTTGCTCAGGATCCGATCGATTATACCCGATGCGCCGACAGTTCCATTATTTCGACTTTAATTATCGAAATTCCGCGGAACAGCATCTCCCCCTCCATTCCCCGCCGCACCTCCTACTCCTGGTCGTCCTCGAGTCCGATAGTTGCCGGTATCCCGCGTTCGTTCTATACCAATTTTCCTAACTAGCTGCGGCGATCCGCATTCGACACGTTTGCCCCGTCTCTCGACTGCATTCCGCCTCGCTCGGTTTACGAGCGTCCGCCATTAAAACCACCGAGAGAATCTTTTTTATCTTCCCTTTCCTTTCTCTTTTTACGCCCTTTTGTCCACCGAGCATCGCGGAAATTGAAAGAATATCGCTGTTGGGGTCGCATTATGCATTTGCCGGAACCCAAAGTAACGTAAAATTTAATGTTCCGTAGGTTCCAAAATGGCGGGTGCAGAGCTGCAACTTAGGCACCCGAGTTGTCCACGAGGTTCGATAGACTGTCCCTTATCTTTTGCAAATTCTGCTTTTCAGGCGTTTCATCGCGACTCTCAAACGAGAGATTCGGCGCCATTTTTACAGTCGGCGAGTTCAACAATGGCGGCGAAAAACATCTAAAAAATTGACACGTTATTGCAAAGAGGAGGCTTCGATTGTCAAATCTTTGGCAATATCATTTACTGAAAACTTTTTAGAAGCTTTCCTGTATATTGTAGGAAAAATAAATCTGTGTTTTTCCATTTGCTGTCTCTGTTCTTCGCAGCGACGTCTTCAAAATTGATGTACGATTTTTTTTATCGACTTTCGAATGAAAAGTGGATTGGCAACTTCGCGGTCGTATGGGTTTCACAATGGAGATCACAGGCGATCGAACTTGGTCCTCGTTTTTGTTGCATAAAACAGTGAAAAAGAATAGTACATCACTTTTTGGGGCCTCGTTGCAAAGAGATGGCTTCAATTTTTAAATCTGTGGCAGTTTCGTTTATCGAGAAAATGTTGGAAACTTTCTGTCGATGTTCGAGTTTGCTCTGCACTTTTAGAAAAATGAGACATCCATTTTTTATTTGCAAAATATTTGCGAGGAAAACTAACACCGCTTGGCGAGAGTAGAGGCTCGATTGTAGTACTTGTTTTCACGAAATTATCTCGATTTAAATATCCGCAATTTTCGAACAATCGGAAGTATAACGTCGAAACCCTCTTAAGATCGATCGTTTACACGATTGCCGGTTAACCGACCACTAGTTTGTCCGTCTCTAGCTCTAGTTCCAAATGGTAGAAAAAAGTTTGAAATTTGCAAAATAAGGGTCCCACCGTAATTTTCAACGACGGGACAGCGTACAAGTTTTATCCGCGGAGTTTCTCCGTTTCCGAATATTCGAGCCATCTTTAAACAAAATCCCAGACCACGGCGGCAAACATTTGGTTTTCCCCCGGATCTTTTCCGCGACGTTTCTGGATCCGACGCGACACATTTCTCAAACATCGGCTGTGTTCTTGCAACTGGAACAGCGATATTCCAGCCGCGCGTCCCGGCACCTATTTTTGCAAAACCCGCTGGGAAAATGGGATACACAGATTCGGGATTGGTTTCCCAGGGACGCGTGGTCACGCGCGTGCTGTTCTCATTTAAATATCAGAGAGAGAAAGAGAGAGAGAGTAAACGTGTTCCAAGTAGTAATCGTTAACTCGTCGCGTCGCACACTGTGTCCAATTGGGAAATCGTCGCGAAAACCTCAAAAATGAACTCGTGCGCTCACCGACAGAGCCGACCAGATTTTCTTACAGAGAAAAGAAATAACTTAGTGGTTGCGCTATCCGATTTCAAACGGCGAAGACTTATTTGTACCGATACTAATTTCCAAATCGACCGTGGCTCGACGTTGCATCGAGCAGCTGATTTCCCTGAACCGATGATCATGATTTTCTTCGCGGTAGATTTCTCCGAAGGAACGAAATGCAGGCCACGCGTCGATTAATTACGTCGCGGACTCCGGCTTCGGAAGGCCGAGGTTCGAACAATCGGAACGCGGCGTGGCTGTTCCGCGTGTAGAAACGGGAACGAACAGCGAAAGAAAAAGGCACGGCCAGAAGAGAGAAGTTTCGACGTAAGTTAGGGCATGCCTTAAAAATGTTCGCTGCGAACAGGCGGAGAAGTTCGGGACGTGAGGAGAAATCACGACCGTTCTCGCGGCATCGATCATTCCGCCGAAAAATAGTTTACGCGCGATTCCGCGTCGAAGTAAATTGTGCTCCGGGATCGAGCAATTTCCCCGTCACCTCGCGAGAGCGAGGCAGCCAGAGAGGAGAGAGAGAGAGAGAGAGAGAGAAAACACCGTGAACTTAGTATTCCGGGTCACGAACCCCCGTCGTTTTTGCGTTTCGATTTATTTGGCCCGGCCGCGATGCATCATCCCGATTCCCGGCCAATCGATCGCAATTACCGATATCGGTTTGCGTTAACCCGTTCGCGTCGCATGGAAAAAGAAAAGGTAACGTTCCGATTTCGCATTTCGATTTTATTTGCGAAGAGCGGATTTTTATCCGGAACAACGGCCGAGCTGCGAGCAAGCGACGGAAGCCGAACCAAATTATATTCCTTCATCCGATGATTTTATTGAGCCGACAATGGTATGGTAATTTAGATTCTTCCAATGGAATTGCTGTTTGCGATTTTATTTGGAGACAGCAAGGAACGTAAGCTTAACGCAATTTGTACTTTTTCGTTTAATAATTGTGGTGAGTTCGAAATTATGACACAATTTAAATTCTTTTAATGGGATCACTGTTAGCGATTTTATTTGGAGATTGCGGATTTTATGCGGAATAACAGCCGCGTCGATTCAGAGGTACAGCAGCTGAACAGAATTTGTATTTCTTCCTTTACTAATTGTGGCGAGTTAAAAATACCGGCACAATTTCAATTCTTTTAATGGAATCGCTATTGGCGATTTTACTTTGGGATTGCGGATCTATATGCGGAATTACGGCCGAACCGATTGCAAGGAACGGAATCTGAGCGGAATTGTATTTCTTCTCTATATGATTTTATTCAGCCGAAAATCGTGGAATAATTAAAATTCCACCAATGGAGCCGCAATTTACGATTTTATTTTACGATCGCGGATCTATATGCGGAATTATGGCCAAGCCGATTGCGAGGGACAGAAGCTGAACGGAATTTGTATTTCTTCTTTCAATAATTTTGGTCAGTTGAAAATGGTGGCACGATTTCAATTCTTTTAATGGAATCACGGTTTGCGATTTTATTTAGAGGACCGATTGCGAGGAACGGAAGCTAAACGGAATTATTTTTCTTCTCTAGATGATTTTATTGAGTCGACAATCGTGGATTACAATTTAAGTTCTTCTAATGCAATCGCGTTTTGCGATTTTATTTCGGGATTGCAGATTTATATGTCTGTAAAAGCTAAATGAAAATGTGTTTGTTGGCACAATCATTTTATCGAGCTGAAAATCGCGGTACAATTTAAATTCTTTTAATGGAATAACAACCAAGCTGTTTGCACTCTGCTCCTGGAAGCTGAACGAAAACGTATTTATTTGTTCAATCATTTTCGCCGAAAGAAAATTGTAAAACAATATTATTAGGCTCTTTTAACGTTCTCGCAGTTTTATATTTTCCACATTCGCGTGCCTCAAATACTTCTTTCAACTAATTCCCAAGCATCTACAACCTACATTTCAAAAGGTAGCCTTCTCTGAGAATTTCTTTATCGTTATTGAACTGTGGACTGTTATGCGTTTATAAAAAGAATGGATTACTCGAATGCAGGACGGTAATGCCAGAAAAAGAATGTAAGGGCGATTCAAGCCTACGTTCAAACGGCGTAGTTTCCAATGCAACATAAAATCCGTCATTGATAAATAATAATTGCGGTGACTTATCGCCGTTGCGGGTGCAACATTCCCGAAAGAACGCAGAATTTCTGTTCGAAACTCAATTTGTTTCGGTCGCGAACAAAATATTTACTCCGTGAGAGGGTTCGGAAATCGCACAACGTGACCGGAATCGCGAAACCTGCAAAAGCCCCAATGAAATATTCGGTGATCAGAAATAGAGAAACAATAAAATGTTGCGCGGTCCCGACGATAAACCGATGCGGGACCAGAAAAATGCAAATAGCGGGCGCGTGACACGAAAGTTGCGCGGCGTTCGCAGCTAGCCTGGCCGAAAAGCCGAGCCGGCTGTTGACAGGATTTTTCTCGGTGACCGATACGGGTGCCTGGCCGGTAATTAGAAAGGGCTCGCGGATATTTGTAGGTTTCGCGGAAACGCGATGTCGCGACGTGGCCAGGGTTCGGCGCGATACGTCGCTGCAGCTGCAACTGCAGCTGCATCGCCGGTCACCGGCAGCGTGACGCGGCACTGCTGAAAAGGGCGGACATTTCGTTGTTCCCGAAAATTGATTTCCCAGCACAGTGTACGTGGTCGTTCCTTTCAAACTCGACGTGACACGCGAAGCCCGATTTCTCCGGCAAAAACCCTCCATTTCTCTCTTTATGATAAACATGGCCGACATACAAAACTCTCGTCCACGGTACAACGCTGCTCAAAATGAAACATTTCGTTCTAAAAAGTTGCTACAAATTTAACCTTGAACATCATGATTAAACATTTTTCTCCTTCTTATTGTGTTGCATCCGTTTCGAGGAATCGTTCGCCACAAATGCCAAGCGACAATTATAGAAGAGGTACTGCTAAAGTCGTGTCAAATACCGCCACCTCGAATACGAGAAGTTGCGCTTATCGCGTAGAAACACGAGTCGAAATTTGAGGTACCTCGACGGACAACCGGTACACGCAGTTGGTCTGTACAATATTAAAGGAGGAAACAGGAATATGTAAATTAGCCGAACTGCTCGTTTTTAGTTTTGTTAACACCTTGCACTACGATTTATTTTACTGTTACCGTACGAAAAATATCTTTCACGGTCACAATTTCGGAAACAAAGAAAAGAATTTATATTTATTTTATGTCTACGTGTTCTCCAGTGTCTGTATATTGATAACAACAAAATAAATTATATATGTTTTTATTTGATTCCGTTCAAAATCATTATCACGAGTCTGACTCACTGTTATAGTGCAAGGGGTTAGATAAATTTTTTCTAGACTGCCATGTCGTGGATAGTTTGACTTCTTTTTCTGCGATCACGATTGTAGTCGCATCGAGGTACAGTCGCCGCGGAATGTATGTTGACGTGTCTCAAAAATGCATATTTTCTGTTTTAAATCAATAATTTAGGAGTTAATGGAAAATATATAGTACGTATGTTATTTAATATAGTACAAACTAGTATGTGTAGCACCAAAGATTACATAAAGTTTATAATAATGACAGAAAAAATTAAATAACTTTTTTATCGATTGCGGAAAGTATGTTGACAACATTGAAATTTCGTGCTTGAGTGTATTCTTAACAATAAAATGACATAATTAATATGAAGTTTGATACCCTTTGTTTCTTATGACCTCATCAAGTCTTTTAGACATACTTTCAAACAATTTATTTATAACATTTTCGTCAATACTATTTCAAGCACTCAGTAGTGCTTGTTTAAAAACTGATTTATTATTCCGAAATTTCTCACTAACACTTCGATCTAAATGATCCCACAGGTGTTCAATTAAATTCAAATCGGGACTTTGAGCAGGCCAGGGTAACAATTGAATATCATTTTCATCGAGGTATTTCGTCGCTAGTTTACATTTATGTTTGGGGTCGTTATCTTGCTGGAAGATATAATCACCGTGGATGTTCACTTTTAGTATTGAATCTTGTAAATTCTGTTCCAAAATATTTACATATCCTGCTCCTGTTAATATCCCGTCTATAAAATGTAAATTGCCAACCCCATTTGCAGAAAAACAACCCCAAACGCATACTGATCCTCCACCGTGCTTTACTGTAGGCGTTATCACCGTTGACTTAAAGCATTCACCTTGCTTTCTCCACACATATTTCCTTCTATTACAACATCGAAGTTCAAATTTTGACTCGTCGCTAAATACAACCTTCTTCCAGAAATCTGGTGATTTATTTTTGAATTGTTTCGCAAACGCTAAACGTTTTTTAGCATTAATTTTGGATATGAATGGCCGTTTTCTTGATATTCGTCCTGCGAATCCTGCTTCTTTTATGCGTGCACGAATTTGTGTTTCTTGAATCGGTAGATTTAAATCAGATTTCAACTGTTTGGTCGAAACAAAGAAGTTTTTCTTTACTTCTCGTACAATCACCCGATCCTGTTTGCGAGTTGTCTTCCGAGGACGTCCAGATTTTGGTTGATTTTCTGCAGTTCCATTCTGTTGTAATCTATGTACTATTTTCCTTACACCTTCCGCAGAAATGTTGAAATCGAGAGCAATTTTTCTTAAAGAATCTCCTCTTATTCTTCTGTTAAATATTTGTGACCTTTCTGCAGGTGTAAGTTCTCTAGTTTTCGGCACTATAAAGCAATGTTTATAATTTAACGTGATATTATATGTAAGATATTGTTCAACATTGAGAAGGCAACAAATAAATCATTAATTAACACTTATTGTATAAACATATTATAACAAAATAAGCTCAAAATTGCGTGTCAACTTACTTTCCGCGTGAGCCTTTTATGCAAACTTAATACTACACGTCTGTTATTCACTGTTTCTTGAACTAAACTAAACAGTAAGCTAGTAGCAGTAAACAATAAGTGATATATAAGGTCAGAGCCTGGAAAAAATGTAAACACTTGGTCTTTCATCAGAAATACACAGTTCTGAAACAATGTCAACATACATTCCGCGGCGACTGTAGAACAGGAAGCTGGATCGGGTCGTGCCAAGCATCGGCAGTGATCTGTTTTGTACGCGAGTCGTTTTCGTTATGCGGCCTGCCGGTCCGGATGACTCCTCTCGCATTAAAACAATACCGAACGACGCGCGACGCCTGTAGCCGCGGTAAAATATGGTTTATATGTAAATGAATACCACCGGCGAACTTCGAACTTCGAACTAACACACGTTTTTCATTTCCGGGCCGGATTCGATGCTCGTTTTCCCTTGCTTTACAATTTTTAGCTCGCCTCTCTGCACGCGTAATTTGCTGTTCCTCGACGCGGAAACGTGCGGATTCGCACAGACTCCAATTTCCTCGGTCACGCGCGCCTTTTTCGAGAAAACGGTTACTTATAGCTGTTTACAGCTGCCTGGAGCTGCCCAGAGTTACGTAAGGCTATCTAGAATTATCTGGAGCTATGTAAAAGTATTCAACGTAGACTTACAGCCACCTACAATTATTTATAACTAGATACGTTTGTCTAGAGCCACGTAGGGCTATCTGGAATTACCTCGGGCTACCTAAAACGACTCAACCGCTTCCTTATCTGAAAAGATGATCGACACGGCACTTAACTTGCCACGAAACAAACCAGGTTTCGTCCGACACTTTTTCCCGTTCGTAAGACCTGCCGAGTTACTCGAGTGGCTCGTTATCCGCGTAGTCAAAGGGTACTGACATAACGTTAATGCGTTATGTACTCGACGGTTTTTAACCCTTTGCACTCCGAACGATTCTGGACTTTTCCAGACCCTCGTATTATTTATTATAATTTTGGAACTAACACGGCAACATATTCAGATGCGAAAATCCTATTTTGATGAAACTTATGGGAGCTTATAGCTCTTTGAAAAATATTTGACACGTGTTTTTTTTATCGGCAACCATCCACTTTGAAGGGGTGAAAACAGCCCTGATAGTTGGGGTATTTTTGAGATATCTCGGAAACCAGTGGTCGAAAAAATTTAAATTTTTTTTTAAATTGTGTATTTTTCAATAGGAAATGTAGTTGCGCAAGAAAATTGTAACGAAAGCTTTTTGTTTAAACAATAAAGTTATAAGCTCTCATAAGTTTCATCAAAATCGGATTTTCGCATCTGAATATGTTCTCTTGTAAGTAACGTATTATAATGATATTGATACTGAGAGGGGACAGCGGAGTGCAAAGGGTTAATATCATTCGGTGAGCGTGTTTAAATTTATATTTAAACGAAGAACAAGATTCTATCAATTTTATCAGCGGTTCTCTTGGTGAAAAAGAGAGGAAAGGAGAAAGGGAAAGAGAGAGAGAGAAATCAGAGGGTACCGACGCGTGAGATAGGTTATGATATACAGTAGCTCACGAAAGTATTCGGACACTCTTCAGTCCTAAATAACTTTTTAAGGATTCAACCAAACGACTTGACTTTTCTGGAGCAACTAGAAGTATTGATTTACTAAATGATACGCAAGAATAATTTAGAAACAATTCTAATTGGAAGAAACTACAGGAAAAAATAAAAAAGACATTTTTTAAAACATTTTTATTTTAACTCGTAATGAAAATTTAAAATATGCATCTTGCAGACCTGTGTTAGTTATACGCATGCTGAAAATTTCATTGAAATCGATTAGCGCATAAAAAAACGACACGCGTAGAAAGTTGTAAGAATTTGTGGAGTTTAAACAGAAACTGACCGAATATCGTGAAAAATTGCGATTTCCACCATTTTTGATGGCGTGCAGCTCGTGTGTACGTCGATCGATTTCAATGAATTTTTCTGCATATGTATAATTATCATAGATCTACAAAATGAGGCTTTAAAATTTTTTATACGTGACTCAAATGAAAAATGTTTAAAGAATGTTTTTTATATTTTTCATGTAATTCATAGCAATTGCAACTGTTACAAAATCCTTTTCGCATATCATTTAGTAAATCAATGGTTCTAATTGCTCCTGAAAAATCAAGACGTTTGGTTCAATCTTAAAAATGTTATACAAATTCAAAGAGTGTCCGAATACTTTCGTGAGCTACTGTATGGAAGACACGCGCGGTAGGAAGAGAATAGTATTATGGTTCGTATTAATATAATTCGGTAAACGTATGTAAATGTATACACGATCGAAGAGCGAGAATCTATCAATTCCATCGTCCGCAGATTCCTTCGGACGGCCCTTTAGTGAAAGGGAGAGGTAAGGAGAGAAAGAGCATGGCCTATAATCAAGACATCGTGACGAGCAAGTAATTGGCGCGAGGAGAAGGAAGAAAGGAGAAAGAGAAGGTGAAATATATCGTGCAGAAGCGAAGCGCGGTTCTGGGTTTCGGAGCGGCGATACGCGAACGTTGACGACGTTCTATTAAGGTGGAATCGGTGGGAACGTCGCCGTGGTCGGGGTCAGACGAGGAAATTCAAGGGGAAAAAGAAAAAGAGGGAAAAATCGTCGGGCAAAGGGAAACGAGAAGTCGCTAAATTTTTCCGCGCTAAAAATTGCTGCCGTGAGCAGAGCAGCTCGGCGAAACGGTCGCTCGGCTCTGCCCGTTTCGGAGAACATTTCCATAAGACGGACCGTTTTCGAAATTTTAGACGCGGAAAGCAGCTCGACGGAGTATAAAAACCTCGAAATACTTTGCCGGAGCGGTGCCGAGCCAGCCTGCCAAGAATGGTTACTTGCTCCGATAACGGTATCGGAATATTTCCTTTTCGGAAACTATTTCCCGGCCAGCGATCATCGCTAAACTCTTCTTGCATTTGCTACTTCAGAAGGAATTCGAACCCTCTCTTTGTTATCTACTATATTCTAGTACGGCTGCTTCATTTTGTTTAACCAACTTCCGCGTATACAGGGTGTCCCAACTCACCGAATGGAATATAACACCTCGTATGCAAAAGTATATATTGGCGTGGCGATTTCCATAAAACCGGAAGAAATTTTGCAGCAGCGGAACTGCGCTGCAGATATTAACCCTTTGCACTCGAAGCAATTCTGCTCCAAAATCGAAACAATATTTCTATGTATAATAGCTCCATTTTAGATAGTTCATTTCCTTTCGTTCATATCAAATTAATTGCTACGACTCTTGCTTAAAACGTTAACATTCTTATTGATTTCTTAACTGCAAACATAGCGACGATTAAAAGTTGTTTAAATAATAGTATGGCAAGTTTCAGTGTCGCTATTCGAGTGCAAAGGGTTAATGAAATCGGACAGGTACGGATTAGAGTACGGCAATTGTTAAACCAGTTGCAAAGTGCGAAATAGCATGGCAGTCGGGAAATACGCATTTTATCGTGGCATTAACTCGGCGGTCGCGTCCGAGAAATCGCCGAGCAATTCTACTAGATGCGAAAGTTTCGCGAACGAGCGCGCGTGTCTCCGCCGAAGAAATAATAATTCCGGTCTGCGTGGGTAAGCAGTTTGCGAAATACTCGGTGCTGGACCGTTTTTACGATGGCGGCCGGAGTCATCGGTGATAAGATCTTTAATTGTCTCGAGGGAAGGTGGAACGATCGATACTTACCGGCTGCGAAAACGAGGTCGAGCGAATCGGATGAGGAAGAACAGCCTCCTGGAGAAATTACGTTAGAGAACCTCGTGCCCTAAGTACGAGCGGCGTGCTTTCGAAACGAACCACCCTCGAATCTGGCCGGAAGCGAATAAACCACTTATGGCTTAAACGTAACTTTCATTGAACGCTATTAATAGCGCTACGGTCGCAACTAAAGTAAGAGGATTCATCGACCGGCAATAACTATCTTCTGGTACGATTTTCGAAACGACGGCGCGTCTCGGCTGCATCGAACTCCATTCTCGCGTAGACCAACTTCTAATCTCCGGTTGGGACGATTTCCGGAATATTTCTACACGGAGCATCGATTTAACGCTTTCGCTGCCATGTTGCATCTATACGGGTCACGCAATTATTTGTACGATTTTAAAGTTATCGATGGCAAAAAATTACTAAACCCAGTGCACGCTTGCTTCTACAAATAAGCAAAGTTTCGTTCAGTTGGCTTTACCGGTTGTTTCGGAAGAAATCGTTACGTCGACTCGTAGCAGGACACCATTTTCGCCATTCAGCGACGCGTTGCTATACCTATAAGAATTATAAATTCCAAGGATTGCGAATTGCAAGGCTTGGGAATTACAAGGATTACAAATTCCAAGGATTGCGAGTTGCAAGAATTGCGAATTGCAAGGATTGCAAATTACAAGGATTATGAATTGCGCGAATTGCGAATTGGAAGGATTGGGAATTGCAAGGATTGCGAATTACAAATATTACAAATTCCAAGGATTGCGAGTTGCAAGAATTGCGAATTGCAAGGATTGCAAATTACAAGGATTACGAATTGCACGAATTGCGAATTGCAAAGACTGGAAATTGCAAGGATTGTGAATTACAAAAATTACAAAAATTACAAATTCCGAGTATTGCAAGTTGCAAGAATTGTGAATTGCAAGGATTGCAAATTACAAGGATTACGAATTGCAAGAATTGCGAATTGGAAGAATTGCGAATTGGAAGGATTGTGAATTGCAAGGATTGGAAATTGCAAGGATTGCGATTTACAAGAATTACAAATTCCGAGGATTATTAGACAATATTATTGGGGATGCATTGTTGATCCGCAATAAAAATTGCTGTCAGCGTTGAAAGAGCCACTAAAAAGTTTTCAGTCATGGATCAAGGGCCTTACAAAAATTCTGAAATAGTCGCCGGTCGATAAAGTGTTAAGTAGGCTTTACCTGTTTATTTTTCAGAAGAAATCGTAGATTAAAAATCTTTCTCGGTGATTTCGCGTCCAGCAGCCTTCCGGTTAGAAAACAGTATAATCGGCTATAATCGAGTTTCTGCCCGAATAATGGGAAATATTCGTAATCAGCCGAGCGGATTCTACGAGTTTAGAAAATCGGAACTAAATCGATGACGACGAGGCTTTGCCGTCTCCTTGTTCGACTGTTCTCGAATGCAGGCTGCGCGACGCTCTCGAGGAGGTGAACCGTCGGATTAATCGTTGCGTAGGCGATACTCGTCGGAATTGATTTGAAATCGCTCCCGAATCGATTCTCTCGGGATTATCCGACAGCTATCGAGTCGTGATATCGGATAATCGGAAAGTAACAGATTGGCAGCGGCGACCGGCCGGATTCGATCCTTCAAACATTTTCCATCGCTAACAACGGCTCCGGGAACTTCCGCGAACGATCAATAATAACGTGATCGGATCATGCTCGGATCGCGCGCATCCATGCCGCCGTCGATCCTACTTGGAAACCGGATGAAATTT
>CM052099.1:19392575-19408042 GCA_028453745.1 Agapostemon virescens
AAAAATTCTGAAATAATCGCCGGTCGATAAAGTGATAGGAAAGGTAATTGAGGTGAATGAAAGGTTTTCGGAACAATACATGCATGGGACAACAGGGGCTGTAATATGGCGTTAATCTTTTTTCCTTTTCCAAGTTGTATCCCGGAGTTCGCACAGAGTCGTTACCCGAGTGCCCGATAAGCCTAAAACCCCGCGGGAAAATGAATTTTTGACGGTTCAGTTTCGGTTTTGCGGGTCGAAACGGAAATCGGCGTGATCGGCGATTTACTAGAAGAAATGTAAAAGCGGGGCATCGATCTCCTGGCCGACGGGTTCCGCACGCGAATGGGACTATTCCGCGGGATGATTTACGCGGTATTAAAGTGCGTATCGGCGCCGTTAAGCAAGAATGTAAAAAGACTGCTCTCCATCGAGCCGTCCATCGCCGCGCATCGTAAAAGGGATAAAGGCCAGACGAAACTGTGCTTTTCGTCGGTCCTCGCTCGTCGCTCTCTCGCTTCGTATCGGCTAATATCGATGGATATAGGTCACCGATAAGGGAATAAAACGTAACGAGAGGCGGGCCCGTCGACGTCGGCGGCGTCGACGGCGTCGTCGGCGCGCTAGCATCCCTCGAACTCGATGAATTTTCGGAAACGGCGCGGACTTTGCCGAAGAAAGAGAAACAAGGGAAGAAAGGGGACTTTCCCCCTGTTCTCCCTCCCTTCTCTTTGTCACCCTGTCGCGAAATCGATTCGACGAATTATATTCGAATACGATCGAATCAAGGGGTGCAAAGTGGCGCAAAGCGCGCGCGACCGTCCTAAATTAAAATTTAACGCGAACGCGGCATTCGAGCGACCCCAATAAAAAATTGAGCTTTCGTAAGTTGCCCGTGTGACGTGTTTCCTGTACGCGTAACCTCGTTTCCCAGCTCCTTCCTGACACGCGGCTCTGTAGCCTTTTGTCGAGTTTCCGGACTAATGCGGAACAAAATCGACGCCTCCTTGTAAATCAAATTTTACTTGTCCCTACTCCTTTTGTCGGGCCTAGTTCAACGAACAATTTGTATATCGATCACTTAAGAATCGATTACAGGCGAGACACGCGAAAATAGGAGCATCGCGACATCTGTACAGGTTCAAAGAAAATACTGTTTCGCCGGATACTAATTTTTATGAAACCCAGATCGTCTCTTTAATAACCGGTTCGCCATTTTGTTTTTTGAAATTTAATTTCACAATCAGCATTGTACGAAACATAAATATGCAAATCTTTATGAAGATTCGATGAGTTTTTCAATTTTCTATCCGCCATATTGAACGTGCCATTTCGTTTTTCAAAGTTCAAACTAAATATTTCAATTTTTATGAAGATCAGAATATTTTCTTCATCACTCGTGGTCCATATTGAATGCGGCATTTAGTGTTTGGAATTAGAAAAACGTTGAAATAATTTTCCGAATGAATTTCGTGCTAGTTGATCGCGATCTCGCAATTGCCGGGCGCTCTCTGGCATCGTACATTAATATCCACAGATTAATTGTATTCCGTTTCTATCATTTCAGTGGGAATAATTAAGGGAAACGTGGAAATTCGCGTGAAACTCAACTCGGGTCAGACTTTCCGTAAAGGACGCTTCCTTTCAGGGATATTTCGTCGTTCGGGGTATCCGATTCATGGTAACGCGACGAATCCGACGTTTCGAGGGAAACTTGAACATCCAGCAAGGAACTTCGGTAATTTGCTCTCTTGCCCTATTTCTCTGGGGTAAGTACCTCGCGTAGCAAGGGATCCTTGAGAAAGAGACTGGGAACTGTCGCGACTCCTCGGTTGCTAGCCTGATTTCATTTACGAGCTGTGTATCAGCTACCCACTGGAGGCCTAACTTGCTGTTTCGTACCGACGTCGTACGTACGCGAGGGTGCACTTCTCCGCCAGGGAATCGGATCATGCTATATTATATTGGGAGTATAATTAATTCTCCGCCGGTTTTCATCTTAAATTCGGTATTTGTCGCGAAAGAACGGTACCTCGCGTTTCATTCGAAGTATCGTCCATCGCTGGCCACTACTTTTTCCCATCTTTTTCGCAGTCCGTGTGTCTCTGTTAACACTTTATCGATCGGCGATTATTTCAGAATTTTTCTAAGGCCCATGAATCCATGACTGAAAACTTTTTAATGGCTCTTTCAACGCTCACAGCAATTTTTATTGCGGATCAACAATGCATCCCCAATAATATTGTCTAATAATGTTGTTACAAATTCGAATGTAAAAATAAAATTTTAAGCTTCATTTTGATACAGCGCTAATATTGAAAAACATATTAATAGGCTTCCGTTCGATAAAGTGTTAATAACTCGAAAATTAAGCCATTACCAGAGAAATCCATCATTTCAACTACATCATTATGCATAGAAATACAGAAATACATCATTTATGCACTTTTGTGCATCGGTGCATCAGAAAAATGCAACTGCATATTTTTTTAAAAATAGAAACCTATATTTTGACTGCACCAATCGATGCAGTTTCTTGTGCTCTACATAAAAGTACTAACATACTTATGCCCTAAACTTATTCGTGAAGAAGTTATCGAAGCTAAAATTTCTCTGAATTATTTCGGTTTCTCGGCAAGTGTTCCGGAGTACCTACGTTACAACAAGTGTTCAAACGGTCCTCCATTGAAGTCCAAACATTTTTCCATCCGCTTCTTGACGTTACGCAACACATTCCTGATGTCTCTTTATGCATCCCTTATTAGTCAAAAATATAGGTTTCTATTTAAAAAAAATATGCAGTTGGATTTTTCTGATGCACCGATGCACAAAAGTGCATAAAACTAGTTGCATATTATGCACCGCCTGATACCATTTAACTTCTACTTATAACGTTTTCTTCTATTCTCAACCATTTAGGAGGTACAGCCTGTCCCAGTTGCGTGGGACACCCTGTATAATATTTATAGAATAATGATCGAATATTTAGAAGCGGTGCTAATGGTTTTAGAAAACACACAACATACGAGCCGAAAGTTTGTTGGTCGGACGTTCACAGACTGTCGGTCGTTTCGGCATTCGTTCGGTTGGGAATGACCGTTGCTCGACGGCAACGGTTAGCGAAACAAACTTCGATAATATCGTTGGATCGACTTTCGGGGAGTCCCAACCGGTCCGAAAGGGGAACGGGAACTTGCGATGCGTCCGTTGGATGCGTAATTGAATAGCGAAGAGGAGGAGAGATCCGATAAAGGGATAGGTTCGTTTTAGGGGTTAATAAAGTCGAGGGTGTAGGAGAAAGGGCGCCGGAGAGGGACCGCTGTCGAGACGGGTAGGCGACGGGGAGCCGGAGGACGCGGGTAATGCATACTAGGTACAGCAAGTAAAATTTCATCCAATGAATTAATTATAAACTATGCTCGACATCTCGCGCTCGGCTCAACCAATTACCATGAATATGAAGTGCGCTCCATCGTGCTCTTGGGAGGTGGCGGTGACGGAAGCGGCTCACTTTCCGGACGATAATATCGGTAATTTCATTTAGGAACCCGGCATTGTATCACGTTCCTCGATAACGCGCTTCGAGAAGGCTTAACGAGGCCCGAACAGTCCGAGAAACCTGACCCGACGAGATCATTTTCGTTCTTTTCCGTTTCGACGCGGTGGCCAGATAAAATGACAGGAATACCGTGCCGACTTCGTTCCACGGTAAAGTCGCGTTAACTGCTCGATTAATTTTAGGATAACTGCCACGGTAATTCCGTCCGTTGGTACGGCGTACGCCTCTCGAGGGACCATAAGTTTCTGCTGGTATCTGTACACGATGAGTGTAACGTTTCGGAACCTTGACTAGTGGCATTTAACGAGATATTCGCGTGATTTAGATGAAACTATAAATCGACTTCTAGAAATAGTATACAGTTTTGTTTCCTATGTACATATGAAATTAATTATTATGACTCGTACTTGGAACATTAAAATCTTTCATCGATTTTTCAACGGCAAACGCAGCGATGTAAAAATTGTTTAACCAATGGTATGGCAATTTTTAGTGGCGCCTTAGAAGCGCCATTCGAGAGCTAAAGTTTAAAGTAAATGTGGCGGCGCTCTAGCTCCTGCGCTCACCGACAGAGGGGCAATAGGACGAGATTTTCCCGCTGGTACCTGCTAGGTAACCTTCCTCTCTTCCTCCTCTAGCAGACCCAAAACGAAACGCTCCCATCCTTTTCAAAGTAAATGGAAAAACTATTTAGCCTTCGGACCTGGCTTCTACCGCAGGCATAATTATAATTATGAGCGAGTTGGATCCCTCGATAATTTTTATTTAGGAAATTTAAAACGCGAGTGGGGTCTATTCTGTGACCGTTTTAAAATGCGTTCGACGAAATAATTCAACTTGTGGCCTGATGCTAATCCAGCAACTTGCAATTCCTCGTCGGAACACGCTGTCAGCAACGACGCGCAGTTTGAACGCGCTCTCGTCCACCTGGATCGATAAATGTTCCATAAATTTTTATGAAAATCGGGTGCTTCGAGCGCGGCCGTCCAACGGAAACGCGAAGAGTCCACGGCAAACGGTCGTCGCGCGACTCCTCCGGCACTTGAACGGTAAAAAACAGAATTTATGGTCATCAGAAGGGATACAGCCGTGGCAGTTCCTCGCTGCGCAGCGTCGCTTCATCCCTAACGTCGCGTCCGCTTAAAAAACTGAAAACGCGGGGGGTTTAAAGAGGACAGTTATTCTGATGTTCGTTGATCGCCTGGCGCGTCGCAGCGCGCCGGGATTTCAACGGGCCGGGGCCGTTTATCTGTAAAGCGTAAAAGGCCCGGGCTTCCACATAGACTCGCCGCTTATAAAAGCTGCGCCGGCACGGATAAGCGTCGCGACGCGTCCCGACGCGTCCCGACGCTTTGCAACTGGAAACGGCGCGACGCGTAACCAGGCGCTACTTAAACCATCCATCCGGAGTGTCTCCTTTCTGGCGAATGAACGCGCGGGGAAAAAAATGCGAAAAAATCCTGACACGGTCGAAACGCGTTCATTTTTGTAACACAACGATCTCGTATTCGCCGGTCGAGCCGCGTCGTTTATTTCCATCGAAAACTCGAGAGCACGTACCACGCGACGGTAACAGAAATTTACGTAGATGCGCGGCGTACGCGTTGCCGGCCGCACCACGCGAACCAACTAATTATGCGTGTATCGCGTAACGAGACAAACGCGTTTATCGATCACGGTTACCCTGGAATCATGGGTCGGACAGCTTTCTTCGGAGAACGAAGGAAACGATCGAAGTATAAGAATAAAGTCTCGGTTAAATGCCACCAACCTTCTGTGGGTAATCACAATAAATTATCTCGTGGATCGACAAAGAAATTGAGTATAGATTTATTATCAAGTAAGGTATTGAAAGTAATTAATACTATAATGTATAATATAATATTCTCTCGCAACGTACTGTCTTTCTCTCTCTTTCTCTCTCTCACTGCGTTTGCTCTTGTGGACACACGTCTTCATTCTCTCGCATACCTTAACGGACTCTCTCGTTCTCTCGACGACTCGAGCGTTTCGCATTCAAACATAAACAACATCACATATAGTACGACATTCATACACCACGATTCTCATCTATATCATTACGCCTGTGGCGTCGCTCGGTCACCTTTGCTTAGGGACTTGGAGTCGACAGGATTTACGGAGAATGGTTGTAAAGTCAAACTCCGGAGAATCAAACTCGTTTATTCAACTCGTAGCGAACGCTAGGACAGACTCGGCTATGTCGTTACGTATCGCGGATCGAACTCGGTCGATTTGGTAGTTTAGTCGAATATCAGATTTGTTCTAAGTTGTAGCGGTCGTGTTATGTATAAAGAAACCTCGGTATTTGAAAATGTAGGAGTAGGAGTTTCGAATATTTACTATAATTGGTTGTAGGACGAAGGGTGGAAGTACAAAAATTCGGAGTGGGAATGACGAAGATGGAGGGTGGAGAAGGAGAAGGTCCGCCAGGTCGGAATTGCTGGCAACGGTGAAAGTTTTCGTCGCCTAACGGAAACAATGCACTGCAAACATGTGCGAGTCAGCTGTGCGAATTTCGGGTTTTTCCGCGAGGTACAGCTGCTCCTTTGTATTAGCTACGGCGGCCCGCGGCCGGGTAAAAATTACCTGAGCTGGCCATGCTGGTCTCGCTACACGCAGGTTTCAAGACGCAACAACGCCTTATCCTCGATACGCTTTGTGTCTAAAACCTAACCCACACCTTCGATCCGAAACATTGCACTTATCGTGTAGAGATTAGAATTAAAATTGGTGAACCTCCGTACAGCGTAGCCCTCTAGTAGCGGGACCAATATCGTAGCAGTTATCCTGCAGTTATTGGAGCGGGTGGATGCAATCGTGCCGTGCAGCGATTCGGATTCGAGGCAGTGGCATTTAACGCGACGTCGTTGTAGTTTGTATTCCGTTATCGCGGGACGTTACGCGCGCCGATCATCCAAAAGGCAACGAAATTTCGGTTGAAACGGCACGGAACCGAATTCGCGTGTTTTCCGCGTGGTCCTCGGTCGCTGGTCGCGCAGCGCAGCGCGGCATGGCGCAGCGCGGCGCAGACCGGAGGCAACGCTTTATGGAGATGAAGTGTTTGCAATCGAAACAGTAGATAGAGACGGCTCGGCGAGCGATTCGATGACAATATTTGTAAATCATCGTAGATTCGAAGCAGGGCACCGAGGCTAAACTATGGACTACGCAATCGGGCGAATCGGCTCGAATCGGGAGCAGGTTGACCGTGCGGTTAATTATTCGAAATGCCTAAATACCTGGATGTATTTCATAGGAAGCGTAACCCGGGACCGACCGGGTTTGCTGGCCGAGGTCAGCCAGGCTGCGGGGGCGTACTATTTCACCGGAGATAATTAATGGAGACTTCGGACTAATAGCGGAGTAACACGACCGCATGACGGGGTTACAATGTAAATGGCCATTACTGGCTTTTCACCGAGGAATTAAAGCGACTCGCGTCGCGGACACCCGCTCCTGAAAAGACGTTAATTAACAGCCGAAAATTTCAAGGAATTCCGCGTTCGTCGCCTTCGCCGCGTCCGTCGCGTCCGTCGGATGAATGAATGCACCCCCGTCCTGCTCGACCAAAGGCCCTTTCAAATCCCTAAGGCTCGCGGAACCGTACTTCGATAAACTGCCCTCCAAAAGGGAAAACATTCAGGCTACCCTCTAAGACGGATTTATCTGATCGTACCTCGGAATTGATAACGACACCGGCCACCGTAGCGCAAACATGGCGCGCGCTCGACCAACTTTTTCACCGGAAACG
This sequence comes from Agapostemon virescens, assembly GCA_028453745.1. Taxonomy (NCBI): domain Eukaryota; kingdom Metazoa; phylum Arthropoda; class Insecta; order Hymenoptera; family Halictidae; genus Agapostemon; species Agapostemon virescens. The sequence goes on from CM052099.1 coordinate 19,399,886, forward strand.
CCTCTCCGTTACCGCTCGACGGCGTCGGGACAACGCGCCCGGAAAAACCCGTTCGATCGCCATTCGAAGGAACATCCGTTTCTCCAGTTGTTCTCGCGAGTACAGAAATTGCTTGAACCGTTTTACGCCAGGAATCGTTCTTCCTCTTCGAAGTTTCAAGGTCGTTTTCGAGTAACCGTGAGGACCACGCGTTTCGAGGAGCTGCAACATTTTTCGAACACTCTCTGTACACGGAATAGTCGAATCGTAAGAAGCATTATTTTTGCCGTTTCAAACGGACGAATGGACGAACACGCGAAACTCGGATCGAGTAGCCGGACATTCGAATCGAAAGCGACCGGGTGTTCGCGTAACCAGGTGTTCGCGCTGGCACGAACCCGCCAGCTACGAGAGTCCTGAGATTTATTCGGTTCGGCGGGCGCGAATTAATCGAACGATCGAATCGAGGAGTAGGTTGTTTCGGATCGGCGTGAGCGCGAGCCACGGGTAAGCCGACAGATAAAAGCAAAGCTTCGCCGACAAAATATTTGCCGTAGTTAATTGTGCCGTTGGAAAATTGTCAGAGCAGAATTGTCGTCGTAGCGAGTTATACGACGGACGTAATTGATCGTTATTGGCGTAATTTGTGTAAATATGTGAAATTCGGCGCGGCGCGCGAGAAATAAATATATATGGCCGAGGAGGAGGCGAGGATGCAAGGGAGGCTGAGAGCTCGCGGCCGCGCATACATGAATCCCGGAAAACCCATGGGGTGTGTCGGGTCCGCCTTGGGGACATCGCGAATTACCGTGCAAACCGGCGAGAGTACCTTTTTCCCGTCTATTCCGGCGGACAGGTGAACTTATGAATTTTAAAAACGTGTCAATCCCATCACCGAGCTTAACAATGTCCTCGCCGCTCGACGGCTGCAACATTTATCACGCGATACTCGTTTTAATGTTAATTCTTGCGCGTACTTTGATATTCATACGCGTTTGCGCGGACCGCCGCGGACCGCTTCGCGTATGTATGTTATCGTGTTCTCGTAATGCATTTTAAATTTGCATATATTTTAATTGAATCGGCCGCGCGCCATCCCTCGCGCCGGCGAGTTACATTTATTCGTCGCGAGAATTATTAGCTGTGCATTAGTCGAAAACGCGGCGCGCCGGAAGCCCGAGCCACGGCAAAGTCTCGTTAAATGCCACCGCCTCGGGCCCGGAAACGCTCCACGGCGAAGGCCTTTCAGCGCCAACTGCTACATGATAATCGCCGCGGTATTATTCCCGCTACTTTTCGCCTCGTGGCTGTACGCGATAAGTGCAACCTCTCGAACCTTCCCCTATACAAAAGTAAATCTTTTACTTTAAGGTCTTTAAGATCTTTACTAAAGATCCACGCGAGAGTTTGATCGTACAATGTCGGGCAGAATTAGAAAAATTCCGAGTCCCGTGGATCGCTTTGAAATTTCATAGGACCGTCCGTAGTTTCGCGATGGCGTAATCCGGAGATAGTGACGTGGCCTGTTACGCGAGGAAGGGTCGCAGGGAGGATGACTCGGGGTTGAAAGCGAACGGTCGAGGAACTAGTCGCGACACGCGGTATCGTCGGACTTAATCGCGAGCGTCGTTGAAGGAACGGGTACGTGACCGGGCGAAATTAGCTCCGCTAGAAAATTCGAAATATTCCAAGTAGGATTCGGCCGGATGGAGCCAATATCGAGCGAGTACGAGAACGCGAGGGAATAACGCAGATGTCGGCAGCCGGCAGGTGTACCCGCCATTGCGAGCCGGCGCTTCCTAAGTGTTACGTGGAACTTGACGCGAGCATGGTTGCCCGACACGAATTTTTCCTCTTTCACCGAAGCTAAGCGCTCGCTCTTCCATTTCCATCTCGTCCGGATCGCGAAATATCTCTTGGTGCGATCGGTACGACATAAAAAACGGCGTGTCCCGTCAACTCGGAACGACGGTGGGCCGCTGGAGACCCGAACACCGTTTCTCCGTATTCTTTTCGCAAAGTACTCGTGGATTGCCGGACGAGAATAAAACGTGTTTCATGAAATACTAAGACGAGCGTTGAATTTAGGTCGGGTCTCTAGAGACCCGAAGAAAATTAGTTTTATTCTTCTCCTGATGAGAATCAAACGTGTTCAATGAAATACAAAGTCGAGTATTGAATTTCTGTAAGAATACCTCTGACAATTATTATATAGTAACGACGATAACGATCATTTGCTATACAAATATTTAAAAATATTCGCAGTACAGTGGCAATAAACTATGGAACGGCGACGACGCGGACGAACATTCGCGATGACCGCGCGCTCGACGGTGCTGATAACGACGCTAACAGCGAACAGTCGTAAAACTGAAATTTTATTTTGACGCGACGTATGGGATGGGTCGAGGCAGACCCAATGGTCGCCGATGACGCGACGATTAGAATTCATCCGGTCGAGCTAGCGAAGAGGATATCGCCTCGGAAAGTGGCAGAGAAAGATAACGGTGACGCGGCTGATCTCTCCTAATTATCGTCGGTCGACGAACAAGGACGACCAAGCGTTTCCGAACGGTGCGTGTCCCCGTTTTCCCCATATGATTTATGAGGCGCGCGGGGACACACGCTCGCTGAAATATACGGGAAATTTTATGGGGTGCCGAGAGCCCCGTCCGGGACACAGCTGCGCGGCTCCGCGGCACCGAAGCGACTTTACATCATTCTCGGACAAGCGGAGCTGCGAGCATGAGCGATCGCGACTATCAAAAATGGCTAATATGCCTATGGCGCCGCCAAGAATCGGTCATCCGACTACCGGGCTGCCGTCAACCTGAGAATCTCTCTCTCTTTTACAGAGAATGGAAGAATGGAGACAAGATGAGAGAGGAGGGAAAGCCGCCATATCCACCGACGCTGTCGCCTCGTTTCAAGTTTTATAGCTGCGCATTGTCGCTCTGGTTTTAACCCGGTAACCGCAGCGAGAAGCAAAAACGAACCGATCGAACGGTTTCCCCAGAACGTTGTCGTTCACGCGTTCATTAAGACTGTATCGCAAAAACCTCGGGGAGCCTTATAGTGATTTTATAGTTACTCGACCCGAAGAATATTTAACCCCGTGCCATACCAGTTTCTTTGCAACTGAAATTAATATAACGTTTTCATCGCTAAAAATGTTACGGAAGAGAAAAGACAATATTATTTAGAAAAGATTAAAATTTGATTTGGCCTTATAGGAAATATAGAAAATATGATATTTATTGGGATATGGGGTTTATTATAATAAACACTCAGTTGATTTCAATAAGAAAACTAATTTATTTAAAGAGACTCGGAAGGATTCTTTTAACTCTTGATACCTCGATGCTCTGAACGAGACTGAAGAAAAATGTGCAACGGAAAACCGTTGCTTAGGTTGAAACCAGAACCGAAAAGAGAAAAGGCCTGGGCCTGACATGTGTTTACGACACTCCCCCAAACCCTTAGAAAGTCGGGGTACTGCCAGAGACCCATTGCTAAGGATAATAGACTCCGCGTTCCTGCCACTGGAAAGTGTTTCTCAACACAGAGATTATTTTTGCTTATATATATGTAAAGAAAGTGCGTAAGTGCTTTCTTTAATTTGAATTTGCCGCTCACTGACGAAGGCGGCCAATGAGAGAGATACAAGTTGATATCTACAACACGCGGTCAATCGTACCAGATAAAATAAAAAGGCGAATAAGATTAATAAAACTAAACAAGGGAATTGACATCAAGAATAGAATAAACTTTAATGTCGTTTCTCTTTGTTACAGGTAGCTATAAGATAAAGCAATGTAAATAGTAGTCATACATAAGTTACGAATATATTAACCTCTTTGTTACAGAAACTCAATATTGTTTATTTAACCGTGTCAACCCCTGTGATATAACAATAGACATTATATATATATTTAATTAAATATGAAAAATCCAACAATATTTATATTTGTTCGACTTTACGTAACCTTTACGTGACCTTTTACAAAATTTCATTCAATGAAACGTTTTAATTTGTTTGTTATGTACATTACTTGGTAATCGAATATCTCCAACCCCTTAGAATATAAGGAATAATTGGCTCAGATAGAAAAAGTTGGCTATCGTGACCTTTCCGTGACCTTTCTTGCAATTTCATCCGATGATGTGTTTTAATTAGTTCTCGTGTACATTACTTGGTAATCGAAATCTTCGAATCTCTTAAAATATAGGCAATGACTGGCTCGAATATAAATATGGCAAATAACCATTCTAATCTGTAGAGAATGCAAGTCGGGTCGAATATTGAGGAAATGATTAGTGTTTTAAAGGAAGCCGTCATGCTTTTTCCGAGGCGACTCTCGTCAAGCATGGACACCTGTTAGCCATTTTTCCTTAGTTTCGACGTCACCGGAGGCGATTCAGATGTCCCCGAGGCAGACAACCGGTAATTAAAAGCCTCGTCTCTTGTTCGTCTGGACGCGGGCCAATTTTTCGAATAATTCGAAGAATTTCGGAGGTCGAATAACCGCACGGCTGATCGGTTGCAAGTGACGGGTCCGATGTACTTTCCTGCCCTCGTATCGGATTCCGATCGTTCATTCGCATTACGCAGAACTTTTTGCACGCTTACGGACGAACGGCCCTTCTCCATTTTTCACGGAAGTCATTCGAATACGAAGATTTGTAATTTCCATTTTCGAGGGAGACCACTCGATCAATCTGGAATCGGCAATCCTGATCTGCGAGCCGTTCAATCGAGGCTGTCCATCCTCGAGCGAACGACCTTCGATCCTTCGAGTTATTTCGATTACGTTGTAATCCTTATTAAACTGCAATTTTTATCTTTGTCTTTTCCAACTTTTTTAATTGGTTCTGTCAGGCATATCTCGACGAACAAAATTTCAACCTAAAACGGTGGAAGAACGGTGCAATAAATAAACAAAAAATTATTAATAATAATTGTAAACATTGTCTTAAAGAAAACTGTGAGAATGGTCGTAGGGTGAGCAACGTAGACCGACAAAATTCGAACCTAACAAAATGGTATTACGGTTCCAGATTTCATGGCATTTGTCAAAGTCGCTGGGTTGAGCCATTGAGCGATGGTGTGCAGCAGCGTGTGCCAGTTGTTTTCGGTATAAATAGCAACGAAACTAGCGTACGTATCTTGACGACTGTATCTTAGTAAGCCGAGGCAGAAACGGATGGAAAAGTGGTATCGACTGCTCGGAATTGAGAAATTGATGCGGTCGATCAAACTGGATTGGCGAACCATAAAGGATCCCAGCAACGCTCGCGTCTGCCCTGCGAAGCCTCTCTCTCTTCGTTGCTCACCTGTAAATGCGATGCGGGAGATTAACGAACACAATGGAACGTTTGATGGGTATCGAAGTGAACATACAACGATGTATTAGTCGTTCCCTCGGGGATCTACAAACGGGTAACACGGAACGATCGATTTCACGTTTCCCGTCGAGGATTTTCCCCGTGCCGATGGAAGTCTCGTGGAAAATTCGTTCCTTTCTTCTCCGATGCTCCATTTAAAAAATCTTCGTCTCTCCGCCGTGGACTCGGCACGCGAGGTGCGTTCATTCTCCAAGAAATTCGAAACCGGGCATCCCAAGGCGATTTCGAGCAACATTTTCCTTTGCGCATTCGCGATTCGTCGCCTCGTTCTCGAGCTATCAACGAAAAACGCGACGCGCCGCCGTAGGCCCGCCCCCGCCGCGCTGCGATTGGCCCGGTATCTTTCCTCGACAACTCGAGAACCGATCGTCGGATCGTGAATCGGCAAAGGGAAAAGTTGTTCGAATTCGCCTCGGAAATCTTCCGGTTCGACTTGCTTCGAAGTCTACGGCCTGCAGGCGTCGACTCAACGAATATTTAACGGTCGCACGATCGAACGAGAAGGCGATGACGTTCTGAAGGGGAAAATGAAGAACCGTAAGAAGCAGAGATCGGTTTTTTCCGAGACCAGGGCGCGATACCGTTGCGGCGGGGTCGAGCTCGGTGAAACGATCAACTTAATCGTCCTCGGGGGACACGGTTCGGCCGACACGGAACATTAAGTGCACTCGCAAAGAAACCAGATATTTCGAACGACTTCGCGTGGGCGGTTAAGAATCGTCTTCCCGATAATGTTCCTCGGCGGGGTGGCTCTCGGCCAAACGGATCGAGTTGCGTCGGGATCTACGAGCATCTAATGAAATTTCGGAAAACCACGATGAAATTTCATTGAATTTGCATGACCGAAACCGGTCCACGAACGGCCCTGGATAACCTTTCATCGACGTCCACTTCATAACGATTCGCAATTACTGGATGTGGGTCAACGTCGGCGACGATGAGACCCCGGTACCTATTTCACGGTTACGGTGATTCGATTTTCCTTGTGGTCTACGATTTCCTAGAAGCAGAAGCTTTTCAGGTTTAGTATACACGTCGGCTCGAAATGTTTCGACTTTTCGAATGAAAGATTGGTAGGATCGTTCCGAGACACTTTTTCCTTTGCGAAGATGCTATAGGAGGCGCCGTTTTCGAGTTATCGACGAAAAAGGATCGAACAAAATACTGTTTCATCGCGAACCAATGGTGACGCTGACCAGTCTGTGAAATCGTACCTGAAAAGCTCCACTGCCAGTTGTTAAAATTGCAGAGATCTCTAAAATAAAATAAATTGTACAATGTTTGTTAGATGGGGTCGTCCGAGAAGCCCCGCTGCCTCGTTTGGACTTCGCGGGAGCGGTTGGTTGTTGCTAACAAAAATAATGTAAAGTGGCGAAGTTAGAAACCGTGTCGATGGCATGGATATGAGTAACGAAGCCTTTTGGAGAAATCGGAACGCAGGCGCCATTGTTCGCGTGCATTCGACGAACGGAGAACGTAGGTGGAGGTTCGGGGGAATAGGGTAGGGGCTCAGCCGTTCCTGCGGGATCGTGTAACAAGGCTGGTTCCATAAAACGATCGATGTAATCGGTCCCACTGGACAGAGCAGCCCGACCTAAGGCTGCGGCGGCGTACCTTCGGAACGAGCGAGGTAAGCCGAAAGATTCGCTGGCTCCTGGAATAGACGCCATCGGTTTTCCACGGGTACTTCCTACCCTCTCGCCTCTCGCCCTCTCTCGCTAACCTTTCTCTCTCTCTCGGACCCCTCTTTCCTCTCTCTCAATCGTTAGCTCCCCGGATGCCACTTTCCTTGAAATATCACCGTGACTAGACGCAAATTCGAGCACCATAAATAACAATCGTGCGGAATTCCTACGACGTCATTGCCCGTTTCACGCTATCCGGCAGCATCCCAAACCCTGGGCCGGGTTCGCTGCCAGAAACCCCAGAATCCGATCGGCACAGCTGGCCGAGTCAGGGATCGAACGATGTTCCGAACGTTGCTCTATCCAATTTGTCGCTGACTCAAGGCAATTCACGTCTTAGATTATAACAAAGAAAAACCAATGTCTTTTACAACCACGATTTCCATTTGATGTTAAAAACTTTTTTACAGCTGGAGGCGTGAAGGTTACGCGATGGTGAACTCTGATTTTTTAGAGTTCAGTGAAGATTCAAGGTCACTTAACACTTTATCGACCGGAAACCTATTAATAGGCTTTTCAATATTCGCGCTGTATCAAAATGAAGCTTAAAATTCTAGTTTTATATTCCAATTTTTAACAAGATTATTAGACAATATTATTGGGGATGCATTACTGATCCGCAATAAAAATTGCTGTCAGCCTTGAAAGACCCATTAAAAAGTTTTCAGTCATGGATCATAGGCCTTACAAAAATTCTGACATAATCGCCGGTCGATAAAGTGTTAATTATTATACAATTGACAAAGTTTCGAGCACTTGTATTTATCGATTCTTTAAAATTTATTGTCATTCTTGTTTCAATACGTCTATCGAAGATGCAGTTATGAACCTCCCAGTTCTCAGCATCCATCTAGCTCTAACTGTCTCAGACGCCTTGTATTGTAACACAAACTTTTGGAGCACGTTTGAAGTACACTGGTGACGTCCTTAAGAATCTGGACCTAATTGTCCAACAAAAACGTGTTCGGAACGTCTAGAAGTAATTTCTAAAACATTTTTAAATCGCCCAGCACGGTAATGCAACATTTTTTAAGCAAAATGAAGCTTCAAATTCTATTTTTACATTCGAATTTGTAACAACATTATT
>CM052099.1:19440745-19459296 GCA_028453745.1 Agapostemon virescens
TGTATTTATAAAACGTATTGGTAAAGTGCATTGGTAAGGTGTATTTGAATGTCGTATTGGTGACATGGATTGGTAAGGTGTATTTGTTAGGTATATTCGTGCAGCATACTGGCAAGATGCATTGCTAAGGTGTATTTATAAAACGTATTGGTAAAGTGCATTGGTAAGGTGTATTTGAATGTCGTATTGGTGACATGGATTGGTAAGGTGTATTTGTTAGGCACATTCGTGCAGTGTACTGGTAAGATGCATTGGTAAGGTGTATTTGTAAAACGCATTGATAAAATGTATTTATAAAACGTATTGGTAAAGTGCATTGGTAAGGTGTATTTGTATGTTGTATTGGTGACATGGATTGGTAAGATGTATTTGTTAGGTATATTCGTGCGGCATACTGGTAAGATGCATTGCTAAGGTGTATTTATAAAACGTATTGTTAAAGTGCATTGGTAAGGTGTATTTGTAAAGTGTGTTGGTAAAGTGTATTGGTAAGTCGTATTGATCAGACGTATTGCAACGAACAGGCCCAGAAATAAATAGCTCAGAATCAGCTCTGTGATCATTGGTTCCGAACGCCTCTTGACGTAACACCGTGTATATTCGCCGTTGTGCACTAACAGCCGCGACTCACCGTTTCGATTTCTGTTGCTGCGAACGCGAAGCCGAGTCGCGTCGCAACCAGCCTCCACTGTGCGTTCAAATATTTACCGTGGCCGCCTTAGACACCGAAACTGAAATTACGGTGTTCGGCCGGCAGGCTACGAGGATATTAATAGCTCGCCTGCAAGTGCCTGTAAATTACTGGGAAATTTCGCGGAGCCCCGTTACACGTGTACAGGGTGGTGCGGTTCGTCATTTTCGTCGTTGTCGAAAATGTGAAAAAACTTTTTCGTGCCGAAGTTTTCTACAGCAAAGAGGGCTGCGATACCGCGGCAACGGTTCGTCTCACAGCTGAGAGATTCACCTTTATGCTGTTTTTTAATATAAACGAATAGATTTTTCTATGCATTCTTCGACACTGTTCATCGCACAAGTCCCTCGAATAGCGAAACGGTTTAGATAATTTGTTTGTACACTTCCAGAAACAGCGAAGATAATCGGGTAACGATATTTAGCGGACCACCCTGTATATCGGAACCGTGACTTTGTTTGTCCCAAGTCTGTTGGAACGCTCACGGCTGGTTGCATCCCGGCTGCGTCCGCGTGCAACCGATTAATGGCCAAACAGAATTTACAGCTTACCGATGCCTCCTTGTCCTTCGCGATCGTCGCCTTTCCCTTCCTATTTCTCCCTACCGCATCGTGGCAATTAACCTTTAGCAAAAATCACTATTAGAATATTTAGAATCCTACCACCGGACTGCGAAACTAATAATAACGACGAATAAATTTGATGGAATTAGTCTTTAGAGAGGGATTGCAAGCGAAGCAGAAGAAGAAGAAGAAAAGGAATGGGAGGATCGATGCTTAGAAACTGAAAGTCAACGTCTCCGTCGCTGTCCAGCATCGAAATAGTTGCACAGCGTAATAAATTCCCGAAAGCGATATCGGTCTGCCACAGTGTCCCGTTGAACTGTGCCGTGCGAAATGGTAAGAAACGCGAGAATACTTGAATACGAATAGCCGAAAGTATTGGTCGGGCAAAGTTAATCGGAAAGAACTCGTTTCCGCAGCTAGCAAGTACTTGGAGAAATTTCTTTCGAGGCGGGGGAGCCGGCCGCGAGTTAAAGTGAGAATTTCAACGAAAAAATGCGGCTCGAATGCGACCAAGAAAATAGCCCTCGCTTTGTTAGCGGGGGTGGAGCGTACAGAACGGTAAACTCTTAATGGATTTCCGCGGCAACCACCCGGTAACAGGGTAAACTTCGATTGCGTAACTTTTTGATATCGTCCTGCAAGAAAGAACGCCGGCTCTTCGAAACTCCTTTACGTAAACGTTTCCCTTTCGGCGGCTGCCGTGAATCGGCGGTTCTCGCGCTTACGGCGTCGCGAGGTGGGCCGTTTCTACAGGGTGTCCCGTGCAATTCAAAGATATTTAAAACGCGAGATTCCCAAAACAATTCTGAGCAACATTCCCCTTTCGTACTTTGCGCTTCGACGCGTCGTTTTCGAGTTATTCGCGAAATCCATGGACCAATCGTAGCGCGGCGTGGGCCGGCGTAGAGCAATGGTGGTCGAGCCGATACGCGGTCACAGTTTTTCGCGAATAACTCGGAAACGAAGCGTCGGATCGCAAACCCGTAAAGGAGAATGTCGCTGAGAATCGTCCCAGGAATCTACGTTTCAAATTTCGTCGAACCTTACGGAACACCCTGTATTTATCCGATTTTACTGTAATTACATTTCCATTCAAGCGGCCGAAAGAGTGTTTTATAGGTTACACACGCGCGTTTGCATCCAATGCATCTCGTGCAGGTGTTTTCGTGCGAGAGACGTTATGCATGTAGCGTGGCTAACGGACGCGCAGCTGGATGCATCCGATTTCATCTTCTTCTCGTTTCTGCTAGGATAGACGCTTCCGTAAATTCATGCCCCATTCGCTCCATTTCGTTATCATTTCAGGTCTCTCTCTCTCTCTCTCTCTCTTGCCTTCGACATTCTCCGCGCATCTTTCGCCTTTCGCCGGAAAAGAATCCATGCGCGGAAACCCGAGCTCCAAGACCGCACTCTCCGAAAACTAATTAATCTCGCGCCAAAGCCACGGCTGCGCCTCGAATGCATCAACTGCATTCTCGTGTGATTTTTAGCAATTTTTTTCTTTCTCTCCGAGAACTATTAACGTTGCAGGAATCAATTATCGTGGGACGCGTAGATAGGACTTGAAACTACGAGGAAACATTTTTGTTTTTCAGGTTCCATTTTTTTCTCGCGTTCGTTTATGTTCGAAAGTCACGCGGCAGCTGTGCAATCAAATAATGTTTGCCAATTTTTCCGAGAAAAATTATTGCAGTATCGATTTAACACGGCTTTGCTATAAATACGCGCGCAGATAGCCGCGATGCGTTCCCGTAGAATTTTATAATAGGATACCACAATTCCCCGGCCCGTTTCACTCCGAACCGGATGAAAAATAACAATTTGGGATCGTGAATTTCAACGAATTAATATGGGAATTTTGTATAAATCGTTTGAACGCGATTTCGCGATTCGAGTAATTCGATCTTCTCTGGCGGAATACACAATTTGTCGTAAGAGGTTTCCCCGAGATTACTTATTTTTAATTGGTCAACCGGCTTCCGTTTCTGCCTCAGAAATAAATAAGTTGGTTCGTTCGCAACCGAAAACGTTCTCGCTTCAAATTTCCTACATCAAATTGTAATTTTCTGCAAAACGATCTCTTCGCGGAAACGAACGATGAAATTGAAGTACTGCCATTAAGACAAATTCGTCGTTAGAAAGGATTTTAAGAACAGACAGTTTTGGACGAGTCCACGAGTCTCATTTGCTAAATTCTTTTAATATCTCGTAATGGAGATAGAATCCATTTAATCGACTATTTGAACTTCTAATGGAGCTTCCTCGGACGATTCCGAGCAACGTTTTCCTTTGGCAAATCGTGATTTGTCGCTTCGTTTCCGAGTTATTATGGAAAAACGTGGACCAATCGGAGCTCGACGATTGTCGGGAGCAATGGCGGCTGCTCTAGGAGAGCGTGGCAGCCCGAATCGATGCGCAGTCGCACTTGGTCGTTTGTAACTCGAACAGGAAGTGTCGTATCGTTAATTAGCAAAGGAAAATGTTGCTTAGAATCGACCCGGGAATCTCCCTTCTCGAGTCTCTTCGCCGGGTAATACTCTTCAACAAGTTTATCGAGGAAAATTCGTAAACTCCGTGAAAATGATAAATGGTTTATTTGACGATTTCAAACAGCAACGCGTACAACGCGAATTTGATCAGTTTTATTTAAACTACAGCGTGCTGAGCTACTTCCTTAAAGTGGGAAATCAAGTTTCACTTCGCTGTAATCGAGGCAATTCGAGGCAAACAATTTCGCTGGAATCGAGGCAGACAATTTTTATTTTCCGCGACTATGCGCAGCGTAGTAATCGAGTTTCAGCGGCTGGTTTAATAAAATTTGTCGGGACAGCTGTAGTTCTTGGTCGAACAGAATCGCGAATGTTTTTGTAATTTTCCGTCTAATTCCCGGCAGTCAGTTTTTGTTCGACTTTTGACGGACCGTTTTGCGAGGCCGTTTAATATACGAGTAGAAAACATACGTTATACGGGGAGTTTCGAGCGTTGGAAAGTCAGGGCAAAGTTCAAAACAGAATCAGTGGAACAATCCGGCAGACAGGCACGAAACTAGTTTCACCCACTTCGTCCGGGAATATTTTGCAAGAACCAACTTCGAATACGTGTTACGGTAAGAACCTTTTAGAAGCCGAGCCGAACCGAATACCTTCGCTGAAAATACCTGCTCGGGCAAACACTTTCCGCGTTAATCTTCCAGTCATTGATTCTCGGAATCTTATTAACCCTTGCCTTGCAACATCGAACCAGCACTTTACGCTTTACCGTTCCTTTTATTCGCAGAAACTTTTTTCAAAATTCTTCTACACTCAATGAAACGCCAATGCTGCTCGGTTTCATTAACAAAACGTCTTCTCTTGTGTTTGAAACATTTTCAAACGTTACCGGGAGCGTTCCAAAGTGTTTTGCGATATTCGTTGCAGGTTCCAGGAGATGGGACAATTTAAATTTAAATTATTAGTGGGAGACATATTTAAACAAAAATTCAAGTGAAAGAGACACTGCGATTCGCCAAATTTTCGAGGCATTTTCAGTGAAATTTCAAAAGCTAAATTCGAAAGAGATAATTCAGTTGCTTCGCACGAAAAGAACCGAACACAGTGCTGAATTTTTCACTAATTATAAAGGCTAGTGAAATAAAGGATTTTTTATTGGAATAATTAAAACGTGCATAGCAGAAGAAGACAGCGATAAATCTCGACTCGCACTTTTTGCTACATTAAATAAATTAGCCGAAAGTTTCGGGCATTTTCACGGTAGGATCGCCGGACAGCGTGTCAAGAAAACAAAAGAACAAAATCGAAAACCCGCGGACGAACGCAGCTTCGGAATGTGTTCCGCGAGCGAGAAATCGCAATAAACGGCAAGCGAATTTCGCTGCATCGTGGATATTGCATTGGTGTCGCAAAAAAAGCGTACTTTAAAATTCATAGACTGCGGTATTGTAAAACGCTAATGAAATAACGTAGATTTTAATGCCACTCGCATTTTTTCACCGAGTTTTCCAAATTCGTTGCGACAATTTCTTTTTTTTTTTTCTTCAATTTTCAGCGCATTTAAACGCGTGCCATTTGTCACAGCTTTATCCGATCAATTTCATTTTTCAAAACTATCTTTGACTTCCGAGCTGCAGAATATGTTTTTTAACACTAAACCTACCATAAGAGGTCAAATGACCCTTTCCAGATTTTCTGTTTTACAATTACTGTAAAACATTTTTCTATTCCAACACACATTCTAATAAAAATTGCACAAAATCCAAATTCATTAATTCTTGTCACTTTTATAAGATAAAATACATTGACCAAGTTTACTGCTCGGTAGGTTTAGTGTTAAAGAATTGTAAATTGTTTGTCTCGAATCGACGTACCTTCGCGCTTTTGCACCTTTTCTTTCGCCTGACTGTTTCCAAGGGATAACCCTAGGGGATAAGCTGTTGACAGTTACGGTGGAGACCTTTCCAACGGTTACGGAGAGGATCCTGCACTCGTAAGACTATGACGGCGATCCGTACCCCAAAGCAAAATGACTGGACAGAAGATTTTTGGCTCGAGATAGCGAGCTCTCTTTTGCGAAAAAGAAGCATGATACATCGAGTCCGTTCGATCTCTGCCTCGTCGCACTGCTCCGTGGAATTGGATGGGATCTTTCCGGAACCTGGCGTAAATAGATCTAAGGGTCTCGAATCTCGACGAGAAAAACCGGCTCTGCTTTGACGATTCGTTTGCTCTTTCATAGAAAATGGAAGCAACCGGCTCCTGCAGTCGATCCTGTGATTTATCGCGAGCGAGCGAACGACAAGCGATGCTCGATCGATGCCAGAGTAGGACTCGGTCGAGAGCTCGAGAACAGAAAGAAACAGTTTTCTTTCGTTTTTGAAAAAATCCTTTTCACCGGAGTTTCGCTTTTCGATCGACCTACTGCGACTCGAGATACTCGATGATATACAACAAAACCATCGGATAAACAATAAGCTTCGTCTATACGAACTTCGTTTATGTTCGTTACAGCAAATATGTTCGTGCACAGCAAATAGTCGGTTCTTCGCATTCGCTTTAAACAAACGCGATTTTTCTCTAAATAAAACACAGTTTGAAATGAGAGATTCCTGAGGCGATGCTGAGCCACACTTTCCTTTGCCTTCGTTTTCAAATTATTAACGAAAACGTGTGAAATCGTTCGGTGCCTATTATGCCAAGTACAGGGTGTTCCATCAATATCAAAGAAACTTATATGAGAGATTCTTGAAACATCGTTGAGCAACGTATCCCTATATCAGATTACGATTCGACGCTTCGTTTTCGAGTTATCACTGAAAAATGAAAAACATAAGCGAGACTAACGTCAGTACTCGGAGAGCATGGCGGCTGGTCTAGGAGGAGACCTGTAGCGTCTGGAACCGATACGACATCGTGCAATTTCGTTTAATAACTCGGAGAATGTTGCCGAGAATTAAATCTCCCTATTGAAACTTGTAGTCGAAATTTCTACTCGAGCGAAAATTGTACGCAGTGTTAGAAACTACGCTATGCTACTACCATTTTACGACAATGATTTTTTCGGCGTTCGTGCGTCCACTGTTTACATACGTCGCAACGTTTCGTCAGGATTTCGAGTTCGTCGACTACGTCACGACGTCGACGCGTGCTCGGAAATATTTCGGACGGTAACAACGGAAGTTTTCTGCGTCGAAATGCGGGGTCGTCTCCGGGCTGTTGTCTGGCAACAACTCGAATTACGACGGCAATTTACGTCCGCGGATTCGAGTTTCACGAACGCGTATCGTTCGGTCTGTTCTTTATTAGTCGATTCTCTCTCTCTCTCTTTCTCTTTCGTCTCCGAGAAAAACAGGACTTTGAATTCGTCGTCTGTGGAGCGGGGAATAAAAACAATGAATAACATTAAAACTAAGAGAAGTAGGAGGGGGTGGAAAAACGGGCGTCGTCGTAAACGGAGATTAAACTGGCCCCGGCCACTCGCGCCGACACGGATGGACACTTGAAATTAAAACTGGCCCGCGCGCGCGCGCGCGTCCCCTTCTTGTATGAAAGCCGAGACGGAAACGCGTCTTCTCGACGAGGAACGAGGAACGAGGAACGTGGCCAGAGATTCTTTCGCAATTTTTACGTCTCCCGTAAACATCCGTCCGCTCGTTACGGTAAAACCGTTCCCGAGTCCTTAATAACGCAGTTCCGCCGTTTCGAAATGTCGCGGAGCACTGCCGCTTCTCGGCGAGTGCCGAACCGGACGCATCAAAACCGGCTTCCGGGCCAGCAGGCTAGAAAATTGTTATTTTCGAAAATTTTGTTTCCACCGAGGAACGAAACGGGAGACGAGAGCTCGCAGCGTGCAGACTGCGAAAAGGCTTCCGACGAAGGGAAGGAAATAAAGAGCGAACGAAAAGGAAACGTTTCGTCCTTGGAGGAATCAACGGCGAGACTAACTAAATCTCGTCTAGCTTTCAACGCGGCGGCATTTAACTCGTTAAGGCCCAACTTAAGGCACGACTTTACGATTTCACGCATCGCCGTCTATTAGAGAATTTGATAAGTATGTATGTTAAGATGTCTACCCCCCCTTCTGAAAGTTTCGTGTTCTAAATTTTTTGAACCAATTTTGAGAAAGGTTACATGTTTTCAAAGGCTGTGGGAATACGTTTTACACCGACTGTATAGAATATGCAACGGTTTTCTTCGAAATACGGGAAATATTCAAATGCGCCATGTGTTCTATAGTTTTGTCCAGCACTCTATTCAATTGAGATGGGACATCCCGCCGCAAAGGGACATTGAGAGGACATTAGGCGAAAGAAACACTGTCGGCGGTATAGTAGAGTCGACACTGATGGCTCGAGCATAATGTTTGACGAATCCGTTGGTATTCTATCGAATGTGTAAATATGGCTGCAACCGAGGCGGAGTGTGTAGCAAATATTCGTGAGAATCGCGCAAGGCGCCTGTACACGAGGGCAGAATGGTATTCTGGTGAAAGTTTTCCCGAAGAGCATACAAGGTGTCCCTAAGGTTCGCAGAAATTTCAAATGAACGATTTCTCGAGTGATTCCAAGCATCGGTTCTCTTTGCCAATTTTCGATTCGATTCGAACGTGTAGATTGATTGTCATAAAAGTGTTTCGTTGCACTAAAACAAAACAATCAAACATCGAAATTGCATTTTCTGACATGGCACCCGGTATATCTCCGAAAGCTTTCGACCGACTGGTATAAAACCATAACACCAGAACAGCAACTAAAAGTATCGCATAGTTTTATTTGATATCTTAATTCTACGAATTCAGCTGGATAATCAAACTTGAGTTTCCTTAACTTAACAAACCTTCTTCACTTTAGCAAGCTTCCATTTGCGCATTTTTCAAAGTTGCAATATACAAAAAGTGTCTCTCAATTACTCTTTATCATGTAACAAACATAACTCAACGAAGATAGAGTATTCCTAATAAATTTGAAATGGGAGATTCCCGAGGCGAATCCGAGCAACATTCTCCTTTGCCATTTCGCGATACGACGCTCCGTTCTCGAGTTATTAACGAAAACGTGACTGTACATTTGGTCCCTCCTAGACGGCCGCCATTGTTCCTGACGTCACGCCGGCTACGCTGTCCGGCGCCGCCCACACTGCACCGATTGGCCCGCGTTCTACGATAATAACTCGAAAACGAGTCGTCGGATCGCGAATCGTCAAAGGAAAATGTTGCTTGGAATCAGCCGACGAATCCACCCGTTTCAAGTTTCGTTGAACTTTACAGGGCACCATGTATACTTGCGTTCGTGCACCGAGTCAAGGAACACATATCTCTCGCATGTTTCCCCGTTTACGTAACGCTGCTGTACCGAGCCGCGCTTATCGTGCTCGCCGATCCGCCGGCGAGCAAAAATACCAAACGAACGGCATCCTTCGCCTAACCCTGCCTCGCCTAGCGTCGTAACTTTGCAAACGACTGCAGGTCCTTCTGACGGAAATATCGACGGTGCCGCGAAACCTCTCGAAATTCCCGAGAAGTTCGCCGACTTACGGGATTAACCTTTTTAGCGCCGGTCTTGCCGTGGCGCATCCAATGGACGCGAAATCACGCGAGATTTCCCACGCGACTCTCCGACGACGCTTTCGTCGGCACTTGTAACGCGAAACTGTGCGAATTAGTGGAGGAGATACCAGCAAATTGATCGGAACTCGTGGCGGAATGTATTCGACCAAAAATTATTCGATTCGATTAAAAATGCCATTGCGACGGTTGTACCTCCTGCAAGTTTCCCGCTGGTATCTGATCCGCCTCCAATTAATTTATATACCGTCCTTAACCACCTTCCGATATCCCAGCGATATTCTCTAGCGGATCCAGGACGAAACGCTCCCCCTTATATAATAGTATAAGTCTAATTTCTTTTTATGTGATCAGTTGTTCTTTTTGTCTATGTTTAACTATACTTCCAATGTGTAGATAGAATTTTTAACCCATTTTCTGGCAATCATACACTTTTGACCACCTTCCTCTGGTCAGAAGTGCGAAGAAAGATATAAAAGTATTATGAAATTTCTTATCTGATTCCCTTTTAGAGGGTGCGCGAATACTCTTTACACCGGCTGTATGTATAAATCACCGATGCGTCAATACTCCCAGTAAGACGAAATTACCAAGCGAAATATTTCGTTACATCGCGTTCGCGAAAAGAACGCAACGCAAATAAGAGATTCGAAATTTCCGTTGCGCGTCGAACCGCGTTGCAATAACCTAAACGCGGCGTAAACTTGGGAGAAACGTTCAAGTTCCGAGAGACGCTATCAAGACGAACGTCGAGAGCCCACGAAGATTCGAGTAAATCGCGTGGCTGAGGAAAAATCTCTCGCGAGTAAACAGAACGGTGCAGTTTCAGAACGATCGCGATAAAAGTAAGCAGGCGTGTTTTGAAATATGCCAAGCAAAATGAAACGATTATAAAGCTCGGAGAAATGATAAGGAGCTGCTAATCTGCTATGCTAATCGGCGGGGCGGTCGAGAAAGTAAAAAGCGCCTTCGCAATTTACATCGCAAATTTGAAAATCTCGCAAACGTTTTGCCTTGTAGTCGTGGGAACGTTGAATATTAACCGTTCAACGCAAACGCGGTGCAGCGAGAAAATAATGTGTACTAACCGAAATCACAGTCAAAATACAGGCCGCGATTCTTTGAACGGAACACGTTCCGTTAAATTGCTCCACAATGATGTTAGAGAATATTAACATACGTATACAATGTTACAACATAATGCACTTTGATAATTACATTACGTTTAACCTAAATCACGCACATGGTCTTACGAACACGTCGCGAGCCAGGACAACCGCGCAGAAGCGTAGACTTTTAATAAATAGAAACAACAATGTTTCGATAAATCAGCACTAATTATTTACCGGTTTTGTAGAGAAGTAAAATATCATTGGTGTATACTTTGTCTACACAATTTTTAATTGCGCTTAAACCTGTAGCTGTGCTCTCAACAAATGAAAAATTATTTAAAAAGAATATTTCTTTGCGACAAACACCTAAAAAATATATATATTTCTATGCCTAATAGTAATGGTGACATAAATTGTTGATCGGTGAATTTTAAATGTCTATATCTTTTAAATACTCTATGAAAATCAACCTCAAAAAGTAAGTTATTCTTTTCTATTCTTAACATTTTATTAAGCCCATTAATAGACTTTTCAATATTAGCGCTGTATCAAAATGAAGCTTAAAATTCTATTTTTACATTCGAATTTGTAACAACATTATTAGACAATATTATTGGGGATGCATTGTTGATCCGCAATAAAAATTGCTGTGAGCGTTGAAAGACCCATTAAAAAGTTTTCAGTCATGGATCATGGGCCTTACAAAAATTCTGAAATAATTGCCAGTCGATAAAGTGTTACTAATCAATTTGCATTTCTGAAAAAATATCTCAATTAAAGCTAGTTTGTAGCTTTAAAATATAAATATAATATGTATATATAAATAGATAAAATTTTGTTTCCAAATCTTCTTTCATCTAAATATTTTGAATAAAATTTAACGAAATAAATGAAAAAATGTTATGGTTTTAAACCGAATGATACCCTTAGGCGAAGAGGTGGAGATTTGAAATTTAACAGAGCGGCGTTTCAAGCGAAGAAAATTATTTAGCAAACAAGAAAACATAAAAATGAGCATGGGTCCGTTTACCCATGCTTACGCTGCTAGATCCTTTCGGTGTGAATTCCGATCACTTCACAGAAATGCCGTAGTACGTGTTAATAACAACATGGAGCAGGTAAACGGTGCGCATTAATCGCGAATGACGACAGTCGTTAATATTCTCGTCAAGGTAACGAAGAAACAATAGCTCGGGCCGTTTCGCCTGGCCCGGTTTCCCTCATCGAAAAGTTGGTTCGCGTGACTGCACGGCAGTACGGCAGCCACGGATCCCAAGTTATGCTTTTAAAATCCTGTTACCGGTTGCGAGCGCAAAATTTAACAAAGAAACTTACGGATTAGTTCCGCGAGATATAATTGGAGGTGCTGGCTGGAACTGTGCCTCCGTAATAATAATTGGGGAACGTCTGTTCCGAGGAACTTCGTTTCCCGAAAGCTGACTGGCTCGTTGCCTGCCAACCTAAGCCCGCGATTATACTACAACCGATTTTCGATCGGTCGCGACACCGTTTCCGGATGATACGATCAACCCCACGGATATTAATGTGAACGTTCCAAACGATCGGATAGATTTAGAAAAGAATTTTCATAAGAAAACACTTGTTACACTAATAATAATTAGGTTAGGTGTTGCACACAAACTTCCGATTTCGAACAGTAAAATTTTTAACTGTAGCGAATTTCTTTCTTATCTTCATTCACTTTTTAATCATATTAACACTTTATCGACCGGCGATTATTTCAGAATTTTTGTAAGGCCTATAATCCACACATAATATTCACACTGCCTTGTTAAATTGAGTCACGAAACGTCACCTCTGAAACGCAGCCTAGTACGACGACTCGATCGAATTAGTATTAACAGAATGATGCGACGGTAAAGCCATCTAGGGAGAAGATCGGAAGAAACTTTTTCGAATATCCAATAGATGTAGGATCGAGTCGGTTATCGGACTAACTCGCAATTAATGGTGCGGAAATTATGACAAAAACAACGAAGAAGAATTACTTGACGAAATCGATACGCTCTCTCGTAGCGACTCGACACGACTAACCTACTCCCGGTTTTTCACTCGACGTCCTCGTTTATTTTGTTTTTCTATTTACGCGCGTTGCAACGCTTCGTCTAACCTAACCCCAAAGCTGTCACAGCTTCGACTTTTTGCACGGCATCTTTCGTAAATTGATTCGTGAACGTAAACACCATCGTAATCAACGGATCCTCTCAATGAATTTTATTTCTTATTTATACGATTACTTTTGCCATCGAGAAACAGTAATACAGAATAACCCCGGTATACGTAATAACATCTTCTACACTGAAATAAATGCCCATAAAACACATATATACCAATTATGAAATTTATAAATTTATGTAACGTTTTATCATCAAAAATATTTCAAACACAATTTTAAAAACTTTTACCAACAAATAAAAGATTTGATTTGTGAAAGAGCGCCCATAATTTTAAATAAAGTAGACTGTTTATTCGATATAGTATATTAGTTTTGATCGAGCGCCGGGATAACCTCAAATTACGAGGCGAAGGAAATATGATTTCACGCGTCTCGACTTGAATTATTTCGCGTTCACGAAAACGGCTGCCAAGGACATTGACTAATCTGTTCGATCGGTTTCAGAAATGCATCGACCGCGAGTAAGTCAACGGTTTTCGCCGGTCGCGCGAATGGGCGTGATTCAGGAAACGGACGTGCATACTTAACGTTCGCTAAAATATTCCTATGGAAATAAAGCGGCTGAATGGATTTACAGAAGCCCCTTTGATGTTCCTTTGCCGGAACGTGGCGTTTCGTCGTGCCGGGCCGAGCCAACGTAAGCCACTTTCCCGAAGAGGCAATTCGTATACGTAAATATATACATCTCATTCATCCCATTGCAATGAAATTGAATACGTACTTTCACCCGCGTCTCTTTCATGCTGTCTCCTCGTTTCCTTTCCTCTCTTCGTTCCTCTACTATCTTTTAATCCCTCTCGTTCTCGTTCCAACGTTTCTTCTGCTCGCTTTTCATCTCTCCTTCGTCATTTTTCTCTTGTTCCCGTTAGGTTAGGTACGCGGCACCGGACGCCCGAGTTACCACCTCTACCGGACTTTTCCGCAGTATAATCCCAAACAATTAACTAAACATCATCATTGAGAACAGTTGTCATTGAACAACCCAAACCAACTGAAGCACGTTGAGGGCTGACTAGGCTAGCATCACACCAAGCCACAGGAAAAATGGCGGCCGGTTTAGGTGCGCGCGCAGCTTCCAATCGCGAATCGGCAAAGAAAAATGTTGCTCAGAATCATTTCAAGAATCCACGTATCAAATTTCTCTAAATTTTACAAACACTCGGTATAATCCCAAACAATTAACTAAACATCATTATTGAGAACAGTTGTCATTGAACAACCCAAACCAACTGAAGCACGTTGAGAGCTGACTAGGCTAGCATCACGCCAAGCCACAGGAAAAATGGCGGCCGCTTTAGGTGCGCGCGCAGCACCGCGAACCTATACGACTTGAGACTTTCACGCTAATAACTCGAAAACGAAGTTTCCAATCGCAAATCGGCAAAGGAAAATGTAGCTTAGAATCATTTCAGGCATCCACGTATCAAATTTCTTTGAATTTTGCAGACATTCTGTATAATCCCAAACAATTAACTAAACATCATTGAAAACAGTTATCATTAAATAACCCAAACAAACTGTTGGAATGTTCATATTACGCGTCCATTCTAGAAAATTCGTGGACCTTCTTTCGTTCTGATTCTCTTTTGTTTTTTCGCTCTCCAACAACGCATTCGGAGAGTAACCGTTCCACGTGTTGGGTGTACGGCGAGCGCGTGTTTTTCTTTAATAAATTAAAATGTAATAACCTCGTGTCTTTCTTTTAATAAACTAACATAATCTAACAGGTTATGGGCCAGGAGACCCAGAGGACTCAAAAAGTTAGGCAATAGATATGAATAATTAAACGCGCGAATAGTGACCGGTAGAAAAGTGAGGTTATCCACGTGCCACGTGTTCGACAAAAGGAATTGAAAACGAATGTCGGAAAGTTAGACCAAGTTCAGAAATTAAATTCTGAAAATTATGATACATGGAAAATTCAGATGAAGAGCATACTTCGCTATAATGGATTATGGGGGTACGTAGATGGAAGCGTTTTAAAACCTCAAGAGAACTACCAGGTATGGACTGTGAACGATGAGAAAGCTCTGGATTCAATTATTCTTGGCGTACAACCCGACCAATACAACTATGTCAAAAGGGCAGAAACCTCAGCAGATGCATGGTAAGTACTGAAAGAAAAATATGAATCTAAAAGTCCAGTGAGACAAAATCTTTTGTCTATTTGGTTGTTGAACTCATTACCTCATGAATATGAGACTTTGTGTATAGCAATTGAATCAAGAGAGCAAATGCCATCCTTGGAAGAATTGAAAAACAAGATACTTGAAGAGGAGTCAAGAGGAGCTGAAAATACAAAACAGTATGAAGAAGGTGCAGAAGAAGCACTACTGTTGAGTAGAGGCAAATCATATAAGGAAGGTACGCAGAAAAACACTACACACAATGAACAAGGAAAGAAGTTTGAAGTTAAGTGTTTTACATGTGGTAAAGTGGGACATATTGTTAGAAATTGCAGATTAAGAGTAAAATCATGAAATAAGAAAATGTCACAGGATGCATTTAAAGCCACTGCTTTCAGCACAACCATACGCAGAGCAGGATAGTGTAGTAAGCACACATATGTGGTACGATGAGAAGAAGTTCAACAATCTGAACAACAATGAGAAAACAAGAATTTATACAGCGGCAGAAGAGAGCATTAATTCGCAGGGGCAGGGAGAAATAAATATAAATATAAAAACTCCTAAATAATTGAAAAGCAACTTACTATCTGTGTCGAGTATCACAAGTAATGGATATTCTGTGGTGTTTTATGAAAATGTTTTTCTTTAATAAACTAATATGTAATAACCTCGTGTCTTTCTTTTAGTAAACTAACATAATGTAACATAAATCAATGCAACCAATTGCTCAAGAAAAGTCAAGACGTTTGGTGCAATCTTAAAAAAGTTATTTAAGTTTGAAGAGTGTCCAAATACCTTTGTGTGCCACTATGCTATTTAATACCAGACACTCTTGCAAATGGTGGTAAAAATTGAGAATCTTAACTATGAGCCGTAAATCATCGAGGGATCATGCGCCGAGTATACTAGCGCAAAAAATCGCTTTCGCATCCTGACAAATAGTCGATGACTTCACGTTCCGGGAGATACGGCGTTCGACGTGTTAGCAGAGAGAGCAGAGCGTCCTTTATATCAAGGACTATGGAATCGACGCCACGTTACAACACATTTCTGATCGGCGCGAGACAGTTTTGTCGCAGCGTGCTTGCCAAGCCGATTTCACCAGCTCCACACAGGCGTCTATCTCCCCCGGAAGCGAACTTCGATATAAGCTGGCTGCCGTTCGCCGTACGTTCCCGGCTTTTTATTTGTTTACGAAGATTGAATCCTTCGACACACTTTGCCGCGCCACGACAGGAATTTCGCGTTCTCCCTCGACGCGTCCGCGTTCTCTTGTCACGCGCGAATTCAGTTTCGCGGGAATCCGGTTCCCTGACAAAGTTCACGGCAGTTCGATCAACGGGATCTAATAGTCTTCCTCGCGTTTTAATCCGCGGGCTTAGACGTTTCCCAGCCGCCTATCCTGTTCTTTTCAAAATCAAAGTTGGACGTTATCGATCAAAAACTTTCAAATGAATATTCGTCTGAATTAATTACTAGATGAAACTTCTAGTTCATTGTTATGTTCACGGGAAAATTCATTTAGTAATCGCTGCACGTGAGCCATGTATTTGAATACGTTGTTCGTCGTTTATTTCAGTAGTCTATTAATTATTTAAATAGCGTTCTATTTATTTGATCAATATTGTCCATGTTTATTCGTTCTTTGTTCATTATTTATTTGGATAATCTATTCTAGAATATTTAAATACATTATTAATTATTTACTTGAATACTTTATTCATGTTCATTACAGTAGTCTATTCGAATAGAACTCTGTATATTTAAATAATTTATTCATTGTCTATAGGAATATTTTATTTAAGGAACGCCCTATGTATTCGATCAACGAATTAATTACGTATTTATTATTTATTTGAATAGTCTGTTCGCAATCAACATGTCTATTTTCCATAAATGTAATCCAGTCCGCTGCAGATATTTTATGACAAATCTGCGTTTCTTGTGGGGAACAATGAGAGCTATGACCCAGTATTCGGAATTATTCCAGAGAATTGCGGTTTCTATCATTCGCGCAGCCTTGGTCGGGAATACATATTTTCATCGCTCTCTAATTAACTACTGCAAATATGCTTATCCTTCCATGCACTTGCTTTATAATTTCAAACGTGAACGTACACAACAACGGTCAGGGGATTGAAAGCACCGCTGCGTCGAGCTATAATAAGAAACAGTATAATATAATTCCTATAAGCTATGTTTTAGTGCACATAATATTCTCCAGTTTTCGCAACCTTGTTATTCGATGCATCGATTTTGCCGACGGCCCGTTGCACATTCGTGAAATACGGTAAAACTCGCTCGTTAACGAAGATTAATGCTAATGTTGCTCCGCGTTCAAAACATTTCTTAAACAGCGAAAGGAGGTATTATACTGCCACAGCACAACGGGTGAGTTTTCCAAAAGTCTAAGGGTTCTTGTCCCGAGTGCAGAATTTTACAAAACTTGTTTCGTACTAGGTTACCTTCTATTTTCTTTATATACGAATTTTCCGAAGGCGAATGACGCGAACAGTTCGGTAGGAATTATTCTTGCACGATAGGATGAACTTGTTGAGTGTGCGTTCGGTTGGAAAAACTCTCTCTTGCTGTTACTACTGCTGCTTTCTGTTATCGAACTCTTACCATACTCTTCCTGTATTCTTATTATACCGTTACTATTTTTAGGGAAAGTTTCATATATATATATATGTAAGTTCTAAATAAAAGGAGCATCACGTAACATAGTAAAAAAGCAAACGCTTGCCAAGACATTTTTATTTTGCCGACCTCCCACAACTTCGATTCGAAAGCTGTTTTCGATTGGTAGATGTACTCTAACTTCTCCACAAAGTGTAACACGCCGGGGATTGTAAGATTTTTCGAGAATCCGATATCGTTCTTCGATAAATCTGTAAGGAGATAGAGATTTCGGAATCTCCAAAGGGTTAAATACAGTTATCGCCCGGCAAGAGAAGCGTTCGGTGTCGAGGGTGCATTCGAATGCAAAGAAAGCGTTCTTGGTAGGAAAGCGTTAGCTCGATACAAGCTTCGGGGAAGTCCCCGTGCACCCGGGTGAATTATTGGCAACGCGATTGTTCTACCGATTCGTTCCGAATCCATTTTCTTGCACGGTGGAAAGGGGCGGGCGATTACCAAACAGCGCGGCGCTGCGCCGAATTGGTTCGCTGTTCCATTGTAATTGGGAGATTAATCGTGTCAGTGACGATTCTATTTCCTCGGGAAGCAACGGAGGAGGAAACAAAGTGGCTCGGCCGTGTCGGGGGGATCCCGTGGAACGAAGATCGCAAATAATTGAGACACGTAGCTTTTCTTCCCTGCAATTAATACCGGCGCTCTGTGACGGTGACCGCGGCGGTAGCAACCAGCGGCGGTAGCGATTCGAGTGGCGGCAACGGTAACGGAACAGCCCGTCCAAAGCAGGGCTGGATTGTTCTCGGCCGAGGTACCGAAACAAAACGAACCAGCCAATGGAAAAGGCTTGTCGGCGAAACGGCGATAAAAAGGCCGAGCTCTTGCTCGAGGAGACCGCCTCGACTCTTGGCAATCCAGATCTACAGGATTTCTCCATTGCGAACGGTCGCCGACTAACAGCCCTACTTTGCTCGCCCGATGGGATCCTCCGAGCATGGCTCTCCTGCCCGGACCGTCTAACGTATGGCGGCCAACGAAATTATATGTCGTCGCTACTGCACTGGTATTAGTCACCTTCCGATCCGTCCAGACGGAGGAACAGTTGCCGCGGCATTGACCTTTAACTTTCTTTTCAAGGGAAAACTTTGTTGCATTAATCATATTCTA
>CM052099.1:19476863-19490507 GCA_028453745.1 Agapostemon virescens
TCTAATTCTCAAGTATTCAAACATTCAAATACTCTAATTCTCAAGTATTCAAACATTCAGATCCTCTAATTCTCAAGTATTCAAACATTTAAATCCTCCAATTTCAAATATTCTAACATTCAAATACTCTAATTCTCAAGTATTCCAACATTCAAATCTTCTAATTCTCAAATATTCAAACATTCAAATCCTCTAATTCTCAAGTATTCAAACATTCAAATACTCTAATTCTCAAGTACTCAAACATTCAGATCATCTAATTCTCAAATATTCAAACACTCGAACCCTCATTTTTCCAAATATTCGAACATTCAAATTCCCCAGAAAACATCCGAATATGTAAATATTCAAATTTTCCCGGAAGGTGGATTCGCTTAAATCGTAAAAAAAGGGATCCAAAAATGACAATCTTGATCCACTGTGAGTTTGACGAGTGCATCGTCGAAAAGCGCGCCATTTTCCTGTCCGATACGGCTTTTCGCACTGCGATGGCGGAGCCTGTGCATCGACGAGGGAACTGTCAAGATTTTTCGTGAAGTTTCGGCAGCCGTTGAGCCGAACTCACGATTTTTAAAAGCAATCAGAGAACGAATTCGCAAGTTCCCGCTTCTCCTGGGGGAGGAAACGAGTTTCCTTTCGGCTGTTTGTCTTTTTGCCTCTCTCCCTTACGACCGCTGTCTAGCCGGATACCGCGGACAAATCTGTTTACTTTGGTACTCGGTTAAATCGTACTTCGGGATAACTTCTACTTTTTCACGACTGCGTCGCACCTTTTCCCTCTGCTTCGCTGGAAAGCCAAACTTTTTCCGAAATTCCCTCGGCGCTTCTTTCCACACCTAATTCGCCGATACTCACCGATCGGCGGCGCAACTGTTCTTGCTGACTTCTTTACAAACTGATCCACACTGTCTTTCGACTGTTTCCCATAGAACCGGCATAACGTCCAGCCGGAATCACCATGAAACTTTTTTAACCGGTCATACTCGTATTTCGAATCGAAATAAAAATTCACTCTTCCGTCGCAAACATTTAAACATTAACCTTTGCACTCCAAGCAATTGCAATTTCAAAAGCGAGACATTTTCAGAGCTGGGTTTCACCGATCTGTTAAATGCAAACATGGCGGCATGAGAGTTCTTTTGAACAAAGGGTTAAAGCCAATCGACAGATACGATAGATGCGAAGTTTATTGCGAAGCACGAGGAGGTTCTAATTGTTTTAACGGCGACTGAAATTATAGGGTAATGGGTCAAGCCCCGGCATAGAAATTGCCCTAATTTCTCTGAACGTCCAAAACTCTTTACAGTGGACATTAACACGTTGAATGCCCCGCGAATTTTGCTCGCTTCGAACAAGTTTCATTTGTTTCATTTATAGAAATGATCACCGTTATTGAACAAAATTGTTAGTTACTAAAAACTAAAGTTTTCACCTCGTACTATAATCTGGTTAATTTTGGCAGTGCTGCGTTAATGTTCAATGCTGTTAATTTATTGATAACCGTTCTTAAACGATGTAACGGTGCCGGTCACCGGTGACCTCCGTGGCATTCAACGTGTTAAGGATCTACTTTGCAATTTTTTAACGAACACAATTAATGTTCCGGCGAGGAACTAAAATTCTGGCTGCAAGCTTATCCTTTCTGGTGAAAGTAGAAGCAAGAATGAATGAAATCCGTGAAGCGGTTTTCGAGAAATAAAAATTCGCAAGCGCGTGTTGTCCGCATAAAGGCGAACAGAAAATGAAAAATTCAAATCTCCATGTTTTCGCGGAAAGGAATTTGAAACTGGCGAAGCGATGACTTAAACTGGCCCTAATTTAGCAAATTCTACGGGATATTTGATTTCGTAGAAAGACGGCAGGACGGAAAGCAGGTGAAATGCAGTTTCTTGAAATTCGTCGCCGGCGCGAAAAAGCTTTTCATGAAATATTCGGTGAAGCGTTCTCGCGTGTGCTCGCGTGTCAACAGAATCCTTTCGGAACCGGTGACTCAGGGAAATCGAGGATATCGTAAATTTCCAGTTCGTTATACCTTTTCTTCGCTCCGCAGAAGCCAAGAATCGTGTCGCTAAGCAGAGACGGCAGCCACTCGAACAGCAGCACCAGAATCCAGCAGAAGATCGCCGAAGATGTCATTCCACGGAAACCGAATGTCGGGTATGTAAACTTCCGGTTGCCCCGGCCACCTTTCTTAATCAGCTCGTTCCACGTGCAGCCGATCGGGACCGCGTTGTACACCACCGTGCCTTGCACGTTCTTCCTAAAAACCGGAAACGCGTTCAAACAGACGAAAACGTGAGAAAAACGAAGCGATCCTAATCGTGGATTACAGTGAGTAAGTAAAAATCTGCGAGAACTGTGATATTTCCCTTGCAGGTGTTTTTTAAAATTATTTTGGACTAGCCATGATTGTAATTACGCTTTATGTATCGTTTGTTTATATATTTACAGATTGTCGGGCTATCGAAATCGATCGAGACACCTTGTATAGTCAGTGGCCTTTGACTAGGAACTCTTTCGAGTTCAAACAGACGAAAACGTGGGAAAAACCAAGCGATCCTAATCGTGGATTACAGTGAGTAAGTAAAAATCTGCGAGAACTGTGATATTTCCCTTGCAGGTGTTTTTTAAAATTATTTTGGACTAGCCATGATTGTAATTACGCTTTATGTATCATTCGTTTATATATTTACAGATTGTCGGGCTATCGAAATCGATCGAGACACCTTGTATAGTCAGTGGCCTTTGACTAGGAGCTCTTTCGCAGCGAAATAGCGAGCCGACGATATCTGCATTTTCATTATTATTTCCAATGGCGGACCGTCCCTTTTCCCATGGTAATAAATCGTTTCCTCGATTAAATTTCCTTTTCCGCGTCATCTTATTAACTGGCGAGCATTTAAACGCAACAGGACTCCTTGCCAGATAAAGGAAACGTTTCATTAAAAAATGTCGACGCTCAAAGCCGCAGCACCGACAAGATTCATTCGAGAGGGAGCTTCTTGCAATTTCGATTTATTAATCTTTGCAGCATTCCCATCGTCTCGCGATTTTTCAGGAGGCCATGCTGGGTCCGATGGGACCCGTACCGCCATTCTGCTTCTGTAAACGTTTAACTCGTTTTTGTTTTTTTAATTTAAATCGTTGTTATTATTAATCGAAAACCTACAACATTGAAATGAAATATTGCCTCCGTCGTCGATATCGAGGCGCTGAAAGAAATACAGCCACGGAACTTTTCTCTTTTATGAAATGATTAGAGGCATAGACGTTCGGATGGTTGTAGCAGATGGGAATGATGCGGAGAACGGGTTAACGCGGCTGAATACCGGAAACACATGCCCCGACACAGTTTTTTCCGGCGTCGGCGTCCAAAAGAAATTTGAATGCTCTCGTGAAACGAAACCGCGTTCATTTACCGTAAACGGCGTGCTCGCAGCGTTTTATAGCTTTCGCATAAAAGCGCGCGCGCGCGCACGCAAGCCCGCGTCCACTTAATCGTTTTACGTCGCATTCGAATCGTCGTTTATTTAGTTTTAACCGATCCTTACGACTGCCTCGAAACCGTACGCTTTACGTAATGTCTCTTTTCTAATCCGCAACACGCTGCTGCTGCCTTACTTTCTCTCGGCTGCGTTTGTACGACTATATTCCTCGGGAAACTATACGCGGAAAGAGAGAGAGAGCGCGCGGAAATTATATTAAACCGGCTACATTTCTTCCCCGCGTTGGTTCGCTTGCGCCGAGAAACATGCAACGTTAATTTACAATCGCGATAACCGATCTTGTACAAAGTAATGACTATCGCCGAGTTCTTCGTCGGTTGCAAGCATCCATGACTAAAACCAGACTAGCGAAGCTCAAAGAAATTCGAAATAGAAGATTCCTGACTCGATTCCAAACAACATTTTCCTATGCGGCTTTGCAATTCGACGCTTAGTTCTCGAGATATTAACGAGAATGTGCGACGTCTTGTTGGTTCCAGACCAGCCGCCATTTTTCCAAGACGCGACGTCCGTGTTTTCCGTGATTGATTCCTCGACGAAGCCAATTGCCATCCGGTACGTTTAACAAATAAACCGTACAAACGAATAAATGGTTTTTGACCATGGCCATAATCTCGATGCGTTTCGTTTCATCGAAAAGTTCTGTATCTTTAAAAAACCACCCTTTAATTCCAGTTCTCCGTTCGCTGATCCGACTTCGCGCTAGCAACATCACGGTCATCTAAACAGCTCGCGGCACTTTATCATCCACGCTCGTCCCTGAAGGTCCGCATACGAAATACGCGTTTAGCGAATCTGCGCCGAAGGTATACCGACGCTCGCAATAATCCCAACGACCGTTCGTACAGATCCGTGACTGTTTGCGATCCGTGGCAGCGTTTAACCCGGGTCGTATTGCTTTGGTCAAGTTACAGGGGAAGAGGACAGCGAGAGGACTAGAGAAGCGGGTCTGGAGCAACAGAGTGTCGAGAGACAGAAAGAGAGACAGAGAGAGATGGAAATGGAGTACTCACGCGGTAGCCCGTTCCCAAGCAACGGCGATGAGGGTGTTGACCGCCAGGTCGATTGGAATGATTTCCGCTTGGAAGCTGGACTCGCCTAAGGCGAGGCCCGCGCCGACCATGAAAGCTGTCGGTCCTTTGAAGACGTCGACGAACCCGGGTACGGGCTCGCGGACAGCTGGCCCGACCAACGGCAAGCGGACCAACGCGAACGGACCCTCGGGGACCAATTCGTTTTGCAACGACTCCCCTATCCGACCCTTGTGCCGGAACAAGCTCGACATCGCCGCCAATGTTTCCAGTTTTGGTAACTCCTGGCAGAACTCGAACATCGCGTCGTGGGGGCCAGCCGCGTGGAACGCCACGCTCACTTTGCTCAGCTGGGCCCTGTCCTCCTTGCTCATCCCCAGACCTTCGTACAACAGGTTACCCTCCACCACCTTCACCCGGTTCACCGCTGTCGGGTCTAGCAGGCGCAGCCTCTCGAACCTGCGCACAAAAACGATCAAACACCTTTCAGAGATTCAGTTTACTGAATTTACTAAAAGTTTCACTTCCTTCTTAAAGAGGAAGGTTTGAGGAAGATTTTCCCGTTGGAATCATGTCGATAGCTCTAATAGTTTGGCCGGGGCACGACTTCAAAGATTTGCCAAATATTGGCATAAAATCGCTAAATATTGAAGGTAACCCCCTTCTTCAAATCGCGAAAAATCTTTAGGTCTTCGATTCTTGTGTAATTTTGGTTACACGTTTCTAGATGGGTAGGCAGAGTGTATGCCAAATTTTAGCTCGATCGGAATCGAATTGCAGCCGTGGCGCGACTTTGAAATCTCGGGGCGATCAATGGCGAAAATGGGAAAAATTGGGGTTGATAAAAGATAGCTTCCCGAAGTCCCCTGAAATGCTAGCCTAGATTGTGGGAGCTCTTCTTAAAGAGGAAGGTTTGAGGAAGATTTTCCCGTTGGATTCATGTCGATAGCTCTAATAGTTTGGCCGGGGCACCACTTCAAAGATTTGCCAAATATTGGCATAAAATCGCTAAATATTGAAGGTAACCCCCTTCTTAAAATCGCGAAAAATCTTTAGGTCTTCGATTCTTGTGTAATTTTGGTTACACGTTTCTAGGTGGGTAGGCAGAGTGTGTGCCAAATTTTAGCTCGATCGGAATCGAATTGTAGCCGTGGCGCGACTTTGAAATCTCGGGGCGATCAATGGCGAAAATGGGAAAAATTGGGGTTGATAAAACGAAGCCCCCTGGATTTCCCTGAAATGCTAGCCTAGATTGTGGGAGCTCTTCTTAAAGAGGAAGGTTTGAGGAAGATTTTCCCGTTGGATTCATGTCGATAGCTCTAATAGTTTGGCCGGGGCACGACTTCAAAGATTTGCCAAATATTGCCAAATATTGCCAAATATTGAAGGTAACCCCCTTCTTAAAATCGCGAAAAATCTTTAGGTCTCCGATTCTTTTGTAATTTTGGGAACACGTTTCTAGACACGCGGTCAGAGTCTATGGCAATTTTCAGGTCGATCGGAATCGAATTGCAGCCGTGGCGTGACTTTGAAATACAATGGCGAAAATGGGAAAAATAATCACTAGTTCGGACACAGAATTATTTAAATTTAAATATCGTTTACGTATTTCGACGGGGTTACTTATTGTTTATCTTCACAATACGTATCGTATAAAAATTTCATGTGGTACACGTGATATGTCATGCATACCAGAAAATTAAAACGGCTGACACGGCTAAATTCTTTATGATTAAATTACGAAAAACTCTCGTACGCTACAGGAATGTTCTATATCGAGTAAAGCGCTTGAATTTTGAAAATATGAAGCTGCGAATTCTAAGGGTTGAAAATGTATGAATAGAAAGGACAAGAATCGTTGTGTTACGTTTTCTGCATTTTGATCGAGTTTGATAGCTCACGGATTCTGATAAAAATTGATTTTGAATTTTGCTGTATCGCCATTGTACGAACACAGGCCTGGACAATAGTTCGGCCCTCGATCCCGAGCGGCACGATATTCGCATAAATGGCGAGGAGTTCGATCGCCCGTAAAAAATCCGTTCGCTTTGTTATGACACGGTGACCTGCAGATTAATTTTGGTGGTCGCTTTATCGTTCCGCATGTAATAATAGAGGCATTGAAATTCGACGCGGTAAACGATCGGAAAGCCATGGTCGGCTGCATGGAAAACTGGTGTGTTTGCCCGGTTAATTAATGCAAACGGCAACCGTGTTTGTCATTCTCGGACCATAATCAGAAGGAAAACACGGCGCTGACATGCACATTAATTGGTCCATATTCGGCACAATTATTTCCATTTCCGTTAACTAGCCGAAACTTTAAACGTCTCGTTAGGACTCCATCCACAGGGTGTCCGGTGAAATTCAAAGAAATTCGAAGCGACAATTTTCTCGCGCGATTCCAAACAACATTTTCTGTTACCGATTCCTCGTACGACGTTCCGGTTTCAAGATATTAACGCAGAACGGTATCGGCGCGATTCCCATGGTATATCGGTAAGGCGCATTTCCATGGCGTAGCGTTACAGCGTATTTATACGGTGTATTGGTACGGCGTATTGGTACGACGAAGCGACATGGCATAGTGGTACGGTATATTGCTATATCGCAGCCATACATTGTTGAGGTACGACATATTGGTTCAGTGTATTGATTTAGCGTATTAGTTTAGCGTATTGGTTCGGTGTATTGGTTTAGCGTATTGGTTCAACGTATTGGTTCAGCGTAATGGTTCAGCGTATTAGTTCAGCGTATTGGTTCATTCTATTAATTCAGCATATTAGTTCAGGGTATTGGTTCGGCATATAGGTAGGACGTATTGGTTCGACGTAGAGATAGGTCGTATTTGTTCGACGTATTAGTTAGGCGTTTTGGTTCCGCGAGTTGGTCAGGTTGTATTTTTGTTAGGCGTATTGCATAGACATATTGGTTTTGCGTACCGATTCGACGTATTGGTAATGCGTGGTGGTTGATCTTGTTGGTTAAGCGTATCGGTTCGCATAAAACGCGGGAAAATTGGATTTCGCTGGAATTATACGGGTAAACGGGATCCCGCTACTGAATAGTCAGTGGCGTCTGCGTTTGCTGGAGCGTTGAATTTTCGGTAAGACGATTCGACGATGATTGTTCCCGGCATCTTGCCGATTGATTGTTTGCGGAGGTTTGCGGCGTCTCGTTTGCGTTTCACCGGCGGTTCCAAGGTGTACAGCGCGCATCCTATCGTTGTAATCAGTCGGCGGCTGCACCGCGCGATGCATATTCGTTAGATATTGCGGGTGACTTTAATCAGCCATTCGTTAGATGGCACGGCATTCCATTCTAATCATGGGTTCATTAGACGCGGCGCGAGCAGATTAGCTTTTCATTAGTAATTCAGTGGCTGCCGCCGGTGTACCGCGCCGCGCCGCGCCGCGTTCCGGATCCGTGTCAATTTATTTAGTCGTTTCAGATGTGCAATCAAAAACGGATAAAATTAACCGTTCTCCGACGCGTCCAACGCGAAATTCACCGGAACGGAGATATTACGTACCGCGATACCCTCGTGGACGTTGCTCGTTTCGTCCACGACGGATAAACGTTCCGAATCGACGCTGCATTCTCTCAAGAATCGCTCAAGAGTCTCTTTGTCCTTTGCGCAAAGACCGAGCTGCAGTCTGGACTCATTGGGAATGATAAAAATCGGCAATGCGATCCCACGTGATTCAATTACGTCGTTCGCACAGCCCCACCCATTTCCGAGAGCACGCACAGGCAATTTTAAGAAACTTTTTCCTTCACCATTTCGCGATTCGACGATTCGTTTTCGAGTTATTATCGGAAAAGTGTCAAGTTATATGGATTCGGCGTATTGGCGTCACGCAATGATACGGCACATTGGTACAATGTATTCAAATGGCGTATCGGTACGGTAGACATATTTTTTGGGCACCCTGTATAAGACAAAGCAGAAGAAACGATAAGCGTTAACTTATTTTTGGAACGTTTACCAAGTGTAGAGTACAGAAATAAACGTTTCCAAGGTATATAATTGAACGTTACGGCACAAAATGTACAGGGTGTCCTGTAAAGTTTCAAGAAAACTGTGATGGGCGATTCTTGCCATGATTCTAAGTAATGTTCTCCTTTACCGTTTCGCGATTCGATGATTTTCCTTCGAGTTATTATCGGAAAAGTGTCAAATCGTATAGGTTCGGCGTGTTGACCCGACGCAGTGACACGGCGCATTAGTACAGTGTATTGATACGTCGTATTGGTACGGTGTATAGATGCTACAGTTTGCTACACCATTCACTTTTTGTTAAAGAAGATGTAACATTTTTTGGACACCTTGTAAATATAACAAAACTTAACACTTTATCCACCGGCGATTATTTCAGAATTTTTGTGAAGCCTATGATCCATGACTGAAAACTTTTTAATGGGTCCTTCAAGGCTGACAGGAATTTTTATTGCGGATCAGCAATGCATCCCCAACAATATTGTCTAATAATGTTACAAATTGGAATGTAAAAATAGAATTATTGAAAAGCCTATTAATGGGCTTCCGGTCGATAAAGTGTCAAGAAATTACAAGCGTTACGTAATTTTTGGAATTAAATTTAAAGTACAGGAATGAATATTTTGAACGTAGATACTTGGACCAATACCGCTGGACAAAGCAGAGGTGGCAAACGAGTGCGTTTTCGATTGATGATAGTCGTTCAAGGATATTCGAACGTTCTGCTTGGTCTCGGTCTTTTGCCTTACGACGAAGACGAACGTTAATTTCGAAGCCGAGGATAACGATTCCACATTGTCGCGTTAAACTGCAGCTGCGGAGGCAACGCGACGTCGCGATCCCGCGCGGTCAAGTGATCCGGAAATAAAACGGCGGGCAAAAAACCCCGTGAAAATTAATTACGTTTCTTCGAGGCCGAGTAAATCTCTGCCCTCTGCTTCTTCCCCCCGTCGACAGCTGTATTTCCGTGCACGATGTCCCCCGGCAAATAATTACCCTCGCTTCCTGCGAGGCAAATTGTCCGGACGATAATCGCGACGTTTCAAACGCGGAACGAAGAACAGCGACCCGGTCTGTTCTTCTACCCCGCGACGCCGCTCGTTCACAATAATCGTTCGCCTCGCAAAAACATTCGAACGCTGATACACCGTTTCTCTAACCTCTCAATTTTTACATTCAACATAATTAGACGGATATTCGCGCAACGCAACTCTTTCGCGCGTAAACTGCCAGAGAGAGAGAGAGAGAGAGTAACGAAACTGCAATTTCTTACGACTATTCCATCGAGTTTAAATTACCGGTAGTCTCGTTCAAAATGGCGGCTCGTAATATTTCTTGTTTACGACTATTGAGGTTGCGAAAATACACTCGCGCGAGAAACCAGTCGATAGACTTATTTTATTTGCTTGGTTATACGCGATATATTATTTAAAAAAAAATGGCAAAGATTCTCTCTCGTTATTTTTATTAATTATTATTAGTATTACTAGTAATAACCCTTTGCACTCGAATGACGCCTCTAAGGCGACACTGAAACTTGCCATACTATTATTTAACCCCTTGGGTACATTTGACGTCTGAGACACGTCATTCACTTTTTTCCCCTAAGAGCGGATGACGTGTCTAAGACGTCAAACCAAAAATTAAACTTTGAATTTATTTCATTTAGTTTTATTTTGTTGTTATTAATTTATTTTTGTTTTGCAATTCTAATTAGTTGAAGACATCTTAATACTACATATGTCACCAATATTTTAGAAATAAATACATTCTTACGTAAAATGTACTGCCTTTACATACTACTCCAAGCAACCAAAAATTATTTCCGTTCCACATGCAAATATTTTCTCAAATAAATCCGTACCCAAGGGGTTAAACAACTTTTACATCGCTAGGTTTGCAGTTGAGAAATTGAGAAAAATGTTAATGTTTTAAGTACCAGCCATAATAATTAATTTCGTATGAACGAAAGGAAATGAACTATCTACAATGGAGCTATTATGGATAAAAATATTGTTTCGATTTTGGAGTAGAAACGCTTCGAGTGCAAAAGGTTAAAGCTATTCATTTAAATTTATCTGAATTTTTTCCAATTTTTAAGTTGAACATCCCAGTTATAAAAATTAATAATTCCTATTCCTTTTAGCAGTAGATTTGACATGCCTACTACATTTTTCTAGTTACAACATGGTTACTGTAAAAATAATCAAAATTCTTTCTTTAAACGTGATCGAGACAGTGCAAGAAAATCGCGAGGTTCCTCGATGTCGTACATTTTATTATTTCAATTTTGATTTCATTTGATAATTTATTTCGATGTTATGAAATTTTTGTGATAATCGAAGCGTTTATCCTTTTGAACGGTCAAATTTAATTGTCTCCATTCGATTGGAATTTCTGGTAATTGAGAAATTCTATATCGGCGTTATCTTCGCCGATCTTTCTATCGTCTGCAATTTTACCTACTCTTTGCTGTTACGCATGCATCAAATCCACGGTCAATATCGGTCTATGCATGACATTACCATTTTGATTTGTATCAGCAACCCGTTGAATGTCGCAGGGATTACAAAATTGATGCCACTGGATAATATCAATAATGCTGAGCCTGGCTAGTCTGCAGTACCGAATCAAACTTTCAAGATCAAGTAACCTACAATTGTTATTAACAACGATGATCGCTTCCATAAACGAAACGGATAAAGTGTTAACGTTAAACCTGCCAAATCATAGAACTAACCTATGACACATGTTGCCTTATGAAAATGACACGAATTAATTAATTTAACCGTTTGCACTCGAATGCCGCCTCTAAGGCGACACTAAAACTTGCCATACTATTATTCAAACAACTTTTACGTCGCTACGTTTGCAATTGAGAAATCAATAAGAATGTTAATGTTTTACCTACGAGTCGTAGTAATTAATTTTATATGAACGAAAGGAAATGAACAATCTACAATGGAACTATTATAGAGAGAAATATTGTTTCGATTTTGGAGTAGAATTGCTTCGAGTGCAAAGGGTTAACAAGTGCCCCGCTAAAAATGACATCGTACATTTATAAATATATAATGAATACGTGTATGTACATAAATTATATTTGTACATACTAATTAATAATAATCCGTTTAACTCTAGGAAAATTGTTGATTTTATATTAAATTGCTTTTTAACGAAACTATCTTAATGAATGAAATAATTGGAAAATAAACGATCGGTATAAATAGTGAGTGTAGTACTGTAATTACTGTACTGCTGTAAATAGATGTAGATTCAGCGTTGATAAAAATAGGTTTATGTAACGTCGTTGATTATAATGCAGGTGTAGAGTCCATAGAAGTAAACAACATAATTCATACCTGGAAGTCAAGAAGATCTGCTTGATCCTGTCGTCTTTGCTGAACCCATGCCTCGATCTGACAACAACGTAAATCTTCGTGTCAGGGAAAGATCGAAGCAGCTTCTCTATCAAGGCTCTGCCAACGTCGCTGGTAGCTCCTGTGACGAGGAGCTCCCGATTCGCAAACCACTCGCACAGAGTCATATCGATCGACTGATCCGCGAGAAAAGAAAGTGTACAGCCTGCAGCCGTCTCGCCACTCTGACCTACTGTTACTGCGTCCAACGTTGAACCTGAAGTTGTGTTCACGTTGGCTACCGCATCACGTATTCTTTTACCGATTAAACAATTAACTTAACAACATATGACATTATACCTGAACAGATAAAATTCGAGATAAACATTTGATTTTATTATTTATAATTAATTCTTCGTAACATTTATGTCGCATCGTCTGCGACGATTCTCTGATTAAAATGAATCCAAACACGATACAGTTTCGATCACGTTTACTCGTTTTATTCGAGATTTATTATGGAATCTACGACCGAGGCTTTACCGTACAACGAATTAAGCCAGTAAATAAGACCGAAAGGGTGTCGTGTTTGGGTTCGTTTCAATCGGGAAAATGTCACGAATGTGCTGGTGAACGTTTTACAACAAAATAATTGCACGACGTTGTTTAACAATTAATGACAATTCTGACGCCAAGACAAATATTTGATGCTGCAGACAAATAAATTAAACCGAGAGACGAGAATCAGTTAACCATGTCCCATTCATTTTATTATCTTTGTTATAAATTAAACCATACTGTTTTTCATTAATTCTGCACGAAACTTATACTAGGTTATTTGTGATGATTTTCTAATTCAAGTGACCACGCGCTATGCGTGTATTTTCAATGTGTAAAGGGTTAAAGGGCTATTGTAGAGGATGGAAACAGCAACATTCGTCGCACGCTTGAAAAGTGTGTATTTGCGTGTTGCGTCTTTAATAAAGTTCCGTACAGTGGACAGAGCCTAACGCATCGAGGAAACGCGAGCAGGTCGCTACAGCGGCGCGTGTTGCGAAATCGCGAGGAAAGTATCGCGGCCTGCGATCGGAGAACACGGCTACGTTGGTTCAACAGGCTCCGATCCACTTTCGTTAAAAAGGCGAAGTTTCGACAAGGCCGAATCAAAGTAACCGATTCCCGAGGAGAGTGAATTAAAGTGACTATTCAAACTGGACCGGACCGCGGAGAGCAAAGTTCCTCTGGCCGGTAATCTGTCTGCCAATTTGCCGCATCGATGGCTGCTCGCGAGCCATCCAGAAAGAACCAGAACTCGGCTCGGCCCGACCCGACCCGCCTCGACCCGCCGCGAACTCGCGGCGAAGCTTACGTCGGTCAACCTACTCGAAAACCCCGGCGAATTCTCCTTTAAAAATTCCGAACTAATAACGAAATTTTGGACTGCTTTCCCGCGACAGGAGACCACTTCTACGACCACGGTTCGCGAACTCGTTTCGCATCCGATGAGATCCTCGAATACACGTACACTGACGAATGTATACCGGCACTTAGGAGTTCCCTAATGCAAGAACCATTTCCTCCGAGAAATCGTTCATCTTGATTAAGAACTCTTTTACCAGAAAGTCGACGAACGCCGGAGTGCACTTAGCGTCGGGCACTAGCATTTTATTAAATAATTCTTACATTAGCAAACGATTTATAGCTCTTCCCATAAGTACAGGATAACTGCTCGAATAACTACCGGACAA
>CM052099.1:19535660-19545953 GCA_028453745.1 Agapostemon virescens
CCTGATCCCACCAAATGCAGAGTAAAGCCTTTTTTCCGTGGATATTCCGCTTTGGCGTCGATGTTGAGGGTTGGCCAGGATCACAAATGGTTTTTCGACGTTTAGGATTGTCAAAATAAATCCATTTTTCATCCCCAGTGATGAGACGATGGAGAAACCCCTTTCTTTGTTGCCTAGCAAGCAAAATTTCGCAGATGGTTTTCCGCCTTTCAATGTCTCTTGGCTTGAGTTCATATGGGACCCACTTTCCTTCCTTGTAGACCTTCCCCAAGGCTTTTAAACGGTCGGAAATGACAGATTGAGCACAATTTAACGCTTCTGCAATTTGTTTTTGCGTTTGACATGGATCTTCATCCACCAACGTCTGCAATTCTTCGTCTTCGAATACTCGTGGCCGTCCAGAACGCTCTTTGTCCTCCAAAGAAAAATCACCATTTTTAAAACGTCGAAACCACTATCTACATGTTTTATCGGAAACAGCATTATCGCCATAAACGTCTACAATCATTCGATGAGCTTCAGCTGCCGTTTTCTTCCAATTGAAACAAAAGACTAACACTTCGCGCAAATGACGCTTATTCGGCTCAAATTCCGACATCTTCAATGTAGAAAAAAACGAAGTTATTGATGCAAGCGTAAATTGTTGTGTACTGTGTTTTAATAACAGATGTTCAAACTAAAAAGTTAGCCTTACTTTAGAGGTTATAGTTACCCACAGTAATAATATAAAGAATAATTTCAGTACATTTTCCATTCCATAGAGATATTATATAGTATTAAACGTTTCTACGTTGCGATAAACAATGTACGTGTCTATGCACACGTGATTTCAGTCGCGCATCGTTCCCATGATGGCGTGCCAGCGGGTCGAGAGGAATCCCATCGTTGACGCGGGTATCCTATGGTTGTTTATTCGGGCCGCGAAGAATCTCGGGTTAACGCGAGCGTTATTTCGCTCGACAAGGTATATTTATTCGCGGCCGTTTCGACTGGTGGAAACCGTGTCGCGGAATGGGGGTGGAAAAAAAATTGTGTGCATTCTCCTCGCCGCGTGTATGTGGATGCGGTTACGTCTCGAGTCCCGGGCGATGCAAGAAGATCAGCTTTCCCCGAGGAGTGGCACGTTTCGCTCGAGGAATATTTTCTTGTCGGCGGGACAAACACCCGGCGCTATATTAACTCAGCTAGGAGACAGTTTATGCGGATTTGCCAGGGTTTGCGGGCACCAACAAACCCGCCAGATATTTGCCTTCTTTCTTTACCTGCCGATTAGCCTACACCTTGCTACTCCACTCTCGATCCTCCCCGACCGAAATTAATTCAGAAGTCTACTGTCATCAGCTGGACAAACTGAATGATGCACTTCAACAGAAAAGGCCAGAATTAATCAACAGAAAAGGTGTAGTGTTCCACCAAGATAATGCGAGACCTCATACAAGTTTGGTCACTCGCCAAAAGCTTTTACAGCTTCAATGGGATACAATGCCACACCCACCATATTCTCCAGATCTGGTACCTTCGCATTATTATTTGTTCCGGCCACTGCAAAATTTTTTAGACGGTAAAATCTTCGCTTTAAATGAGGAGGTCAATAACCACCTCGATCAATTTTTTGCCAGCAAAGACTAAAAATTTTATGAGCGTGGATCATGCTAGTACCAGAAAGATGGCAAAAGATATTGGACCAGAATGGCCAATATATAATATAATAAAATATTTGTTCATTATATGAATATTGTCTTTCATTTCCACAAAAATAAACGAAATTACTTTCCGAACAACCCAATACATCGCGAAACTCACTGAGTAAATGAT
Source organism: Agapostemon virescens (assembly GCA_028453745.1). NCBI lineage: Eukaryota > Metazoa > Arthropoda > Insecta > Hymenoptera > Halictidae > Agapostemon > Agapostemon virescens. The sequence goes on from CM052099.1 coordinate 19,537,476, forward strand.
TCGTGCGAGCTGTAAGAGATATGCAGGGGTGAACGGTACTCATGATCATTTTTATTTAGGTCAGGGGGTAAGTCTCAATAAAGAATGCCTGAAAGGAGTCTTACAGTAATTTATAGCGATTGTTGTGCAATGTAAGGCTTTGCAACAAGTTGCAAATTAATATTTCTATATCAAGGCAGGGAAATGCCAACATTAACAATTTAATTCTCACAATTTAGGATTGGAGTTAAGACCCGAAACTCGCTGAGAAAATGATTCGTGCGAACCGTAACAGATACGCAGGGGTGAACGGTACTCATGATAATTTTTATTTAGGTCAGGGGGTAAGTCTCAATAAAGAATGCCTGAAAGGAGTCTTACAGTAATTTATAGCGATTGTTGTGCAATGTAAATTGCAAATGAATATTTTTATATGAAGGCAGGGAAATAGCAACATTAAGAAATTAATTCTCGCAATTTAGGATTGGAGTTAAGACCGGAAACTCTCGATGAAAAATGCCTGTCAGCTATCTAAGGACTCCTCAGCGAAATGAAAAGCGATTCTCGCGCGATGCAACGGTTGCATCGCTCCGCGTCACCTCGCAACTCGATGAGCAGAGCGCTCCAGATCTGCTTCGTCGCCGTTCGCGTAATTTCGCGTTTCGTTTTCTCGAGGAAGCGTCCGTTCGCCCGACAACGCGACCAGGAAAAAACAGATGGGACACGATCGTTTGCTTCCTCTCGCTGCCGCGGAAAAATTCACGAGAGGAACCGGAAAAGAACCCCCCCGGAGAACAAAGGACATCCTTTTCCATTTCGTTCGGCGAAATCGAGGTTCCATTTTAATAAGGAACAAGGGAATAAAAGGTTTTTTTCCTTCGTGCAGACCCAGAAAGTGAGTGCCAGAGGGAGAGAGAGAGAGAGAAAGAGAAAGAAAGACATAGAAACAGAGAAAAAGAGAAAGAGAGAGAATTTCTTGAAGGCGCGGCGTAGCGCGAAACGCGGATGCGAAAGCTTTTCACAGGAACGAGTACTTTTAAGTAACCCGCCCCTATTATGGCCGCGGATTCAACTTTCGACGCAAATATTTGTCCTCGCCGGTTGAGAACCGACTCGAAGAACCACGGTCAAGTTGAAGCTTCGCCGTAGCTGAGAACCATAAGTTTCGGGTCACTGTTTCTTGCCACCGGATAATACAGGCTTATCCAAAAGTAACTTGGACGTGTTGAACGAGGATATCCGTGGAACGCCATACGTTTGTTTCTTGCCACTTTTCTTGATCTCTGAACGACAGAGGAGTGTTGATTCAGCGAATAAAGTTGAAACGCGTTGCGTCGTCATTCTGGAAGCGTGGTTTTCGGTCTCGGGTGAAAAAGGACTGCGTGGCGCGTGACAGGGAAGGTTTGTAGAACCGCAGGAAATTCAATACGGCCGGTTGATCGGCGAAACCGCGTAGGGTTAACGCGGCCGGAGTGATCCTCGACGTCGAAAAAGCGGCGTGACGCTCGCGATCAAACTTCGACGCGGAATATCGACGCGAAATACCGACACGCCTGACCGTCGAAAAATATTTGAAGCTCGGACAATAGCCGATGGCTGGTTAAAATCGGAATCGGCGATGTTCCCGTGATCCAGCGTTCTTGCGGCGTCGGTGTTTCTGTTGTCGCAATTGCGCGGCGCGAACCATCGAGAACAGGTCGTAGGAATAATTCTAGGCAAGTTCGGGTGAGTTTAAACGACTCTACGTGGCTCAAGACAGCCGTAGCTAAGGTTAGATGAAACTATTTAAGCGATGTTACTATAGTATAAATAATTACTATCTAATTTTATTCTACAAGGAAGAAATAACTTTTGGGTTTGCTAGATTTCGTTTACGTACTGGTTTGTCAGAAATGTTCCCCGTTATGGCGCGCCGAGGGAGTAACCGGAAGTCGATTTGTCAGACCTCGGGAATTGTTTCTTCGATTTTCAGCCATTGGTCGAAACGGCGCGCATCGATCCTAGGTAGAAGTTGCCACAACTTTCGCGGAACTTTGGTTTCTTTTCAACGCTTTCTCCTAGGCCACTTGCTCCTAAGCGTCTCAGCGAAGGCGCTACTTGGGAATGAACTTGCGATCCGATAAAGATTCGTCGAGAGCGGGAAAAAACTCGAGAGAGAGAGAAAGAGAGCGAGAGAGAGAGGAAAACAGCGGGGATGAGAAAAAGCAGAGTTTCGTCTTTTTGCGGTGCATCGGCCTCCGCTGCGGAATGCTAACCGATAATCCGTTGAAGTAACGATTCGTTTCTTCCCGCGCGACCGAAGCGGTCGATGATGGATCGATCCGAGGATTTTCGGGCTCGCGCCCTGCCCGGTCGATAGCGCCGTTACGATAGATTAATTCGAGTTTTTTGCAAGCACGAGAGAGAGAGAAAGAGAGGAGAGAGAGAGAGAGAGAGAGAGCATCTATAACGAATGGATCCGAAGAGCAAAAGCGACCAGGCGATTCCGGAGGGAATCGCGAAGCTTTTTCAACCGCTTGAACTACAACATCGACCTGCCACTTCGTTTTCGAGCTATTAACGGCAAACTGCGACTTCGTATTGGTTCGAGATGTTACGGAACACGTTTTCGATCATCGACAACACTTCCTCGCTGTCGAACTAAGTGTAATACGCACGGTAACCCGTCGAGTTTAATTAAATTTCAACCAGGAGATTCCCAAAGTGATTCCAAGCAACATTTTCCGGTGTCGCTTCGCGATTTGACGCTTCGTTCGCGAGTTGTAAGCGAAAAACACATGGCGGCGTCTGGAACAAACACGCCTCACAGTTTCTCGCCAATAACTCGGCTGGACGAGTGCTCGAATGCTTACGTTCCTTTTTCTCTCGCACTGCGAACGCACAGCCGTTTCTCCAACTATTTCGTTCGACTATCGTTCGACCAATTAGTTGCTCGAATATGCCAGAAATCAAATCCGTGCTCGTTTGCATCTTATTTGGGCGATTTTTAAATGGGATCGAATACTTTTTCGCGACGGATGGTATCGGATGGGTATAGATAACCGATAACGATGGGCTCTCGTTCTCGCGTTTCCCATCGGCGAACTTACTTAATATCGGCCGCAATCCGCGCGATTGTTCGCGTCGAATCGATTAACGAGAGACGCCGGGCATTAGGCGAAGCCCGGCAAATAGTTTTCGCAAGACGTTTCATCCGCTTTTCAACGCCAACGGGCCTTCGCTGCTACCGCTGCCCTTCCGCCCCTCCCTCCCGCCCTTCCTCCATCCGCAACCCCTCCCGGTCCCGTTGCCCCATCCTTCGGAGAGCGAGTACATATTTTAAGGGGGAACAGCATGAAAGGGATTCCTCCCGGTGGGTACTTTAATTAAACGTTTATTAGCCTGAATAATTAGACGGAACTTCTTTCGCGAATCCTTCTTTATGAGAGTATAATCTCGGCATTGTCCTTACTTTGTAAACGTATTTCACCGAGGCATTAATTAAAAGCTTTGCGAGACCATTTTCGCCGAGGATTTTTTATGCTCGTGTAATTCGCACCGGCCATTGTCCACCGTAATGCCGACTAATTTTTTTGCAAATATCCGGATCGATCGGCCGGTGCCTCGATATTACGCGAGGAAGCGAGACAGGGGTCGAGACCACAGAATTATCTGCGGACTCTACCTATTGTTACGCGAACAAAAAAAAATTCTCTTCATTAAGGGGACACTCCTGTTCTCGAGTCCGATACTCTCGAATTTTTTTCCAAAAATTATTCGTGTGGCGTCGCTCGGTCACCTTTGCTTAGGGACTTGGAGTCGACAGGATTTACGGAGAATGGTTGTAAAGTCAAACTCCGGAGAATCAAACTCGTTTATTCAACTCGTAGCGAACGCTAGGACAGACTCGGCTATGTCGTTACGTATCGCGGATCGAACTCGGTCGATTTGGTAGTTTAGTCGAATATCAGATTTGTTCTAAGTTGTAGCGGTCGTGTTGTGTATAAAGAAACCTCGGTATTTGAAAATGTAGGAGTAGGAGTTTCGAATATTTACTATAATTGGTTGTAGGACGAAGGGTGGAAGTACAAAAATTCGGAGTGGGAATGACGAAGATGGAGGGTGGAGTAGGAGAAGGTCCGCCAGGTCGAAATTGCTGGCAACGGTGGAAAGTTTCGTCGCCTAACGGAAAGAATGCACTGCAAAAATGTGCGAGTCAGCTGTGCGAATTTTGGGTTTTTCCGCGAGGTACAGCTGCTCCTTTGTATTAGCTACGGCGGCCCGCGGCCGGGTAAAAATTACCTGAGCTGGCCATGCTGGTCTCGCTACACGCAGGTTTCAAGACGCAACAATTCGAAACCATTCGATCTTCCGCGTTGGAGTTTTGCACTGGCTAGCCTTACAGATCAGTCCTTCGGCAGGCTCAGGAGAAACCGAAACTGACTCGAAGGACGCAATCAGAACTTGACTTACCAAAATTGTAGAAACAGGTGCTGCATGAACAGCGTCACAGAAAGCTCTACAACAGTGGGTTATAAATGATCGTGATGCTAAATCGGATATTATCCTAGCAATTTCCCCACTCGAGCTGCTCCGTTTCTATAAAAATTATGGAGAGAAAGGACTCCTCGGTTCTGCTCCGAAAATTCCGATTTTCCATTCACGAACCTACGATCCGAAGATCGAACGCGTCGAAGCGACCTTCGAAACCGAAACCGCTCGATTTCCGAATTTCGTAGATCGCCGAGACGCGAAGAGGATTCGCGCTCGTTCGATGCGGACGAAGATAGATTATCCTTTAAGGCGACTAATTAATTGGAGGCCCGCGGTAATTGAATATACCGGGTTAGTTGCGACTCCCAGCAGGCAAATGACCCACTTGCGGGACATTTCCCCGTAGAGCCGCGAAGAGAATACTCGCCGAGGCGAGATCAATCATCCAAGAAGGTCCCTCGCGCTCCTTTCCACCTGTGAAATAATTAGATCGCGCGATTGAAATAGAACGACGACGTCGGTAAACTCTAAACGGTTCGAGCACTTCCGGGACTTTAGCCCGATGAAAGAGCTCTTCTCTCTCTCGTTCGCTCTCTTTTTCTCCGTACGCGTCTCCGTCGATTCGATACGATTTCAGCCGCGAGAGAGGACAGCTTCGCCCGCGATAATGGAAAGACGAGCTCGCCAAGCTTCTCCGCGCTTATTTTTCTGCTCGATAGTTCGTTTCGTCGGAGGCGGGGAAAGAGAAAGAGAAAGACTCTCTAGTTTCTCCGGGTCTATCCTCTCCTCTCCTCTCCTCTCGGTCTGATTCTCTCCGGTTGCTCGATCGTAACACTCGAGGTTATCTATAAATTTCCGGCTGATTGCATTTCGCCAGTCATCCGATAGCGCTCCGAATCTCTTCCTGCTCGAATTGGCGATCCGTAAGCCCGGTCAAATGTACGTTTAGGAATCGATCCTCGAGAGCAACGCTCGAAAACGATCGACGCTCACCGATGGCCATTATTCCACGCTCTTTTTGTCTCTCGCAAGTTTTCAACCAAATCAATCGACACAGCCGTCGACTCTCCGTACTCGCAGTTGTTTCAACACAGAAACAAAATATCTCTTCCGACGTAGAACAGTCCATTGCTGTTCGGGGTGTACCGAAAATTTTAGAATTCCTATCAAGGGCGGTTCTTGGGGTTGTTCTAAGGAACTGATCGCGCCGAATGGTGATGATGATGCGAGACTTGTTCGGGATGGGTTACTAGTGAAATGGATCTGATCACCAGGATTACCTTTGTAGAAAACGAGTGGAACAAAACTTTATTTACAATATGTGAACTTTAGTGGACTGTATAATGATAGGTGAGACTTAGCGCGATTTGAAATATTACAAGAGTATTCTTGTCTAAAAACCGTAAGATCTGAACCGTAATTCAGTGCCGTTAGAGAAGTGTATGACTTCGGTAACGTTTGTTAATCTTGCTAATCTGACGCGCGCTTGCCGAACACCGGTATTTAAGTTCAATCGTCAAATGGGTGTGACTAGACTTGACCAATGAACAACAGATATTTTCGGGAAGGCCGTGACAATTTGAAGGGCAGTCGCCGCCCACGCTGGTCGAAGAAAATGGTGAAATTGATGGTGAAAGAGAGAGACGTAACTTTCGGCAAGCCGCGTTGCCGGAAAACAAAGGACAGGCCGCGCAGCGCAGGTAAGGCCCGTCCGGTAACGCATGACAAAGAGACTCTTGAAGCGGGCGAGGAGACGGCAATTTCGGAGGTAACTCTGGAGGTGCACGTGTAAAACAGTTGTTAACAATAAACCGCTTCCCGAGTCCTAATCCCCGAGGCGAAGATTTTACGTTCCCGGTTGTAAATAGCAAAATTCCGTTCTCGGCACATTTGTTCGCCAAATGTGCGAGACGGACAATTCTGTTGCAAAACTAATAAAGTGACCCTCGATGGTCACGCAGACATCGGTCTCGGCACATTTGTTCGCCAAATGTGCGAGATGGACAATTCTGTTGCAAACTAATAAAGTGACCCTCGATGGTCACGCAGACAGGAACTTTTCCCTTTGCCAGTTCGCGATTCGACGCCCCGTTTTCTAGTTATTATAGAAGAAGGGTGAAATCGTATAGGTTCAGTATCTACAATGCCAAGTACAGGGTGTCCCATAAATTAAAACGAAATTTACCTGGAAGATTTCAAAGACATTTTTGACCAACTTTTGCCTTTACAAGTTTCCGATTCAACGCTTCGTTTTCGAGATAGTAACCAAAAACTGGGACCAATCAGAGCCGCGTCCCAGAAGAAATGGCGGACGGCCTAGGAGAGCCTATAGAACCTATACGCAATATCAGTTTGTATTGAATAACTGGACAACGAATCATCGAATCGCGAACTGGCAACGGAAAATGTTGCTGAGAATCGTCTCAAGAATCTGGCATTTCAATTTTGTTTAAACTTTACGACACCACTCCCCCAATAGATGATCTATTGGAATGTGGGTATAAAATAAAACTCCACTCTATTGTAAAATATGAAATAAAATTTATATATTTTAACACTTTACCGACCGGCGATTATTTCAGAATCTTTCAACTTCATAATCCATCACTGAAAACTTTTTAATGGAGCCCTCAACGCCGACAGCAATTTTTATTGCGAATGAACAGGGCCTCCTAAGTAACGTTATCGAATAATTTCGTTACAAATTGCAATGTAAACGCCGTTTTTTAAGCCACATTTTGTTATGGGGCAATTATTGAAAGATCTATTAATAGACTTCCGGTCGGTAAAGTGTTAATAGCTTCTCTAGAAGCACGTTGTGAGACACGTCTTTACTCCACGAAAGAAACGTTGCTACAGACAGACACAAGAGATCGATACTGAGGAGGAACGATCGAATATAAACAGTTGAAGATCGAGGGTCCCATGGCGGGAAAATATACAGTGTATGCATATATAGGTTCAACAGCCGGTTTAATCGATCCTTCCTAATAAAGAAATGATAGATTTATTTTGTAATAAATTTATGAAATAAATACCAACATGATCCAAGAACCTCGCTTTGCCTAGAACAGTCTGGTTGATCCCTAAAATTAGATACGCCGTCCAGGACACCTTTGCTTAATTTAGCAACCGCCGAGAGGTTGGGTTTAAAACGTTAACGTTTAATTTCGAAGTATTCGCAAATATATTGCAAGGGCAGGGAACAGAGTGTAAATTGCTTTGGGATGATTTGAAGCTGAAAGAATTTGCTCGGTGTGCCGTGCAGCCAGCTGCAGCAGGGCTCAGTCATCATCTTCAATATTTGACGCCTAGAATTAGGTTTATTTAACAACGCTGAGGCAGTATTACAGAGCCGTTGATGACTCATACCCGACTAATGTAGTTTACGGTTGGCGTTTCAATTTCTCTTTGACGAGCAACTGCAACGCCGCAAATATCTTCTTCCCCTCCTCTTCCTGCCCCTCCCGGCCATAGACTGCGATCCCGGGTCTCGGGCTTAGTTCGGGCTTCGGATCGGCCTCGACAAATACCAGAATAGACTACTCGCTTTGCGGGGAACACTCACGCCGCTTAAAACACCCCCGAACTCCAGAAGAATCTACTTTCGATCGATCGCTCCTTTCCTTTGATCGCCATCGCGTTCTACCAGAGCAAACACTTTGCCGATCATCCGCCAAGATGAAACGAAAAGAAACCCCTGTCGGAGAGTTTTCCGCCATGCTTCTCGAGAGTCCCGCACTGTTTCAGATCCTTTCAGGATCGCGCGCGTGCGAACGATTAACGCGTTATCCGTCATGCTATGGAAACCTTCGACTCGTTGTCCTGGCCTCTCTCTCGGGAAAGCTTGCGACAGCAAATGCTGGAACATACTAGCCTAGATTTTGAGGGCTCTTCTTAAAGAGGAAGGTTTGAGGAAGATTTTCGCGTTTGAATCACGTCGATAGCTCTAATAGATTCAAAGATTTGCCAAATATTGCCACAAAATCGCTAAATATTGAAGGTAACCCCCTTCTTAAAATCGCT
>CM052099.1:19564520-19586527 GCA_028453745.1 Agapostemon virescens
ACTGGCTACTTTCTAATAATTGAGGTTTTACGATTTTTGCAATATTTGCAATTCTACGATTTATTATATCTATCAGCCGCGTTACGATTCGAATTTCCCGCGGTTTGATACGTGTACAGAAATCTATACGATTCAAGCACGCCGTTGGTTTACCTAGCTTCAAGAAATTGATAGCACATCGGAAGTTACCAGCAACGATTTGTTACGTACCGTCTGGAACTCGGTCAAATTCGACGACCTATATCTCAGGAAGTACCATAATGCACATATTCGAACAACTCCAACTACATTCGATACAGCAACGTCCACGCGACGGATCAGCTGTGCCAGCAAAAATCTGTTCTACACTAAATTCCACAAGTCTTTGCTCGCGATTGGAGATACCCCCTTCCCAACGCACGTGCGTTGACATAAGCTAACGATTTACCTTTATCGAACTCAGAATACTACATTATAGCACCTCTTTGGATTTGTCTTAGTGCCAGCTTTTACTTTCTGAAGAAAAAAAAATATAGCATTCCATTTAAGAAAATTAGATTGACAAAATTAGATTGAAAAAACAATTCTTACTACATGATGTAGCCAGTCCTATCGAACAAGTTTTTGTACAAAAACATTTTTCATAATTACAATTTCTTCTGAGATATCCTGCTGTACTCACTTAACCGGGACACCCTGTATATCTTCGCCTCTAAGGTATTGTATAATTCTGAATTCTAGCCCATTTATTGGTACCATTGTGTACATCGAATTCGCAGTCGGCAGAGTGGGAAATGGGTAGCGGAGTGGGAGTAGAGAAGCTGGCAGAAGCGTATCTCTCGTGCCGGCTAATTCGCGTGAGTTTCGATCGAACGTTCCGGGACCTTCTCGAAATTGCAGCGGACCGTTTACCGGACTCGTTAGAAAGTTTCCAGTGCCTTCCGACCCTTTGTTGTTCGAATTTCAATAAACAGCCCTAACCCTTTCGCCGGGGATAAAGTCGTTTGTCGGGATTCGATAAAGATCAAAGAGACGGGGGCGGGGGAGAGAGAAAGACGGAGTGTGGGGGTTAGAGATGGAGGGGCTAACGACGCGCGACGGTCCGTGGAAGTTTGAATTTCTATCGGTAAAGGATTCAGCGGTGTTTCATTAAAATCTCAAAGCCCCGTTTAATAAGGTTCCTCGACGGGTGGTTAACGATTCTCGTTAGCCGTAAACCTCGCGCCGCGGAACCATTTAGATTTAGAGAGGAACGGGAGGGGGTTAAGTAAGTGGTTATTTATGGGGAATCCGTGAAACTCGTCTTCCGGCGCGACGGTGTCGCTTTGGTCCTCGAAATTTCGTTCCCTTTCCCAAGGAGGATCAACAGCTGGAGGGACGGCAGCAAAATGCTTGATTGCCGCTATAACTCCAGGCAATTTAGCACACAAGGCAGAGAGCCCCGAGGCGGCGAAAGGGCCAACAGCAATTTCATGTTAATATCAACCACAACACGGTTGCTCGAACCTTCGCTCGCCACCCTGCGACAAGACACTGTCGCCCGCTTTTCTTCGATCGAGCATTTGCCCCAGGTTCCGTCGAAACCACGCTTCTTTAAATCCTTTCGGCCAATGTCTACGCAATCGCTTCGATCTGCGCCGCACAATTTATTTGTGGATTAAGGATCTTTATTCTAAGATACGGATACATTTAAAGTGGCTGAATCGAGGAGGCGTTCAGAGTTTTTCTTTTATTAACACATTACCGACCGGGAGCCTATTAATAGATCTTTCAATAATTTCTCTGTAACGAAATGAGGCTTAAAAACTGCTTCTACATTGTAATTTCTAACGAAATTATTATATAACGTTACTTAGGAGGCTTTGTTGATTCGCGATAAAAATTGCTGTCGGCCTTGAGAGATCCATTATAAAGTTTTCAGTGATGACTTATAAATTTAAAAGATTCTGAAATAATCGCCGGTCGGTAAAGTGTTAAAATAATAAGTTAACCCTTAGTACTCGAATGGCGCTTCTAAGGCGTCACTGAAAATTGTCATAATATTATTTCAGCAATTTTTACATCGCTACGTTTGCAGTTAAGAAATTGTTAAAAATTTTAATGTTGTAAGTACGAGTAATAGTAATTAATTTCATATGCAGGAAAGGAAATAAACTGTGTACAATGAAGCTATTATAGGTAAAAAGTATTGTTTCGATTCTGGAATGGAATTTCTTCGAGCGCAAAGGGTTAATATTAAAAATGTATTCGTATTTACAATCAGTTGTTATTGATAACAATTCAGTCTTCCAAAGTGTGTATAATTCTTAACATTCGAATTGTATTTTTAATTGCATCGAACAGAAGCATATTGGGATTTTATTTTTTATTTTCTTTTCACTTTCCGAGACACCCAGTATAATCCTAAATAATTAATCGAGCATTAGAATTTCGGTGAATAGTTCTGGTCGAGAAGAGTTATTACAGCATGGACCGATCAGTGCGTCTGAGGAGTTTGGAATTTGAAATTTCTGTGAATTTAACGGGACGCCTTGTATAATTCGGAACAATGGACTAAGAACCTGAAAAGCTCGGTCGGTATTTCTAGTGGAGGAGAGGCTCGCTGCACAATCGGCCATCTGCAGTGCTCAACAAGCGTGATTTTTTGAACTCGGCCGCGAAAAAGCGTTCGCAAAATTGAAACGAGGACGGAACAGCGAAAACAATACACGAGAAAAACACCGGGGATTTGGCAAATCCGGGTGGATAACTGGAAATTTCCGATATCCGGGCCCATCGGTGATCGGTTTTTACCGATCGGATCGAGCCCGAATCGAATGCGCGCTCGGATATGGTCTGATATCCGACGGAATGACGGGCCAATAATTCGACGGTAATTCAACGTCCGCGTAAGATGCGTCTCGAGCTCTGATAACGGAGAAAGCTTTTTACGACTGGCATTCGAGCCGAGCGGGGACCGTTCGTAAATTCGACCTTAGACAATCGCGAAAAGCCAACCTGGAATCCTTGAACAATGCCGACTAAAAAGTATAGTTGCCAATTTCCCATCTGCCACGAAGCTTCACCGCATCTAACATGAAAATCTACACTACCCTGCGAAGATAAAAGCTTCGCCACTTATGGACAAATTCTCCTTTCATATTTAGTTACACAACAGAAATTAAAAATGCCGGATGTTCGAATCTACGAAGCATCTAAAAGTCGTAAAAATCGTTGCGGGCCTCGGACATTGGTAAATGAATAATTTTAGTAAAATTAGTTATTACTAAAATTAGTAATAACAATGATTGTAATAATAATGATAGTAATAACAAGGTTTTCCAGCGAGTGAGAGCTCTTTGAAAGGGCAGCGCGTAACGGGAGCATTATGAATTGCCTTCAGCAGGAAAATCATACTTAACGGGGGCACAAAGTCGACCTCTACAGACGGTAGTCCCGCAACGTCTGTCAGAAAGTAACGAACTTTTAGCTGCAGACGATCTCGCGGACCTTTGAGCGCATCCAGGTCATCGTAAAAAGTTATGCAACCAGGGCGATGTATGTTGTTAACGTGCAGTTATCGTCGTTTTTCCGCGACGCTTTTCCGGAACGCGAAAACTGTTCCGTCGAACTGCGCGCAGTTCGGAGGCCTGGAGGGAAAAAAATTCAGTTTCTATTAATTGCGGTTGGAAAAGCGCGGAACAACTGTGCCTGAATATCTGCGTATATCTGCGTGCAACGTTGGTGCTTGCAGTTTAATGTCTCAGAAAGGGTATAGTCAGACAAGACAGTCAAAACCATACTGTGTGAATTTTTAACTCTATACCTCGATCGAAAGGGTAGTTATGGGATAAAAAGAAATAAATCGTATTTGATCTACTTTCCTTAGTTAATGATTCTTTAAAATTCTAAAAAAATCTAAGGTATGTAACAAAACCCAAATACATACTCTTCCATGCATTTCAGACTTTTTAAATTGAAAATCGTGTTTGTAAAAGATCAAAAATCTCGAAAAAATAGAAATTTCGCATGGAAGTTCTAGAGCGAAAATATTTTTACAGTACCTATTATTAAATGCATTTTTACTGACATTATTTATAGTATTGCTACGATTAGGGTAGTATTTGTTGATCGACATGGTTCGAAAAAGTTACGGCACGTCGATCTCAATTCAACTTTGCTGCCATTTTTATTTTCAAGAAAAAACGTATTGCAATCTGTATTTCCTATATTTTCTCTCGTTTGACCGGGATTTCCATCGAAAAAAATGACCTTTTCCTGTTACCCCTTTAACAGTTTCGTTACAATCCTTTTTTCTCGAGGTTCAATCCTAAATTGAACGTATTGCCTACAGCACGTTTCATAAAACAAATTTCGATTTTTCATTGCTCTCTTTTTCGATTCAAGACTAAATAAAGGAAGGTTTGTCAAAGAGAACTTTTCGAACATCGCTGCGTGCCGCCATTTCGTAACTACCTAGAAATCCCTAAAAAATTGTGTCAATACTATAAAGTAGCAGTACGCACTGTGCAAAAGGAAAATTCTGTAGCGCGTCGCAATTCCTCAAAATAAATTATTTACCTTTCACACGGCGAAACGAATGTCCTGCGAAATGGACTGTTCAAACATCGTCGCGTACCGCCATTTTGTAGCGACCTACAAATCCGTAAAAAAATGGTGTCCACATTAAAATGTAGCAGCATGCAATGCCCCAAAGGAGAATTCTCTAACGCCTCGCGATTCCTCAGAATTAATTGCTAAATATTTCAGAGTTTCAGCAATTTGTCTTGCTGGGCCGGCTAGCAAAATGGCTTCGTTTGCCAGTTTTTGTTTACAGATCACTGGGCGAGCAAAAATTTTGCTTGGGGACCGAATAAGCGCACGCGCGTGTAATCTTAAAGCCAAGTGTAAATAAGTCAGCTGTGAAACACGGGACAGAGGACGTTTATAAAAAAAGAAAAAGGGCCGTTAAGCGAGGCGCTTTAGTTGAGTTCGCGCACTTTTTTCTACTGTCCTCGTAAAATCATTTTTTCCTTCTATCTTTTTCGCTCGTCCCAACGTTATGAGCAAAAGTACAGGGATTTTAACACGGAGCGGCAGACTCGCGAGTGTCTCGGTACCTAACGAAAAATAACCAAAAAAAAGCTGTAAATTACAGGCCTCGCAACAATATCGTTCGTATTTTTTTCCCCATCCTCCTTCTCAAATAAAGCTTTTTTTTTTCGAAACGAAGCGGAGCGCGCTGTCGGCCGGAATATCGATAAAAATAATAAAGCGAATTTAAATAACAAACATATTAAAATGCGCGAAACTGAAATAATAGATCCGGCACCGTTTTCCCCCTGGTAGAGAATTTTTATTGCGCCGCAATTACGCTTTGAAAAGCCATCGCCGAGGAGAGAACAGAAATGTATACAGGGTGTTTTGCAGAATTTTTTACTTCGAAATATTTTTGTTATTTTTCGTGTTCTGCGAAATTTCCGTGGCACGAATTAATTCAATGCACTAGGATACATTACAGTGTACTATATATCAGAATGTACTATAATGCACATGAATACACCAGCACAATATGTACTATAATGTGCACGAATATACCAGAATATATTAAAACATACTACAATATATACAAATATATCAAAATGCGCCAGAATATATGACAATCTACATGAATATACCAGAAAATGCTGTAACGTACAAAATATAATATATATTATGATAAATGTACAATAATTGAATAGGACACTCTGTATATTGCGAGATGCGTTAATGGAAGAGCTCGGATGATATTACAATATTTTTGCTGCGTTTATCCGACGCACAAACACCGTGCTCGAAAAATTACACGATCAAAGGGAAATTCGATTCAGAGACTTTCTCCCGTTACAAGGGAATTTGCGAACCAGCTGGACCCTGGAAAATTTTGTCACGAGTCTCCGCTCGCTTTGTAATTAAGAGACAGTCTTTGTGAAGATTTGGATTTTTCCAAACTTCATTATACATTCAGTATAGATTCAGAGAAAAATTTATTCACCCGTTACGTGTGCCCCCGATACCAATAATTGTTTTTCTTTGTTCCACATTGTCGATTAATAATTCCATTATTAATCATCGGTACAATTGTATCATAATGTTATGTAAAATACTGTTCGGATTGTAAATTAATTATTTAACACCGCTTCAACCACTCGCGTAGGTAATTAGCAATCTTATGATGAAATTTATTATTTATTATATTATTTGATACGCTTCAGATAATACAATAAATTTTTCAACGCATTTCATTGGAAAACATTTCAATTGCAATTGGTCGAAATTGCAGAACTTTTTTCTGATCGTATATTGAAAATTTAAGCAATATGTTCTGTGGATCCGTATCGATTATGCGTATTTTGGAAACGTCAACAAAACTGTTTCGTGCAGGAAAAAGTAATAAGCAGTTGAAAATTTATTACAATTATAGATCATTGCAACGTTACCCAATTTCTATGGTGGTTTCAGAATATATACAGGGTGAACCGTAAATATAGAAGAAATTTGAAGTGGGAGATTCCTGAGGCTAATTCTAAGTAACTTTTTCCTTTGCCAATTCTCGATTCGACGTTTCGTTATCGAGTTATTATAAAGAAACACGAACCAATCAGAGCGTGCCGAGGCCAGCGTGACGCCCAAGTCCCGAAAACAATGGCGGCTGGTCCAGGAGTGTGTCTCGAATCTATACGACTTCACACTTTTCCATTAGTAACTCGAGAACGAAACGTCGAATCGCGTTCTGGCAAAGGAAAATGTTATTCTAAAATGTCTCTGGAATTTCCCATTTAAATTTTGTATTTGATATATTTGGCACCGAACGACTTCACACTTTCTCGTTAATAAGTCGAAAACGAAGCACCGGATGGTGAACCAGCGAAGGAAAGTTGTGACGAAAATTAGTTGAGGAATGTTCCACTTGAAAATGTGTATTTTCAATGTTGAATATGGTACTTGTGGAAAGGTTGTACGCAGGTTTTTGCGTGATCGCGTGAGTCCAGTGACCACGGACAAATTCGGCTGTCGAGCAACAGCGAGAGAAAAAAGGGGATTGGAAAGATTGAACGACAGATGTAGGAAGTGTGACTGGGAATACGAAAGTTCGGATGAACGCAATCGACGGGCTACGTCGAAAGTCCCGGGAGCGGAAATACGGCTGAAATTCTGCGGAAATAGACGCCTACGTGGTGAGACGGCTGACATTGACGATCGGAGTCGACACATGGAACGCGGCCTCGTCTCTTCGGATCCTCGGATCTGAAGATTCCTTTCCCGGCGCGGGAATCCAGCCGCAAAAAGTGCATCCGAAGGAAAATGCCATTTACAACATCCGCGGGCGCCTGTCGACGTTTCCGCGAGACAACCGCCGCCGCGGATTGCGCCATTTCTCTGAAATTATCTCGCGTTTCTCATCGACCCATCTTCCTTTAATTTTCCTCGTGTCTCTGGAATACGATGGACACGTCGCAATATTTGTCAGCAGCCATTTTTCGCGCTTCGTCCCGTTCACCGTTGCACAGGGTGGGCCACTTAAAACGATTTCGAATCAATTATTTCAACCAATTATTTGGTTGAATAATTTCAATAAATTATTTCAATGATTTCCTCCACCGAGATAAAAGTATAAATTTCATTTGATGCAATTTTATCCCTAAGATCCTACAATAATAATACCGATAGTAATAACAAGGACCTGGTATATGATAAAAAAATTATTAAAACTTTGAATCCAAAAATTCCGACTGCCTCGGCTTGTGTATTTGAAAGTTGAAAATGTTCAGTTGCAAAATGCGCAGCCAAAAATCATAAAAATCGATGAGAGCGTAGCATGTCGAAAGGTTCGCCATTAATATTGTTGTTATTGTTAAGGATGGGCGTTGTTGGCCGTAAGGCGTGCATTTCCTCCGGATAAATAATTTGAACACGAAACAGCCATTCGCCGGGATACGTCTAACGAGGCGGTTCCCGGCTACTTTTCCTGCTTTATGGAAACACGCCGAACTCATTTGGATTTAACCTAGTTTCGCCTGCGGAGATCACGCGGGAATATGCTCGCGAACGAACAAACTACTTCCCCGAAAGAGACCGCCGAAACAGTCCCCACCAAATAATTATATTCTTCGCGCTCGTTGCGAAGAATTTTTTGTCAGAAACTTTTCAACGCGCCGCGCGATGACCGAAATTCGCAACAGCGGACCACCGCCGCCGCGTCGCTGCGAACCCGCCCGAACACGGAGATGTTCCATTAATTCAGGATTAAATCAACTATTTCGCCGAAAGTTTATTGCTTCCTGCTGAACTTTTTCCGGGTAAACTCGTGTGCATCTTACTACGAACTTTTATAATTGCCCCATGTATCATCGTGCGAACGGCGAAGAATAAAATTGTTCGAAGGTGCGAGTATTATTATAAATTCCGGCGAAGAAAGATTCGCATAATTTATACGATCGAAGCGCGAGAATTTATTAAAATTAATAAGGTGAAGAAATCTTGTATAGGGTTAACAGCATCTGGGTCTAATTTTTTAAATATAATTACATGGTCACAGTGTTGCAAATAAATATAGCATCATATTTCCAAGAGTCTACAGTATCGTTCAACGTAAAAAAACATCCACCTCGATTTTGCAATTAAAGCACAAAAAATTATTAAAATTGATAAGGGTGTAAGAAAGCTTGACGAGTCGATGGCGTCCGACTTTGGACATATTTTAATAGAAAAACAGAATGTGTACTGTAAGCAATTATTTATATGTGAAATATTATTTGTGGAATGAAACTTTATTTCGCTGCACAGCTGGAATCACTATAATTGTTTAATCTTGTAAACTTTCTGATAGAAAGGAAAACGTGCATTCGTTGATAAGAGAAAACAGTTTGCGTCGGTTTGAAGGAAATAAACACCGTTTCGCATTTAGCGAGTGGTCTCTGAAGTTTTTGTTTCAACAATGGAAGAAGGGTGGAAAGAAGAAAATTAGACGAATGAGAATTTTTTTGTAGAAAAAAAGAAGAACCATTATCACGTGAGAGGAAAGGGGATGAACTTTCCACTAAGCTGATAATTCAGCTGGGTCACCGAACAGCAAGACTTTCCTGGTTCTTCGGATTTACCGGGAATTCGATCGGGGTATAATATATCACTCGAGATTCACGGGGGCGACCAACGATTTCAAGGATCCCGATACTTTGGATACGTTTTACGAGAACTGGCCCTTTCGGAACGACTGACCTAAAAGCAGAAGCAGCGAGAGGACGAAGCGACCGCCTTATCGTGCGTTCACGACTGACCCAACCCGTGATGTACGGTCGTATAAGAAGCCTCGACGACCAACGACAGGACTCCATGTGAAAATAACCCGGTGGCTGTTGCGTTTTATAGACGGATCGCCTTCAACTTTTCGAACAAAGGTCGAGACATTCGAAACGGACGCACGATAAACTTCATCGGCAACGGAATAACTTGGTTTTCGAGTGTAGCTATGCTGAAAGTCCTGATAAAATGCGAAACATCCTCGTGAGTCTGCTGAATACAAACGTAATACCAAAGAAGCCTGAAAAGAGTTGACAATCTTTTAACGTGTCCGCGACAAACAATTTTGCAATTCGTTTCTCTCTGTTAAAACTGTCTTAGGACAATTGTTGTAGTTGTAATTGTACAACAATTGTTGTAAGACAATTTTTAAATTGAACCTGCCTATGTTAACACTTTATCGACCGGCGACTATTTCAGAATTTTTGTAAGGCCCATGATCCATGACTGAAAACTTTTTACTAGCTCTTTCAATGCTGACGACAATTTTTATTGCGAATCAACAATGCATACCCAATAATATTGTCTAATAATGTTGTTAGAAATTCGAATGTAAAAATAGAATTTTAAGCTTCATTTTGAAAGAGGTCCATGATCCATGACTGAAAACTTTTTAATGGCTCCTTCAAGGCTGACAGCAATTTTTATTGCGGATCAGCAATGCATCCCCAATAATATTGTCTAATAATGTTGTTAGAAATTCGAATGTAAAAATAGAATTTTAAGCTTCATTTGGAAAGAGGTCCATGACCCATGACTGAAAACTTTTTAATGGCTCCTTCAAGGCTGACAGCAATTTTTATTGCGGATCAGCAATGCATCCCCAATAATATTGTCTAATAATGTTGTTACAAATTCGAATGTAAAAATAGAATTTTAAGCTTCATTTGGAAAGAGGTCCATGACCCATGACTGAAAACTTTTTAATGGCTCCTTCAAGGCTGATAGCAATTTTTATTACGGATCAGCAATGCATCCCCAATAATATTGTCTAATAATGTTGTTAGAAATTCGAATGTAAAAATAGAATTTTAAGCTTCATTTCGATACAGCGCGAATATTGAATAGCCTAATAATAGGCTTCCGGTCGATAAAGTGTTAAAACTGCCTTGTAAATAATTGTGAAGAGAAATGGAGGTGGCTCTGGATACGGATAGAATTACCAAACTTTTATACTTGCTTCTAGGTTATAAAATCGTAAGCTTTGACAATGGTTAGAATTATTGAAAGCGGAACAACATTATAGAAAATTCTGCAAAGTTCCTTACTCTACTAAAACTGCCTTGTAAAAAATTGCGGAACGAAACGAAGACCGGAAGGACCTGAAAGAAATTATGAATATTCCGTCCCAGTGTTTCAGTACTATATTAAAATTCTCCTATTAAAAGATTGTTTGTGTTTGGTTACTTTAAAAAATATCAAGGTAATACTGAGGAGATTCGTTGGACTTAACCAGTGTTTTTATAATGCTAGCAAAAAGGGTACTACCAACAATTTTGCAGTGGGCCTCTCGGTAAGAAAACAGTCTTGTAAAAATATTTGCGAAAATAAATCGAAGACCGGAAGGGCACGAATGAAATTACGAATCTTCTATCTTTGCTTTTCAATAGTGTATTAAAATTCTCCAACTAAAAGATTGTTTGTATTTTATTACTTTAAAAAATATCAAGATAATACTGAGGAGATTCGTTAGACTTAACCAGTGTTTTATAATGCTAGCAAAAAGGGTACTACCAACAATTTTGCAGTGGGCTTCTCGGTAAGAAAACTGTCTTGTAAAAATGTTTGCGAAAATAAATCGAAGATGCGGAAAGGCATGAATGAAATTACGAATCTTCTATCTTTGCTTTTCAATAGTGTATTAAAATTCTCCAACTAAAAGATTGTTTGTGTTTTGTTACTTTAAAAAATATCAAGATAATACTGAGGAGATTCGTTGGACTTAACCAGTGTTTTTATAATGCTAGCAAGAAGAGTACTACCAACAATTTTGCAGTGGGCCTCTCGGTAAGAAAACTGTCTTGTAAAAATGTTTGCGAAAATAAATCGAAGATGCGGAAAGGCACGAATGAAATTACGAATCTTCTATCTTTGCTTTTCAATAGTGTATTAAAATTCTCCAACTAAAAGATTGTTTGTATTTTATTACTTTAAAAAATATCAAGATAATACTGAGGAGATTCGTTAGACTTAACCAGTGTTTTATAATGCTAGCAAGAAGAGTAACTGTTTTGTAAAAATGTTTGCGAAAATAAATCGAAGACCGGAAGGGCACGAATGAAATTACGAATCTTCTATCTTTGCTTTTCAATAGTGTATTAAAATTCTCCAACTAAAAGATTCTTTGTGTTTTGTTACTTTAAAAAATATTAACAGAATACTGAAAGGGTTAGATAGACTTAACCAGTTTTTTTACAATGCCAGTAAAAGAGTGTTAAACTTGTAACGAGCGTCTCCGCATTAAAACTGTCTTAAGGAAAGATTGCGAGGAGAAATAAAGATCGGAAGGGTTCTGAAAAAATGATGAACCTTCCGTCCTCGTTTTCCGATAGAATATTAATGTTCTGGAGGATATTAAAATTCTCGTATTAAAAAATTAGTAGAAAGTAAAGCTGTTGCCGTGCATCGTCGTCGCGAGGAAACAGGAAACAGGAAAGTACGGGAAAATGCAAGGGGGCAGGAAAATGTCCGGGCTTTTAGCGCACGAACAATATCCCACAGCGTTGCGAGCATCCCCGGCACCGTTACGTTTCGAAGTTTTATCATTTTTCCTTATTTCGAAAAGTTTCCGGGGCCCGGCGGGACTGGCTCGCTGAGCGTTAGAACGTTTATTAGCATCCTGACGGCACACGCTCGATATTATCGTTCCCGGCAAACTCCGCTTGTGCAGACCGTTTCGCCGTAAAGTTACAACGCCAGTCCCCCAACGACTTCATTAAATAATACCGCGGACGAATCGCTTAACGCGGCCATGCTCGACCGTTCTTTTCCTCGGGCCACAATGTTTGTCTCGTTATGAGAGCCGCAGCTTAGTAGCCACGTTATACGTATGCCGATAAGCAATGGCCATAAATAGTTCGAGATATTGTTAACGACTCTGCCTTATAACTAAATTAATTTTCAGGCTACGACTACTTTCTCTCGAGCACAGCATACGATCGGTATTTCTTAAGATTCTTTACAACCAGAGGTTGCATTTAAAAATTGGAAAAAATTCTAGAATATGCGGTACGATGCCCGTAATACGTCAGATGTTTTTTAGAATTTTTCTTTATGGAATTGAATGGGGAAAATGGCGCCTCGTAATACTATTTTGAATCTTGTTGCTTTTTCAATTGTTTACAACCAGAATTTGCAATTAAAAATTGTTTAAAATTCTCGAATGTAGGATATGATATACAGATTGCATTAGAATTTCTTTTAGAATTCTTTTATGCAGTTGAATGGGGAAACGGAGGGAAAAACCGGATTTTTCTTCGAACCCCTAACTACCCTTACGGACGGGTTCTTTCTGGATAAGTTATCGAGCAAGCAACGTCCGGTAAAAATCGAGTAAAGGGTTTGCATACCTTTTCCGGCTAGATTAGTCATGCCGAACCTTTTTTTTCCTGGAACGACATGCATACGTTTGTCTCGTTACGCTGCCCGCAGGTTGAGTATGGCTGGTTTAACGACTCCGAGGGCACTTCGAGGACTAAATTGAAACCAGTATCGATCCCTCGTACCGTGACCACAACTTCAACATTTTATGACCGTTGTAACGTCGCATTCGGGTAGGATTAAACTTCCCATGCTTGATGAAATTGTGAATAGATTTAACCGTTTCGAGTGCGACGTCGTTAACTCGCTAATTTCTTCCGGAAACTCATCAATTTTTCCACCGGATTTTATGCATTCATGGTAAAAACGAAAAGATGCAATTCAACGGAGATAGATTACAAGGATTTTAATGCTTCACTGGATTATCCAAATTATTAAACGAGGAAAGAAGCTCTCCATCGTTCGAATCGATGCAAACAATTTCCGACGGTATTAAGAATTTTTTACGCTTCGATTGCAAAGCCTGGGTGAATCCTTTCTCTGCAGGATAATACTGTACAGACTTGTACATTTTCTGATATATTTATTCGTTACATTAGAATTGTTTTGGCGGACTTAATTTGAACGATCAAAAAATATTCTAAAATATTTCGTTTCTGTTGTTAATAATGCAGCGGCAAAACGACGCACGCGCGTTTTCTATTTCTACCAGGAAATTTGAGGGTTAGGGAAATTTTGATGAGCCCAGCAAGAGAAGATAATACGCGAAGATTATTTCGCGGATATATTTCACGTTGGTTCGCAATTTCGATTTTGGATTTTAATTCGAACGAAAAGTTTCAAATATTGCGTGCACCGCCTCGGGCGCGGTGGTTTTCCGGAACGTATAATTACGACAATGTACAATCGGAATTTCATTACCGGGATTAGCAAGTAATTAATTTACTATCCTGCGAGATTTAGTTCGCAGCTCGTTAAAGTTTCCTTTCTCGCTGCGTTCCACGAAAATCGGATGATTAAACCGCCAGCTAGCCCGACAGTCCGTATTACTTTCGCTCGAACAAGAGAGAGAGGAAACTGAAAATTTGCTGCCCTACGGGAGCGTTAAAAATACGAACGGGAGAACGAGACGAAAATAAAAGGGTGGAGTTGCTGGAAAAATGAGAGGTCGGTTATTTATGTATGTACCACGCGAGGAAAAAGATATACAGTTCGGTGTAGAAGTAGTTGGAAGATTGTTACCAACCGTGCTCCCTCTAAACACAATTTCCCTCTCTTTGTTTTTGCTGCACCGTTCCGATCAACGCTTTGCCGGCCGCTGTCACGCTCGCGTGACTTATTTTCATTAACGATGATACTTCATATCGAAGCTTGTACATGTAGACGCACCATCGAAGACCAAGACTTTACGATTAGGGAACATTGGTTGCCTTCTTTAACCCTTTGCACTCGAATGGCCACTCTGAGGTGCCAGTAAAAATTGCCACACCACTGTTTAAAACAATTTCTATATCGCTCTGCTTGCATCCAAGGAATTCTTAAAAAATGTAATTATTGCAATTACGAGTAATAGTAAAATTACCCACGTGCGGAAGATGAAATGCATCGTGTAAAATGAGTATATTCTAAGTCAGAAGAATGCCTAAGTTTTCGAGTTGAATGGCGACTCTGAGGCGCCAGTAAAAATTGCCACACCACTGTTTAAAACAATTTCTATATCGCTCTGCTTGCATCCAAGGAATTCTTAAAAAATGTAATTATTGCAAGGACGAGTAATAGTAAAATTACCCACGTGCGTAAGATGAAATGCATCGT
Source organism: Agapostemon virescens (assembly GCA_028453745.1). Taxonomy (NCBI): domain Eukaryota; kingdom Metazoa; phylum Arthropoda; class Insecta; order Hymenoptera; family Halictidae; genus Agapostemon; species Agapostemon virescens. The sequence continues at coordinate 19,579,173 of CM052099.1, forward strand.
GTAAAATGAGTATATTCTAAGTCAGAAGAATGCCTAAGTTTTCGAGTTGAATGGCGACTCTGAGGCGCCAGTAAACATTGCCACACCACTGTTTAAAACAATTTCTATATCGCTCTGCTTGCATCCAAGGAATTCTTAAAAAATGTAATTATTGCAAGGACGAGTAATAGTAAAATTACCCACGTGCGTAAGATGAAATGCATCGTGTAAAATGAGTATATTCTAAGTCAGAAGAATGCCTAAGTTTTCGAGTTAAAGCAGGTTAACCCTTTGCACTCGAATGGCGCCTCTAAGGCGACACCAAAGCTTGCCATACTATTATTTAAACAACTCTTACATCGCTAGGTTTGCAATTGCGAAATCGACAAAACTGTTAAAGTTCTAAGTACGAGTCATAGTAATTAATTTCGTATGAACGAAAGGAAATGGACTATCTACAGTGGAGCTATTATAGACAAAAATATTGTTTCAATTTTGGGGTGGAATTGCTTCGAGTGCAAAGGGTTAATAATAATTACATTGCAACTGACTATGTTGCGAACAATCGGGTAAGTATCACCGTTGACGAGTAGCAATGGAGCAAGTATTCTGCATGGAGTTTTCCGAACGTAAAACACTTTACATAAACCAACGGTGAATTTTTCAAAAATTCTCGTGGACGCCTTTTGTAATATCGAACTGCGTTCGTACACGAACAACGAAGTAGAACAGTGTAGAAATAAAAAGCACACTGTATTCAAATGCTGGGGTGCTAGAATACGAGTGCAGAACGCTTCGAGTGCATAATATGCTCTGGAGTATCGAACGTCAGAAATAGAAGAATACCTTGGCTCTGGCAAAGAATTATGTTTACACGAGGTTTCCCGGCGAACGTATTTCCACCGGTAGCAGACACGGGAACTCAAGAACAGTGTACAACGAGATCAAGTTTCAAACGAATAATTAAGACATTGAAAATTCTTCGGTTTTATTTTTTACCGAAATTCCTTCGCTATCCGCTCTCATAAACAGTCGCACAGGACTCGACGCGCGCTCGAGCAAAGCAGAAAGTCGATTCCACGGGCAGAAAGATCGATCTCGTAAATTGCCTCTCCAGACTAGACTTTTTCAGTGAATTGACAATGTTTTTAATGGTTAGTGATAACACACTGTCCATTAGGACTCGTTCTTGCACGATCGAGTCGATTATTTTCGAGAATCGATTCTTTGCGTAAGGGTTGAAGATCCTTGCATGAAAGAATACTATTGGATGGCTAAAAAGAAGTTGATTCCATTTGGGACAATTCTTTCGCGAAGAACACAGAGGTTTGTTCCCATTACTACTGCTACTACTACTATAGAATATAAAAGTTATTTTTAGATTATTTTATATTATCCAAATTAATACTATTAACACTTCATCGACCGGAAGCCTATTATTAGGCTTTTCGATATTCGCGCTGTATCAAAATGAAGCTTAAAATTCTACTTTTACATTCGAATTTGTAACAATATTATTGGGGATGCATTGTTGATTCGCAATAAAAATTGCTGTCAGCGTTGAAGGAGCCATTAAAAAGTTTTCAGTCATGGATCGTGGGCTTTGCAAAAATTCTGAAATAGTCGCCGGTCGATAAAGTGTTAAATCACCCAAGTAACACTTGGGTGTCGATTTAGCAAAGTATCAATTTATGGAAATAGTAACATATAAAGTAACCTAATCCAAACCACTGTATCGAATCACTGAAACGCTATGATCTTAAATTACCAAACAACCACAGTACGAGAGCACGCGAGACAACCTCTACCCGTAATACTACCTGGAAAAATGTACATATATACAGTAGCTCACGAAAGTATTCGGACACTCTTCAGTCCTAAATAACTTTTTAAGGATTCAACCAAACGACTTGACTTTTCTGGAGCAACTAGAAGTATTGATTTACTAAATGATACGCAAGAATAATTTAGAAACAATTCTAATTGGAAGAAACTACAAGAAAAAATAAAAAAGACATTTTTTAAAACATTTTTATTTTAACTCTTAATGAAAATTTAAAATATGCATCTTGCAGACCTATGTTAGTTATACGCATGCTGAAAATTTCATTGAAATCGATTAGCGCATAAAAAAACGACACGCGTAGAAAGTTGTAAGAATTTGTGGAGTTTAAACAGAAACTGACCGAATATCGTGAAAAATTGCGATTTTCACCATTTTTGATGGCGTGCAGCTCGTGTGTACGTCGATCGATTTCAATGAATTTTTCTGCATGCGAATAATTATCATAGATCTACAAAATAAGGCTTTAAAATTTTTTATACGTGACTCAAATGAAAAATGTTTAAAGAATGTTTTTTATATTTTTCATGTAATTCATACCAATTGCAACTGTTACAAAATCCTTTTCGCATATCATTTAGTAAATCAATGGTTCTAATTGCTCCAGAAAAATCAAGACGTTTGGTTCAATCTTAAAAATGTTATACAAATTCAAAGAGTGTCCGAATACTTTCGTGAGCTACTGTAATTCTCTAGGTACATGCTCGTTTGTTATCACTTCGCCGATACTTGAAAGACTTTTCAATGTCCCGAGCTTCTTCGCGGCGCGCCATCGGTTCGCGTGTGACGTGACGCGCAGCCAATAGAAATCATTACAGTAGAACAAACATTCGAAATCCTGGTTTCGCATTTGCACTATCGATATCCGCTCGAGAAAGCGTTCCGCTGTTCCCGAGAGCTTAATTCGTCGCACGCGACGAGCGTATTAGAGCAAACAATCTTGCCGCGGTGCTTGAAATATGTGTTCCGTTCGCGTCGAACAACTGAATATTTCACGACCGGCTGGATGATTAACGGGACACCTTACCGGGTTTCATAGACTTCCCGGCAAAAAACCGTTCTAACGCACGGGATCGAATGGAAAACCGAGTTACCGGTTTGCATGCGTTATTCCGCGCTCTAGATATATAACACCCGCTGGCGTGTGCTGGAAACTCCTCCGTCCAGTCCTGATATTAATCCCGTCAAGAGTCCGTTCCCTGAAATTGGAACGGAGCGGGAAAGCTGCGGAACGTCGCGGGACGAAACATTCAAGAATATTGTCAAATGTAACGTTGCAAAATAAAGTCCAGCGAACCTGGAATTCTGGAGATAAAAATGTAGAGGAAAATTTATGCCGTGGAACGTTGGCTCTGATGCGTGGCCACGGGGACGACGGAAAAAGTCGGACAACTTTATATGAAAATATAGAATTTTAAAAAGATCCGATAGAACAAATATAGTAGATGTTAATTAATTTTTAACGTTCGTAACTGGACCGCGTATTTTACGCGTTCGTAGCAGAAACGGGTGATGGATATATAAAGGAGGAGATAGGTTAAAGGAGATTAGTTGGATGGTTAAAGAGATAGGTTATGTGGGAGATTGGTTCTGATAGTGAGATAGATTATGTAGGATGTAGATATGCAGCAAATAAATTTATAAAGAGGAGATTAGTTGGATAGTTAAATAAATAGATTATGTAGGATGTAGATAGACAGACAGAAGATAGATTTAAAAATAGATAATTAAGAATCAAATGGAAAAATAAGAACGAGTTTCATCGGCAAAACTTTTTTTCTGCGTTCATTTGTTACTACTTCTGTTCGATTCTATCTTGCCGTAGGTCGAGTCTCGATTTAAGGAATCAGGATTAACGGGAACTTCTTTATTTATTGGTGATTTATAGCAGGAACGTCCGAACGTCTACTTATCACGCGAAAAGGGGGAGCACAATGACGCGGGCTCCTTTAAGATATTTACTGTAACAAGCTCGCGGGGGTGTGCTCGCAGGGCCGAACAAAGACTCGAAAATTATCCGCATCCTTTTCCCTCCCACGGTCCCACGCCTCCTCGGCAGCTTCCTTACCAGCTAATTCCACGGTTTTACGACCGCCTGAATTATTTGCGCTGTTTCCACTCCGTTGGCCCACCGACAAAGTGTTTTCGGCTCTGTTCGCCTATTCCAGAAGAAACCGCCCTGCCGTGCCGAGCCGCGTGAAACCAAAGATCCCAACCCCCCTGTCCTCGTTTCTTTGGATCGTTCAAGCTCGCCTAAACGAACGAGAAAATTCCCAGGATACCGTCCAGAGCTTTTTATCCTGATTTCGGACACCGACGTACCGCGCATTGAAAAGCCCGTTTTCGGTAAAAATGCCATTATTTCATAATTACACGAACGAACATTTTAAATAAGTTGAGAAAATAATAGGAATTCGATTGCAAATTTTGTTTTTCAGACAGAAAACTCTTCTTTAGACATTCTGCAATGTAAATCAGCCCTTCGTCATCTCCGAGAAATGCCATTTCGGAAAAGAGCAGCTCTCAACGTCCAAACCGACGACAACCCCCGAGATCTCTGGGTTCAACATTAGAAAAAACTAAAAGCGCACCCGTAATGATAGCGTTTTGAGAAAATTCTCATGTCAACTATGAATATCAGGCTTGATAATGCCGTTGTCAGAACCTTAAAAATCTCAAAGGGAGGACCATAAAAAAATCGAAGGTCGAACCCACCTCCGAAACCCGGTTTCGCCACCTCGGTCGAGGCGTACTTAGGCGTGATGCTGCGATCGCAATTCGATTGCGAATTTTACTTTTGAGACAGAAATCTCTTCCGTAGACATTCTGCAAAGTACGCAGCCCTTCGTGATCATGGAAAATGCCATTTTGGAAAAGGGCAGCTCTCAACGTCCAAATCGACGAAAATCCCCGAGATCTCTGGGTCATACTTTTGTGCAAACTTACTGTGCACCCTTAATGATAGCATGTTGACAAAATTCCCACGTTAACTGTGATCATTTAGCTTGACGATGTCGTTGGCAGAACCTTAAAAATCTCATAGGGAGCAAAACCAAAAATCTAAGGGTGAACCCACCTCCGAAACCCGGTTTCGCCACCTAGAGCGGTAGTACTTACAATTAGCTTGACTTGTGAAGTTTTCTAGTTTAAAGGTTAAATGGAAAATGAAATTGAAGCTTAAAAATTCAATGTTTCGAACAGTTTTTCAAGATTAATATTATCAGAAACTATGATTTATATTTGCACAATTATATAAATTAAATCGTAGGGTTTGTAGTTTTTCTGGTTGGCAATTTTTAAAATTTTCCTTACCCTTTGTGACCGAACTTCCAAGCTTTTAATTTAGGAGGTAACATAGGAAATGGAATCACAAAAGCTTGAAATTTCAACGTATCCTACAGAGTTTCTCAACTGAGTACTGCTTTTGAAAACTAAAGTCTAAAGTGGCATAATTGTATGAATTAAATCACGTGACCTTAGTCGCGTAACAAAAAGGAAACGAGGAAACCGGAAGATGGGGTTAGGGACGGCACGGTGAAATCTTCTCTTTACTGTCAACGTTCTGACATCTGCTAGCTTAAAAGAGAAACTAGATCAGTGATCTTTAGAACGGAGCTGGAAACGCAATTACACGAAACGAAATAAATGGTTTCTATACTTTTCTTGATTTACAATATTTTCTGCGACCTCACTTACGAAAGGAGCGATTTCTTTTTAAATATTTTAAAGTTAGACTAAAAATGAAGAAAATGAAATCTCACCGACGCCTGAAATTTAAACGTACTCCGTAGACTGTGCCAACAGCGACGGCGGAGACTATGATCTAAATTGCCGTAATTATTGAAATGAAATTATAGTTCCCTGAAGTTTCTTGGCCCGTGGCCGACGTCTCAATGACTTCTTTATTTTGTGGCTGAACTTTCACGTGTATTAATTCCACTAAGTTAGATTGAAAATTAACAAAAAGAAAAAGGTCAACTAACCAAGGCATGACTTAACAGTACTCTGAAAAGTTTGTCAACACTGACGATAGAAATTACGGTCTACATTGTTGTAATTATGCGAGCTAGTGAATTTCTGAAAGTTTCAGGCTGCAGCGATTGCTTGAAATTTTTCTTTGCTTCCTGGATAAACTTCAAACCTTAGCCGCGCAGTGTTTTAATTTCGGGAAATTAGATTGAGCACGATGGCGATAAGTCCAACTTTTCTGGATGATTTGAAGGACAAGTATAATCTATCAACTAAACAATTTTATATAATAAACATAAACTCTAATTATGGTAAATAAGACTATGCCTATTTTCTTGTATTTTAGAAGTGTGTGCATGCTATAAATACACGAAGATCCGTCGATCGTAAAATAATTAATTATGAATACTAAACTAAATTTTTAAAGAAAATATTGAAATTATACAGACTCGATATAAAAAATATAAACGATTTATAGTACTTTTTTTCAATCGTTTGTAAAATTGTATTCTTCAAATGTTAGACAATTCGATAGCCGTGGATAATCTCTAGCGACAGATTGCAATTGAGAAAGGTGCAGCATGTAATACGGAAAACGGAAAATGTGGAACGTTCGAATTGGCGGCTGCATCAGGTGGGAAGTAAATACGATTGGTCAATTGGAAATACCGAACGATATGTCATTTGGCACGTCCGGCCATTACTGGAATGATCCGAAGTTCCTTTAACAGGTATTCCGGTCATCAACATTCCGCGCACATGCTTGGGACACTCACACACACGGAGATAACACGATCAAATGCTGTAACACGTTTATTTGTGTGCGTGCTGTAACAAACGCTGTTCTACGAGCAAATCGTTCCTACCTCGTTTGTGTTTGCTAATTGTTAATTGTTTGTTAATTGCGATACTGAAATTGACGGAACCATTCGATCCTAATTTTTCCAACCTAGTTTCCCCTTTGCTGGCAAAATTAACGCAATGGCGCGAAGCATCGACATAATTAAAAGATAAATAATTAATTTATAAGTTTGTTGTTTAGAATTATTATTCGAGCAATATGCAAACCATACCGTTCACCCAGAAAATTTATGCAAAAACAATAGGAAATTCCAAAGGCAATTCTAAGCAACATTTTCCTTCGCCAGTTTGCGATTGGATGTTTCGTTTTCTAGTTATTAACGGACAACACTGGCCAATCGGAGCGCGGCTTGGATTGACGTATGCCAGCGTGGCACCGCCTCTTGGGAAGAATGTCGGCTGGTCTAAGAGAGCGTAATACCTTGAACCAATGCACAGACACGCTTTAATTTATGTAATTATGGCAATATAAATCATAGATTCCTCCTGAGCCTAACCTGCTACGATCTAACCTCAATTAAAAAGTTGTAGAACTTAATACGAGGATTAGAGAATTTTCGAGCTGAGATACGGTTAAGGAACCATGATTTAATTTACATAACTATGCCAATATAAATCATAGCTCTCTCCTGAGTCTAACGTCCTACCGTCTAACATCCTACCATCTAACCTCAATTAAAAAGTTGCAGAACCGAACAACGCT
>CM052099.1:19646393-19657471 GCA_028453745.1 Agapostemon virescens
CGCGTAAGAACGAACGGGAACAAAACGAGGAGCTCGAAGAGAGCAAAACGAACCGGCGGAGAAAGGGCGGAAATTTCGCAATGGTTGACAGTGACGGTGGCCTATAAATAAATAGTCGAGCAAAGTTGCAGGAACAAGGACCAGCGGCGAGACCGGAGAGAACACGTGTGTGCTATCTCTAATTTTTCGAGCGCGCGTCGTTGCAATTTTGTAATCGGTATCGCGCGACGGCAGGGACAATAAATAAATTGCAACTGTTGCAGTTGAATCGATATTTCCCGCGTTATCCATTTGCGATTTTATGCGTGGACAGTTTACGGCAGTTACGGCTTTGCACTCTCTAGAAGGGAACTATTTTTATGGAAAATTGTAGCGCATTATGTAAACATTTCCAGGCTCGACGACATTTTTCACACCGATTACACGGTTGCAGCGAGCTGCGCGCACGAGGACAAGTCTGTAGATCGTTCTCCTTCCACGGAATTCCAAATGAAATTGGAGTCGTTAAGAATTCATTCTGAATTACGTTACCGTCGTTTCGAATTAATTCCGTGAAAACGAAGCGAATTGCTGACTTTTCCTCCTGCATACATCTCGCTGCAACTATGCGGATAGTGCACACATTTGTTTTAGCCCTGCAGGTATTCGCAGGATGGAGAGGGAACTGAAATTTGTAATCAGTATTCTCTATGTAGTACTTTTTTGGATCGCAGACTTCTCCTTTCGCTCACAGCTCGCTGCAAACATGTAGATGGCGCACAAATTTTGTTAGTCCTGGAGATAAACAGAAAATGGCGGGACACTGCCATATGTAATAACAAGCGTGGCAAGGTGTCGTATTATTTCTGTACGATTTCTTAAGTTTGTCTTTTCGAATTAATTCTACAGAATCAGAGTAATCCGCAGACTTCTCCTTTCGCTCACAGCTCGCTGCAACCATGTAGATGGCGCACAAATTTTGTTAGTTCTGGAGATAAACAGAAAATGGCGGGACACTGGCATATGTAATAACAGGCATGGCAAGGTGTCGTATTATTTCTGTACGATTTCTTAAGTTTGTCTTTTCGAATTAATTCTACGGAATCAGAGTAATCCGCAGACTTCTCCTTTCGCTCACAGCTCGCTGCAACCGCACAGTTGGTCTACAAATTTTCGTGAAACGTTCGGACATACTAAAATGGCGGTGGAATTTTCAAAGACGGTTGCACGTCGAATAATAGAGTTTACGGAGTCGGCGTTTCCCAAATGCAATAGCGCGATCGGTTTGATTTTTCGCAAGACGAAATCACAGAGGGGAATTCCCTCTTTTATCAAGAAATTTCAGTTTCTCAGTGTCGGCGGGCGAGCAAGTCGTATAAAAGCAAAATGGCCGCGGCGAGACCATCCACTCCATATCGAGATCGACGTCGTTTCCGTTCGAATGAAATCGACTCGACGAAACGCCGCAGCGCGGCGGCTGCCGGGTAAGATTCGTTCTCCCTTGTATGACAAACGATCAGCCATAACGTCGAATTAACTTCCAACCGGTCGGTGTACGTTTGATTGAGTCCGCCGGACCGTATCCGCCAGGATGCATTCAGCTCTCGATCGAATGCTCGATAGTAATCAATCGACTGTAAAATACTCGCGAGTACGGTAACAAGAGCCAGACGGTTAATCCGATTTTTTCACGCGACGCCATCGCTCCGATCCGTTCGCAAACGACGCGCTAAATCGTGCCGGATTGCTTTCGATCAATCTTCTTTCAAGAGACGACCTCCGAAAGAATATGTGTTTCCAATGAACTCGCGTATTCATTCCGTACACGCGAGACGACGTATCAACTTTTCCTTTTGTCTATAGCTTGCTGCAACCGGCAACATTATGCACGACCTTTTTTAGACTTGAAAACTTTTACAAAATGGCGGACCACTGCATGTAGAGCTTGTATTCTCTATTTCTCGATTTTGTAGATGAACAAGTTGCTCTTTTAGAATTTATTGCGACGAAATGTAACTGCTTGAAGACTTTTCCTTGTACATATAGGTTACTATAACGATGTAATATGGCATACGAATTTTTCGGTTCGAGATTTTTACTTTACGAATACTCTCTACCTATGATTTTACAGATCACGAAGTTTGCCTTTTGCAATTTATTCCAATTTATTCCGAAAAAGCAAACTGCATATTTTTCCTTTTGCATTGAGCTCACTGCAACCGTGTAGATAGTGTAGAAATTTTTTGTAACCTAGAAATATCTATAAAATAGCGATGCACTGTACCCAGAACATCGGAGATCGCCCGTCGAATGAATCTTCGATGTTCCAGTTGAGAAAGTGCGCTTCTGGAATTAATTCTGGAAAATCGGAACGGAGTATCAACTTTTCCTAATATCGCGCGTCTTACTACCACCCTGCAATTGACATAAATATTTTTTTCGAATACTTAAGCAATCCCAAAACGAGCATGCATAACAATCTGATAAAGCTGTGCTTCCTAGTCGTAGACTCTCCGCCGCATTTCCGATTTTATTTCTCATAATCAACTCGGAACATCGTCGTTATCGATTCGAATCGTTCCTCGAGGATCGATAGACGTCGGTTCATTGTGCGAACACATAAAGAAAACAATTTTGCCGATGGAAATCGAACGGATCGGGTGCAACGAGCAACGAGCGAACGAGCGATCGCATTATTTCGCCATTTTCGATAGAAATTCGCTTGAACACCAGGCTCGGTATCGCGATCGCCGATCGGAATGCTGTTCGATAGCATAATCGCGTATTTCAGGAATCTCGTGTCACGCCACCGCGATCACAGTAGCGTCGTCGTCGTCGTCGTCGTTGCTCGCTCGATGGAAACGATGTAAAGCAATTTTCTTCGCGCCCGAGCCGCACGAGAAAAATGCCCGTTGCGACAGAATTAATTGTAGCCGCGCGATTATGCGTTTTAGAAGCTCTTTTTGCGGACACGTCGCGACGGTGCGCACGCTGCGAGCATGCGAATTCCTGCCGGCGATTTATAGTCTTCGCCCTGCTGCACCGTGGTCCGGAACAACAATTAGCAGCCACTAGTAATAATTAGCGAATTTTTACAGTTCATTTGGAATTGTAAAAAATCGGTTTTGCTCTTGCACGCTGAGCCGACACTGTTTCGCAATGTTCCTCGTTCTCCAGTTTATTCGAAATCGCGAACAGTCAGCTGAATTGCGAGTAGAACAAACATACTGAAACATTTCTAATTAACCCTCTGTGGGCCGAATTTTTTTCTTAAATGTAACAAAAATATATGCAACGGAAAATCGACAATTACAAACCTATATATGCAGATGAAAAAGAATTAACCAGTTTATACAATTTTATTATAATTTGTAACTTTACACTTCTGCAACTTCATTTTATTTTTAGAACCTCCTTGTCGGATCACACTGCAGTGTATGTAAATTTATTATATTTAATAACTACTATTAACTACGTAAAATAATGATAAAGAATATTTGATACATTGCTTAATTTATTTAAAGCTAAATACTTGGATCGTGGAAGTATCCGAACACTGAATTCTCGAAAATTGCATTTATTAAAAGTCGAATAATTTCGTAAAAAATGGTCGTACAACCATAAGCCTGGACTCGTTTCAAAGTTTGAAGCCTTTAGTTTGATAATTCGCCGTTCTTTTTATTTTACGATTTTTTTTTCACGACGTGGCGCCCGGGAAACGAGAGCGCGTTTTCGCACGAAAATGCTGTACATTCGAACGGCTGTAAAAGTTTTGGCAAATTTTTCTGGCAACTGCGACCGCAGCAGATTCGAAGATTGAAGCTTCCTTTTTACAACGACGTCTTAAAAATTGACGTACGATTTTTTTCAGCGGTTTTATGGACGTTTGACCGAGCGGTGTATTGGTAGCTTTACGGTCGTACAGGTTCGGCAGTGAGTGTTTCGCGCGACTGAACTTGTCCCTCGGTTTTGTTGCATAAAACGGTGGGAAAAAATCGTACATCAATTTTTAGGAGGTCGGTGCAAAGGGGAGGCTTCGATCTTCAAATCTATGGCAGTCCCATTGACGAAAAAAATTTTTTAAACTTTTTGGAGTCGTTTGAATTTGTTGGATTTTTCAGGAGAAATGGGTCCTCGGTTTTCCATCTGTTAAGTCGTGTAAAAATATCCTGGGACAAAATGAAGTGAACCTTGCCGTAGTAGAGGCTTCAGGCTTTAAAACGAGTCCTCGTTTATGGTTGTGCTGTTTACTTTCGCGAAATTATCGCAATTTGAATAATGACCATTTTTCGAGAATTGAAAATGAAGGGTATAAATAGGTTTCCGAGGGACTGTATACAGGGTGTTCCGTTAAGTTCGATGAAACTTGAACTGGTAGATTCTTGGGACGATTCTAAACGACTTTCTCCTTTGCGGATTCGCGAACCGATGCTTCCTTCGCGAATTATTAACGGAAAAATGTGATGGCGTATCTGGTTCGAGGGTTCCACGCTCTCGCAGAGCAGTCGCCATTTTCTCCGCGAGCTGACGTCACGCTGGCATCGTCCAGCCTCCACTGCGCTCCGATTGGTCCCCGTTTTTCGCTAATAACTTGAAACCGAAACGACAAATTGCGATCTGGCAAAGGAAAATAGTGTTGAAAATCGTCTGAGGAATCTCCTGTTGGAAATTTGTTTGAACTTTCTGGAACACCCTGTATAAAAGCCTGAGCAGTCGAGTATTGATTCGGAAAGAACTTTTCCAAGGTTCTAGAATGTCCCACTGTGAATCGTGGCAGAAAACTAGGATGATCAAAAAACCATTCGGATCCACCGACTACTCTCCCTCGGAAGATTTTGTCACCGAGTTCCCAGGATACTTTAATGCCCTTCTTATTTCGCCCATGTTGCCCAGGCTCCCTTGATCCTTTCCAGATAATGAGTTATCTAGCAGCCCGAAAAGTTAGTTCGCCAAAAACTGTTCGGTTCTTATCGCATCTCCATTGAATTCCAAGCTTGCAGGATTTTATCTCTCACGAGAGAAACGTACCCAGCTTCTTTCTTGCAGTTGTTCATTATTTTGTAGTCTTGATTAGATTGTCCCTCTTTTGGGAATTTCAGGCTTGGAAGAATCTACGCTTCTTTTCATCAAAGCTGAATAAAATACTTTTTGAAATCGTAAATTACAGTTTCTTTTATGGTATTGTATTTGAAGGGAAATATCGTTTTGATATTTTGAAATATTTATTTGATTCTAAAAATAGTGGGAATTTCATTTATGTTTCTCCTTAAACTGTTTTCGTTGTTATGCAATATTGTATTTTTCATTTTACGTAACCAAAATAATATTTCATTTTATGTTGTGGATTACTGAAATAGTTAAAGTTTAACAATTTTAATTACCATCTGTATTTAATTGAGAGAAAGGACATTGAAATGCAACTGGAGAAACGGGGCAGGTATATTAGCGACAATTTTGTCAGACCGTTCTGAAATCGAAACTAATATCGAACGCAACAAAGAGTTGGCTAAATTGGAACGTGTTACACGATCGAAGCAATATTAGCCTTCTGCACTCGAAGCTATTTTCGATCCAGAACATGAACATCTCGTCTAACTAAGAATATTTTCGTGCTACGCTTGAAACCGTGGGATTACCACGACATGGGATTAAACAAATGAAAATATAATAAATTAAATAGTTCTAAATAAATCAAAATTGCCCAGACAACACCATTCCAACGCAGTACCATTTTCCATATCGCTATAATTCACATTGAAAAAGCCATGTATCACACCGTCGTCCTAAAACCAGCTAAATAAAACTCTAAATATATAACTACTCTGTAGGACCAGGAGGTCAAGCAGAAGAAAAACAACGAAATCCAGCGCAAGCTCCTCGAAAACCGTGCTAGCTCCGTAAAGCGAGACAGCCCCGTCTGTGGCCTGAAGCCACCGACAAAGACGCAGCGACTCCTTTCGCAGGAGGCGCCACGTAAAGAGAAGCAAACGCGGAATCATCGAGTAGGCGGCTGTTCAACGGAGCCGAAGATCGGTCCGTCGAACAGAGACCGCAGAAACTCACACCAGCCATCGAATAGCAGGCTCCCTCACTCTTCTCTCTCCTCCCCTGTATCGTTCCGCGCTCCCTCAGGGGCGAGACGAGTGAAAAAGACCGCGAAAGGCTGGAGGGAGAGTGGCCGCACAGAAAACGGGTCCGCGACTGGGTGGAGGAACTAGTCTTACCTAGTAGATCGGCCTGTCTCGGTTCTCCGGCTCGCTTTTGCGTCCGTGGAAGGTAGGTGGGAACCACCGAGTCGGTCAGCGAGAAAGAGAGAAAGAAAAAGAGAAGAGAGAAAGAGAGAGAGAGAGAGAGAGAAAGAGAGAAAGGCGAAGACTGTTCGGAATCGCGTAGTGTCTCCGCTCCCGCCTCGAGTCTTTCCGTCGACTCCGGCAGCGAGCGTCGCGCGGAGAAAGAACGACGACGACGCCGCCGGTCGGACGAATCGAGTCGGTGAAGGGTAAACAAATGCACGTAGTCGAGAGTGCGACGGAATCGAAATCGCAGAGAGTTGGAGCGAACGGTTGGCGGGTCTCGCACCGCTTCTCGGTTGGACGGGGGCCACGGAGGAGAGGGCAAGCCGACGGGGGCCAGACGAGAGGGAAACGAGTCGGAGGGAGGAGGATCGCACGACGCGCGGCCAGACACGACCGTGTGCCGGACGAGCTAGTGTTGTGACGGCGATCGTGCCCACGACTTCTTCTCCGCGGCCCCTCTCGCGCATCCATGTTCCGTCGCTGTTCTGCTGCTCCCCCACTCCCCGGCCCGGATCCCTCCCCCGAGGATCCTCTTCGCGGGCTCCTCGACGCCCCTCCGCGGCCTCGCTACCGCTCCCACTTTTTCCCCGAACCTCAGATTTTCCCCTAGACCGCGCTTCCGAGTTTCCCACCCGAACACGTTCCGCCACCGTTTCCCCCACTCCGAACGCGCGCGCTTTCCCCACCGGCGGCCGGACCTCGCGGTGGGCCCTAACCGCGGTTCTACCCCCCACGCCACCAAACACAGGGAGTAGGACCCTCCCCCACGAGAGAATACGGGGCCCGGGAGCGGCCGGCGGGCACCTCCGTTCGCGGTTTCGTGACCGATCCAGATCGAGGGAAGCCGGGCTTCCGGCGAAAAAACGGTGACCGTTTCGGCGATGTATCCGCGCGGGCCCGACACCCGTGCCGCGGACCACGGACGCTGAGAGATTCTCAGGGAGAAAGAGAGAGGGGAGGAGGGGAGAGGCGAACCGGCCCACCGGGACACGCGTGCGAGCCTGTTGTTTGTTGTACTCCGCCGGTGTTGCATCCGCGGGACCGTTCCTCTGGAAAACGCGCGCGCGCGCAACCGTGTTTTCGGGGTTATTTCGTGTGAATCGCGACGGAACAAGCTGTGAAGGAACACGTGTCGATGCCTGGAACACACGATTCATGGGTATGTGTTTATAGATCTGCCCTTCTTATCTCTTTTCTTTTTTTCTTGGTCGGTGCTGCGCGCTAGAGAGCAGCCATACTCCAACGGTTTTTTTTCCCTCAGGGTTTCCCACGTACACGCTGGTTTTAATATTCGGACAATCTTGAAAATGCGATCACTTTTTCTATATTGGACTTGGATCTTTTTGAGATAGTATATTTACAATAATTTTCTAAATTCATAAACAAATAAATTCAGATCAAACTGACCGCTACTATAAGTTTATCGCATTTTTAACACTGTTCCAAGATTAATGCAATATATGTTCGTTGCATTACACGAGCCATACCAATAGTACATTATACACGGTGTCCAAAAACTGTCAGCTTTCCTTGAAAAAGCCGATGCCTGAGATAATTTCGATAAACTTTTTCCTTAGCGAAAATCTTCTCCGCGATTTCGTCAGGGAACAATCAACGAAAAACACGGGCCAATCGGCGCGTCGCTACAACGGGCGGATTTCGGCTCGACCAACACCGGTGCGTTGCAACGTCACGCCCAGCAGTGGCCGCGCTCCGATTGGTCCGCGATTATCGTTAATAACTCCTTAACGAAAGGACGGAGAAGATTTTCGCAAAGGAAAAAGTTTGTTCGAGTAATTCGAGGAATAACATTTTTCTAAAATCCTGAAATTAAGCGTTTTAACGATGCATTTAAGTTAAGCATATGTGATCGAAGCGCTCTTTAAAAGAGTTATTTAGGCGATCATCCTTTTTAAGTGCTCCACGCGGTAGAAAGGTGTGCGCGGAATAAGGGAAGCAGCGACGGACTTTACCAGTGCGAAGAGTAATAATTGATACGTCTATCCGTAACGGATCAATTACTTTCTCCCCCTGAATGGCGAGCTCGTTAACCCCTTGTCCACCCGTAGCTGGTCCCACGGTCCTTTGCGTAATTCTCCGGTAACGAGGCAATTTTGTCCTCTAATTACTAAATAAGCAACCAGGCAACAGAGAGGCGAGAGTCGACGCGACGGCAGGTGCTCCCCGACGAGATTAATCCGGCGCACGCGGCGCGCCGGAAACTGATCTACCTTCTACAAAAGGATATATTCATGGCCTTTTATCTATCGATCATTTTCCGATCTCGTAATGGCCCTTGAAAATTCACGAAAACTAACATTCCGGGTTACCGAGACATTAAAGATCATTTGACACTTTCAAACGTGTACAGTGGCGGGCCAGTTACAGTAGAGTCGCCGTTAAATCCAACCACCTCGGATCTGAAAAGATGTACAATAATGTCGTTTTAATTGCTCCAATAACTACAAGATAATTGTCACAGTACTATCTCCCCTACAGCGAGCACTATACTCTTCGATGGACCTCGAATTTCGACTCATACTTATGCACGATAAGTGCAACGTTTTGGACCCAAAGTGATTGCACTTAACGCGACTTACTGTTCCGTCAACGTTCCCAAAAATATTCGAGTTCCTTGAAACATCAAACTCCTGAGATCATTTGAAATCACTTTTTCCGTTCCGAAAATATTCTCCATGAATACGTTACAAAGTTATTAACAAAAACAAACATGTGCCAATCACAATGCAGCTGCGGCGGGCAAAGTCCGGCTCGGCCAATCCACGCTTTTTCGTTGATCACTCGAAAAGGTTGCTCTTTTGGGACACCCTGTATAATATAATATAGAAAAATGAAGAAACTTCTAGAACGCGCTTGCGTTGCAAGAAATTGTTCCACTAAAACTTAGAAATTCATTCGTCGCAGCGTTGCAAACTTCATTTATGCGAAACATCGTGTTAATGTATTTTATGCAATCTCCATTAACGCAGTACATTGTACCAAACTGTCGAAATTAATGCAGTCTGGCGTATCGCATTATCCTTTACTTGTCACCGGAACAACAATGGCGGCGACTTTTCCGATTAATTGTTTCGATGCATTCAACAACCGAATTTAAACTAATAACTACGGACCGGGCCGCGACCGAAGCCCGGAACGGCCGAATTAGATAATGCCGAACCGTAGAAACACCGTGTCAACCGGAGGGAGAAATTATTAACGTGACAAGGTTCGCTAAACGAGTAGTATAATTCGAGAGAAGTTCGTTTACGAGGAGCGAAGCCTCGTACAGTTCACGCGTTCGTATGGTTACAATAATTCCGCGCTATCCGACGGACGCGAATGATTTAAATAACAATGTGCTACGAACGTTGGCATAATAGCCGATCATTTTGTGGATTCGCGTCTCGCGGAATCCGATTAATAATATTTTATACGCGTTATACGACCCTAACAATGGCAATTACATTGGAGTGCTGTTTAATCGGGGTCGAGGATAATTATGATTTACTCCCGGCGAAATTACGGTAAATACGATTTACATGGCGAGCTTCTGTCCAGTTTTCAACGAGACAATTCAATCAGAGCTGGCCAACATTTTCCAGAACGATTATTTCAAATCCCGTTCGAAACAGTCGTCCTTCCGCGATCCGATGGAAATACCGTTTCAAAACGATAATACTCTTTTATCTCGCACATTTTAGTACGTAAAACATTTTTATATTGAAAACGTTACGTAATGCTTTTATTATAACGATTTAAAAACATAAAAGGCTTTTATGTTCACTATTTTAAGAAACAGGAATACTTTCATCTTGGCAATTTTACAAAATAAGATTATTTTTATTCTATTAATTTTACCAAGTAGTACGTTTATTATGGTATTTTTTAAATAGAAAATATAATACATTTATTATGATAATATGAAGAAATATTTTTATTTTGACAGTTTTAAAGCAGAAACTATTTCAAAACAATTTTTAAAGGAACGAGTTATTGTTAAGCATAATTTTCCAATAACAGTTCTTAATAATCGTTGAGAAAACTGTTGTATCCAGTAGGAAATTTTCTAACCGAGTTCCCATTTACCGTTGCATTGCAAATATTACTTTAAAAATGAATTGAAATGTTATTTTAAAAGCCTTTGTTTCACAAACAAAATATGTTTCAAAGTGCACGTACGACTTCAAATAATTCATTCGTTTATTATTGACACTTTGCACTCGAATGGCGACTCTGAGGCGCCAGTAAAAATATCCACACGACTGTTTAAAACAATTTATACATTGTTATGCTTGTATTTAAGAGATTTGTAAAAATGAAATGAATTGTAACATGGAATGAATCATGTAAAATGAAGATATCCTAAGTCAGAAGAATGCCTAGGTTTTCGAGTCAAAGCAGCTTCGAGCTGAAAGGGTTAACTATCTAAAACTGTATTTTATCGAGCTTCGTTCGGTCGCAGCGATTTCCGACTCGAAGAAATCTCCGAGAATCCATTCGATCGACTGAAGGCATAAACTCTCGACACAGGCACCCTATTAACGATGCCTTGAAACTCTTAAACGAATTTACGACGGTCGCGAAACGCAGAAATAGTGGCGAGCTTTGTCCACGAAAACGACGGCGACACGTGTTCCCGATTTCTTTAGCGAGCCCGCGATGCACCGTGTCGTGCATAAAATCCCAACAGTTTCGCGGAACAAATGTTCTGTATGAATGCGCCTGTAACCTATACGCCGAACCCAATGCGTCGCGTCGTCGCGCTGTCTAGGAGAGTAGAAATTAGCGTGACTGAATTAA
>CM052099.1:19657971-19669005 GCA_028453745.1 Agapostemon virescens
CTTCATCTTTTTAACTCTCTACGTGTTCTTACATTATTGCTACTACTACTTCCTTCTTCTTCGTGTTTTTATTTTTCTAACTATCCAGATTTTACTGACCCACTGACTTTTACTTTGACAGTTAGAACCTCTACCCTAATTGCTTCAATATTTCTAACTGCAATTCCGAAGAAATATAATTTCAAAGATGCTATATCCGGATCAAGGATATAATATATGGATATAGGGATATGTAGGATATAATATCCAGGACATATCCTGGATAATTTCGAAGACGATGTTATGTGGGTTATCGTGCGTGTATCGTCCTCGGAGAAGCATCGTCAGATTATCGTTCAAAATTGACAAGATTCCAGTGTTCACCGTTTAATACTCCGGCTATCAAAGTTTCTGTGTCGGCAGAAAAGCCGCGCGTTAATTCCTCACACGCACACACGCGCACACAGACGCACAAACAAGCGTGTACAGTTCGATGGGGGGAACGATGGGGCAACTCGTTCGGTTATTTGAACGACGCGTCGATAAACTATTCCTTAATCGCGGCGCGACCAGTTTCCGGGATTATTAGCGAAGATGACATAGGGCCCGGCGTAATCTCTGAAACATTACGCTCGTTTGCCATCGGCAGTATCTCTCGCGCCAACATTATTGAGCCGTACAATTAAAACGGCCGGATCCCATTAGACCCTGTAAACGATTGCTACGTGAACAAAGATAGGCGGTTTCGCGCGGCCACGGCTCTACGAACGGAAGAAAAAAGGGTTGTACCGTTTAATTAGGGATCGACTGTGTCCACGTTCCAACCTGTACACTCCAAGTCAAAAACCGTTTGCACGGTCGTTTCGTTGAGAGAGACGTTTCAGAAACGTCTGTCGGAGTTGTATGTACTATTGTTGGAAGAAACTCTACGGGACGAAGATGGAATATTTCAAGTGACACATGCAAAGAATCCTTCAGCAGTTAGTTTTAAATAGGATTGCAAGATCATTTGTATATTTTTCATCGACACAGTGTATATTTTCTTTCATTGTCTTATGGAGCGTGAAAAGACGAATCCAACGAGTACCATGAACGTACCATTCGGATAATCATCTCTTGAGATATTGGGGTCTGAAAGGAAGTATAGTTGTTGCATTCAGACACACATATCTCGAGACAGAACGATCCTAATGGTACGTTCATGGTACTCGTTGGATCCGCCTTTTCCTGCTCTACAATAATAACGAAGAAAGTATACAGGGTGTCGATAAAAAAATGTATCAACTGACTAAAAATCTGATTAAAAAACAAACATAGAATAATATTTACTGGTATACTGTGTGACTCGTTTGGCAATAATAAACGGAAAACTTAGCGATCGTTGGTGTGATAAGCACCCTGTAGACGAGCGATCGTTTTTGTCGAGAAGTGTATCGATGTCGCAGCCTCTTGATTACACGGGTGGGCAATTAGGGACGGGAAAAAGCGTCGGGCGGGGCAACGTTTGTCGTATCCGGAGGAGCAATTTCGCCGGAGATAAGAAGATAAAGTTCGTCATCGTTGGACACGCCCACGCACGGCACGGTGTTCGCTAACATTCGCCAGCGTTCGCCAACATATTCGCGCGTATCCAATTACTCTGCGTGGCCTCGCATAAACGCGACCTCTCACTCTCTCTCATTTAGGAGCGCGTAACGGGAGAAATCGGGTGAAGAACGGGGCAGTCTAGGGAGACTGAGCGAATGAATTAGACACACGCGGTATCGTTGGATTAGCTTCGAGAGAGGATCCTTATCCTGTTAACCGGAACGGATAGGCCGCTGCTCCTCGAATCGTCCGATCAACGGATTAACCCTTTCGCGAAGGGATCAAGGCGATTCCGAAATTCTCTACCACTCATGAATTATTGAACAAAATCGCCCGCGTACTGGGAACTTCTGATTCTCAACGTTTGCTGCCTTCTATGTAGAAATATTAGAAAAATTCAGAAATATCGTTTCATCAATTTATAAACTATTAAACATATAAAAAGTAATCTTTTTACTTTTTTAAATTTTATTTATTCTACTGAAACATTTTTATTTTGCTATAATAACCGCTGTTTAATTATTGTTTAATAATTAACGATAATACTTTTAGCGAAATATTAGAAGAATTCGGATAATGTTGTACCATTTTCAAACCTATTGAACATTTAAAAAATGTTTGCTTATTTATTAATTTTTATGCATTCAGAGAAAAACATTTTTATTTTACAACAAGATAATTTGTGTAAAAAATTGTTTATCTTGGAAAAAGATAGGTAGGCCTAATTACAGTTATAAATAACTCTACACGAACAGCTTCGCAGTGGCGCTAACATAAAGGGTTAATGAATGGTAAGAGATGATGAGGGAAGGGTTGGAGGGGGAGAGATCGGTTGCAATTTTTTCACACGATGATATATTAAATGGATCCGATTCCTTGATAATTAGGGGAGGAACGGGAACGAATCATCTGCGAGATTTTATCGAGAATGGGTTGGGTCGGTGTCTGCCGGCCACCCGGGCAACCTCATAAATATTGAATTTCGATTTTTACCTGGTACACCTGGTCAAAGATGTTCCCGCCGGTAAAAAGACAAGCGCCGAAGACATCGCGTCGCGTTTCATCGCCCACGCTCTTCGTATCTCGACGCGTCCAATTACATTATATGCGTAGACGGCATAAATACTTGTAATACGCACCGGCTGCGGCACGAACAAGACCGACGGGAACCGATCGCCAGCAAAACGAATGGAAAACGGGACCAAAAAGAAGGTGTCGGCACTCTCGCTCCCCTCCCTTTGCGTCTCGCTATTAATTACAGGTGCCGTTGGCAGAGAACGAGCCGGGCACCGGGCAACGGTTATCATATTTGGAAAGTATACCGGGTGTCCCGTACAAAATTTCACGAAATTCAACATGAGGGTTCCTGAGGCGAATCCGAGAAACATTTCTCTTTGCGAGATCGCGATTTGACGCTTCGTTTCTGAGTTATTAAAGAAAAAGACAGACCAATCCGAGCGCGGCGAGGTCTGACGTATGCCAACATGGCGTCGCGTCTTGGGAAGATGGCGGCCGGTCTAGGCGAGCGTAGCGTCTCGAACCTACGCGACCGTATACCTTTTTCATTGATAACTCGAGAACGAAACGTCAGATCGGAAAATGGTAGAGGAATATTGTGGTCAGAATCACCTCAAGAATCTCCCACTTCGTTTTCAATGTTCTAACGAAAATTTTATTGATCTGATGTAATTAAAAACCGTGTTTAGAGAATATCTCTTGATAACATTGACAGGCTAAAGCACTTGTATCGT
The DNA here is from genome assembly GCA_028453745.1 of Agapostemon virescens. Taxonomy (NCBI): domain Eukaryota; kingdom Metazoa; phylum Arthropoda; class Insecta; order Hymenoptera; family Halictidae; genus Agapostemon; species Agapostemon virescens. The sequence goes on from CM052099.1 coordinate 19,661,289, forward strand.
TGTTACCGCTGTTCATAGCGGCCCATTATATAATGTACATGACAACGTCACCTACAAGCAGCGCGCACAACTTCCTCTACCTCACAAAACTTTTCAAACAACCAAACTTGGAATATTGAATGTCTCCGTGGGAACTAGTTTCCCATAATGTTTAAAGTGCCTTGAAAAGACTAACTCGGAAAGACAATGTTTATAATGCACTCTGAGAAATTAGTTTTTTGTTTGTCTTGACAGCTCCCTGTCTCTCGTGTCTTCGAGTTTTAAACTCTCGGGTTTAAAGGTACACAGACGTATGAGCGACGCTACAATTTCCCATTAGTTTATTTCTAACTTTTCAATCTGTGCTAGCTTCAACAAGTTAATCTTCAAAGAATTATTTTTAAATATTTGCAATTAATCTTACCAATAATAAATATAGAAATTTCCTCTCTGGTAGTTGAAAGAAATTGCATACAAGAACATTTTATAAAATGTTAATAAAATCCAATAAAATCCACGATAAATCCTATTTAAATAAACAGAATTATTTTTGCAAAACACAAATATCAATAAAATTATTTTCGACCAATCCAAATTAATAAATTCAGATAGTTTTGTTTTGTTTATATTATTATGTTGTGCAAACTTTACAAATTATAATGTTGCACTGAAATTCGCCTTGTACCAAATTAGTCAGGGAGTTTAGACAACTTTCCAAGCATTGATTTCAAGCAACCTTGTCGCTATCGAACGGGTGGCAAAAATGTTTCGGAAATTCGGTGCCTAGACCTCGGCCAGGTTTAATTTTCGCCGATCACATCAATCTTCCCTGACTCAAAATGAGGGGCCAGAAACGCGTGTAACCACCCCGCCGCTATCTCGAAAAAGACGTATACTTGGCAGACACGTAAGACTCGTTCCCCCCCAAGCCCTTAAGTTATGCAGATTGGCTTGATCGTAGGCGTGCAATTAAGATTTCATTCGAGCCTATCCCGATGGATCGGCCGGCCGAAATGGATATTCGTTTTAGTTAATTACAGGTTTCCAGCGTATTGGATTAGCCCCGTGCGTTGCCCGCGATTTTCATTCGCGCCCCACATGTATCGAACGATCTTCTATATCCGTCTTCAATCGCTGCCTAATCGGTTGAAAATAAACCCTAACCGAACCTACCCACAAAATCTATTTTTAAAAAGATTTATTAATAATCCTCGACACTGTTTTTAAAAAACATACCAAATAAGCAACCTGCATAAAATTAATACATTTAACAATACTTTCAACATTATTTTTAACATTCACAGTACATAAACAATTTCTGTGAAATTGATATATTTAGTCAATCCTCTGAGAAAATGCAACAATAGTGTCGATATTGTTTTTAAAAATCCTAGTACATAAGTAAGTGCGATAAGTAAATTACTATATAAATAAATAAATAAACAATTCTTTTGATATATTCAAAAGATGATTCAAAGGAACGTTTGAATATAACAAATCCATTCAAATAAATTCTTTCAACAGGTGCAACAAATATATTAAATAAACAATCTCTACAATACAAAATACATTTAATTAATATTTTTGTTAGTTGCAATAATTATATGAAATAAAGTGTCTGGTTAGAATGAATTCATATGATCAATTATTTTGATGTGTGGAACGAAAGGGTTCAACAAAAATGTTTGCCAACAACGAGTGCATTCCATAAATTCTTTCGGCAGGTACGATAAAGTAGACTGGACAAACAATTTCGAAGCAGCGAATACACTCAATAAATTCTTACGACAGTTGCAATAAGTAGAACAATCAAACTTTTCGGACGCTACGAACGGCCACCATAAATTCTAGCGATGTTTACACCACTACCCTTCGTAGCTCACTAACTGATTTCGCCGCGAGGAGTTGTCCATCGGTGGTAAAGGTCGTCGAGTCCATGGGTCGCGCGAGAGAAATGGTGTTCGATGACAACTTGACACCTATCCCATTACAGTTAACCTATTGAGATTCCAATCTTGGCAAGACTCTTCCGTTGCCCTCCTCCTCCTCCTCCTTTCGACACGCGACCTACGTCAATCTATTCGCTTCCACAAGCTGAACGCAAAATGTACTTGTCATTTTTGCTGGATAAATAGTCTCCGAGATATTTGCGAAAAACTGCCACCCCAACGTAACCGCGTAATCGCAGTACGCATTTCCCATATTTTTATTCCTCAGCAAAAGTATACCGGGTATTCGTGAAATTCAACGAAATTTAACACGGAGGTTCCTGAGACGATTCTGAGCAACATTTTCCTTTGCCACATCGCGATACGACGCTTCGTTTTCGAGTTATTAACGAAATAGTTGGCAGTCGTATTGGTTCGAGACGCTACGGCTGCTCTTCTCCCCTCTACTCGGCGCCGCGCTGACGTCACTCGCTGAGGCACGCCCTCACAGCTGGCAGCCCTCGCCGCACTCCCATTGGTCCCTGTTTTTCGGTAATAACTCGAACACGAAGCGTCGTATCGAAAATTGGCAAAGGATAATGTTGCATAGAATCGCCTCGGGAATCTCCCATTTCAAATGAATTTCAACTTGATATCTTGTATGTCCTATAAAACTATAATAATTCCAGCAATAAACTTAGGAAAGATCTTCGAGGGCATAATCTATACGATCGTTTAACTCTTCCGTTAATAACTCGAGAACGAATGTACAAAAATCTGGCAAAGAAAAATGTTCATTAGAAAGAAAGTTATTCAGTGGTGGCGAAAGTAGTTTTTCGCGAAAAATGACACGTATCTTTTCTGTTGCGCGTGTCAACGTGGACAGAATGACGTAGGTCGCGTGACAAAAGGGTTGGAGGAAGGACAACAGTGGAACCTTACTGAATTCCATCTTCTTGCGGCGACGCGCGAGTATAGACGCAGCCGGCGACTGCTTTCGATGATTAATTGTTGCTGGACGGGGCAATCGATCGTGTGTCGGATTTTGGGTAGGTATCGGATGTGGCGAACGCGATACCAGGTGATCTATGATCCCGCGGAGGTGTCGGCTTACGGAAAAGGTAATTCACCGTTCTCAAAGCGGCGCGGCGTCGTTACGCAACGTGTGTTGCAAAATTCGTCGGTAACAGCCGAGCGATCGAGCAGCGACGGCTCATTCCCTGCGAAAAACCGGCCTCTCTAACCCGCCCGCAACATTTTTTTTTATCAGAATTCGCCGCGTTACACCTCGTAACACTTGTGGGATGCTGAAACTGCGAAAATAATTCTTTTCGACGGTGTTCCCAATTTGAACGACTATCGCGGCGTTGCAAACATTTTTTCTGCGACTGCAGTCAACGCTGTTTCGAGGATCGGTGTCCAGCTTTCACAATGATTTCATTCAACTTACCAACAATCGATTGGTAACCGTTTCGTTAGTAACTTATACGTACATCAACATCGTTAATAACATACAGGATATCAAGTTTAGATTCCTGAGGCGATTTTGAGCAACATTTTCCTTTACCAATTTTTAATACGACCCTTCGTCTTCGAGTTATTAACGAAAAACGTGGACCAATCGGCGTGCGGCGAGGACTAACAGCTGTGAGGCGTGCGTCAGAGCGTGACGTCAGCGTGGCGCCGAGTAGAGGGGAGAATGGCGGCCGGTCTAGGCGAGTGTAGCACGCAGAACCAAAACGACTGGTTACTGTTTCGTTAATAACTCGAAAACGAAACGTCCAATCTCGAATCGGTAAAGGAAAATGTTGTTCAGAATTTCCTGAGGAATCTTCCATTTAAATTTTGTTTAATTGTAGACTAGTTTCAGTATGTTACTATATTATATACTATAAAATATCATAGGAAAACGTTTTGTTGCCAAACGAGACCCGAATTCGTTCTCGTATGCACTGGCACGTTTCTCGAAGGACTATCACGTTAATAGTAAGAGTTGCACACAAGGCTTGGCGCACGACTAATTAGCGTAGGCTCTCGGGTTACATAATGTTTCCATTGCCGCGTGCGTAAATTTGATTCTCCATTCCACGCAACGACCATCGTCCCGCGGTAATCGAGGCTAGCATAAATATACCCGGGAACGCAGTATAGTCGAATGATTGCCAGGAATCCAGTTGCCCGGACGTTGTCCCGATCGATCGCGATTAATTCGGCTAATTTAGTCACGAATTTCGGAACTCCTGACCCACGGCCCTTTGGCACAATTTCCGAGCGGAGACGACCATATGCGCTTTCTGTGCAGTAAGTCTCATCCTCGCAACGAAAGATCGAAAAATTAAATCTGCCATGTTCATTTTCATCCTTCTATTCCACTTTGAACGTGAAAAATTCCGGCGTTTCAAAATATTCGATAGGAGAACAATTTTTTCCAGATTAATTGCGTCGTGAATTTTTAAATTAGAGTGTCCCCTTTATAGTGACCTCCGAAATATTGATCTACGATTTATTTCTTACCGATGACGTTACAATAGTTGTAGTCAAAAAGAAAATGGCGTGAAAGTGCACCTTCCTGATTTTCTGAATGAACGTATAAAATAGCGTAGCGCAGTGATCAGTGATTGCTATCGTTTCCACAGAACCTAGGCGACTGACAGAGACTCGGCTCGAGTGGCAGACGCAGCCAGGGCTGGTCCAGGTTCAAGGACGAGGTCGAAGGAAACACCATCAGGCCAAACGATGGCAGCGTTCCAAGAGATCGATCAGCCGGCCACGTCACGTCGAGGCCCTCGTTGTCGCTGACACGACCATGATGGCTTTTCATCAGGACGGAGACGTCGAGACGTATCTGCTGACCATCATGAACATGGTGTCGTCCCTATACCTGGACCCCACCATCGGCAATTTCATCAACGTCGTCGTCGTCAGGATCATCCTCGTCGAAGAGGACGAGGCAGAAGTACGTCCAGATCGCTTTCACCGTCATCGCATAACTCACTCAAACATACCAATTAATTTCTTTCATTCAACAAAAGGTGCACTTATCGACGTTTCACATATTCTTATATATTGTGGATTTTATATACAGGGTGTCCCACGCAACTGGAACAGGCTGTACCTCCTAAATGGTTGAGAATAGAAGAAAATGTTATAAGCAGAAGTTAAATGGTATCAGACGGTGCATAATATGCAACTAATTTTATGCACTATTGTGCATCGGTGCATCAGAAAAATGCAACTGCATATTCTTTTTAAATAGAAACCTATATTTTTGACTGCACCAATCGATGCAGTTTCTTGTGCTCTACATAAAAGTACTAACATACTTATGCCCTAAACTTATTCGTTAAGAAGTTATCGAAGTTAAAAGTTCTCTGAATTATTTCGGTTTCTCGGCAAGTGTTCCGGAGTACCTACAGTAGCTCACGAAAGTATTCGGACACTCTTTGAATTTGTATAACATTTTTAAGATTGAACCAAACGTCTTGATTTTTCTGGAGCAATTAGAACCATTGATTTACTAAATGATATGCGAAAAGGATTTTGTAACAGTTGCAATTGGTATGAATTACATGAAAAATATAAAAAACATTCTTTAAACATTTTTCATTTGAGTCACGTATAAAAAATTTTAAAGCCTCATTTTGTAGATCTATGATAATTATACATATGCAGAAAAATTCATTGAAATCGATCGGAGTACACACGAGCTGCACGCCATCAAAAATGGTGCAAATCGCAATTTTTCACGATATTCGGTCAGTTTCTGTTTAAACTCCACAAATTCTTACAACTTTCTACGCGTGTCGTTTTTTTATGCGCTAATCGATTTAAATGAAATTTTCAGCATGCGTATAACTAACACAGATCTGCAAGATGCATATTTTAAATTTTCATTACGAGTTAAAATAAAAATGTTTTAAAAAATGTCTTTTTTATTTTTTCCTGTAGTTTCTTCCAATTAGAATTGTTTCTAAATTATTCTTGCGTATCATTTAGTAAATCAATACTTCTAGTTGCTCCAGAAAAGTCAAGTCGTTTGGTTGAATCCTTAAAAAGTTATTTAGGACTGAAGAGTGTCCGAATACTTTCGTGAGCTACTGTACGTTACAACAAGTGTTCAAACGGTCCTCCATTGAAGTCCAAACATCTTAACGTATAAGTTTAGGGCATAAGTATGTTAGTACTTTTATGTAGAGCACAAGAAACTGCATCGATTGGTGTAGTCAAAAATATAGGTTTCTATTTAAAAAAAATATGCAGTTGCATATTATGCACCGTCTGATACCATTTAACTTCTACTTATAACATTTTCTTCTATTCTCAACCATTTAGGAGGTACAGCCTGTTCCAGTTGCGTGGGACACCCTGTATATTATAGAACTCGACAAGAACTTGATGGCCACGGTGACTCGGTTTCACCGAAGTTTTTTCCACGCTACTAAATATAGATTTCTCGTAAAAATTGATCAGCTATGCTGTTTATATTAATTTTCCAGCGAGTCAGCAGTTTATTCAGAATTTTTGTCAAAATTTTTCGTTGAATTATGTTAACCCTTTGCGCTCCAAGCAGTTTTCATTCCTAACTCAAGACATTTCTTGATTCTAAAGTAATTCCATCGTACGTGATTTGGTTCCTTTCGTGCACATCAAATTTGTTACTATCGATCGTAACAATTTAATATTGATTCAATTCTTAGATATAAATATTGCAATGTAAAAATTGTTTTGAATAATAGTCTGAGAATTTTTAGTGTCGCCTCAGGGGAGCCATTGAAGTGATAAGGGTTAATGATACTTCAATATTAATTCTACAGTGAGTCGCCATCACGAGCATCGGTTGCCATTTTTATTTCAAAAATTCCGTCGAATATTTTCAAGTAGCGAAGAAATTAAAGAAACTCCAGGACGTTCCTTTTTACGATATCGCTCTTATCGAGGTTTCATATATTTTTATGTATTGTGGATTTTATATACTTAAGAGTCAGATTAATATGTAACTCCGGTAGAAAATCAGGGAACAGCAGCCCCTTGCAGAGGGGGTAGATCCTACAGAAACAATTTTTCTTCGTAGAAACGGCAGGCTCTTATGAAATCGATTTGAAACTTCATTCTCCGGCAAATGAAGTTGCTAGGCAGCGTCAAAAGTAATTTCTGGAACTTCATCCTCGGATACCCTCCGATCGGGAAGCTTAACGTCTGCGTCAGTCATGGCGCATCGTTGAACTTTCCAACTATCAGTTTCACCCGGATGTAGATCGACGGCTAGGGACTTTTTCCCGTCGACTTTGAACAGTAATGCTTCTCGCTGGAAGAACTTCCGTGGGAAATTACGAAAGAGTTGGCAATGGCACGTAAGGATTATTCCTGGGCTTGGTGTTCCAAGTTAGAGGACGCCTGGCCCCGGCTGTTCTGATTCGCCGTTGCCGAGTCCGACGTAAATCTTAACCTTTCCTCTGAGACACCTCCATCAGTTAGGGGTACCCATAAGCAAAGATTATTTTGGAAAGTAAAACAAGCTCTTTAGTAAAATCAAATTTTCACTTATAATCCATTTAAAAGTTTAAAACAAACTTTTATTTTGTGGCGGCTCTACCTCCTACTCTCGCCAGTAGAGGGACAGTAGGACGAGACTTTCCCGCTAGTTCCTGATCCACCTCCAGTTCATATACCAGGTGTATGCATAAGTTCTTTCCGGTTTGACTAAGAGGTGGCGCCAGTGAAAAGTACGCAGCGTATTAATTTGACACATATACCATTTTGTTCGTCTAACATAAAACTACAAACACACATAAGTTGAGTCTGCCAAGAAC